>CM034313.1:90626462-91121416 GCA_019925795.1 Dendrobium chrysotoxum
AAGTCTCCTCCTCCTTGTGATGGAGTTAGTGGACCCTTAGCGAACTCCACTTTAAAAGTGGTTCTCATAATCTTCTCTAATGCTCCTTGAATCATTTGAGTGATCTTTCGCTCAGATTCAACGAGTTGACGAAGCATACTCTTGAGTCTTGATTTTCCATGTTGATAGATTCTTCACATTCTTTTTTGATATTATTTATCTTCACATAATACTCTTATAGTTACTGGCATGCTTCATGGTTATTGCTTCTTTCAGAATGTTGAATCAGAATTGTCCATGAATCACTCTCAAATATATTGTGAATACTAAGTAAAAAAAGAGAACGAGGAAGTAGGAGAAACAAGAATTATGTAGTGTTATGAGATTTTAGTAAAATAGGCTTGAGTACAAAATTTACTTGTCAACATCTAATGACGCACCATGGTGCAAAATTCTCAATAGAGCAATAGCGTATAGCGCACTGTGTGGCGCATGCCATTTTAAACATGACACACAATATTAAATAATTATAACGAAAAAATGTATTAATATGAAATACTATTACATTGAAAGATATGCCAACATGATAATAAAAATAAACAAAGTGATGCTTAAGTTCAAGTAATAAATACCTCCATCATTAAAAATTCAAAATATTATAATAAATTTTTTCAAGACTTTATTTTGTAAGAAAGGTAAGAATTCAAGACAATAAGCTTAACTTAATGTATATTAACATTAAATATAATTTTAAATTTAAAACCCTAAAAAATGATGCACACTATTTGCACCTTGTACCATGCGCTATTGCTTTTACAAGGCGCAAATAGTGTGCTATTTTGAACTAGTTTGCCGCGCCAAGTTAATGCGTCATGGCGCGCGCCATGTTTCGCCATTGATATGTATGACACAGAAATTTCTATCTTAGAGACCAATGAGTAAAATTGCGTAGTTGATTGGAATGTTCGACTAGATGAAGTCATCTGCCTTGCTTTGAAGAAGTGGTTGACTTGATAGTTGGATAAGCGAGTAATTGATCAATAGTTCATCTTGAGAAATGATCTCTCATTGAGTAGTCACCAGGGTTGATTTCATAGATAATAGTAGCTAGTGTCGACCATCAGACTTTAGTTACTTAGGACATTCTAAGATTATGGTCATCTGCTTAAGGTTAGTTCTCCCATAAGCCCCACCGAGTATGAGATAGAGTAGATCGAGTTAACTTGAAATACTATGATTTTTCTTAAACCGGATTGCCTTATTTGAACCGGGTTTTCTAGATATTTGGATATAAAAATTGGTTTAATTGTAAAAATTCTGATAATTGAAAAATATATAAAGAGGCACGTAAGGAATCTAAGAAAGCAATATGCGATGCAAAGAGTTTAGTTTTTAGTGATTTTATATAGATTAGATACTAAGGAGGGAGAAAGATATATGTATAAGTTAGCCAAACAAAGAGATAGGAGTAGTAAGGATTTAGTTCTAGTGAAGTGTATTAAGGATGAAGATCAAAAAGTACTTTTTTTAGACGATGATATTCAAGAAAGGTGGATGAGATATTTTGCTAAACTTTTTAATGAAGAATGTGAAAATAAAATTGACTGTAGTGACCTTAGCATCCTAAATAAAAATAAAGATTTATGTTTTTATCGGCGTATTAGTAAAACTGAAGTTAGAGAGGTTTTAAGAAAATGAAGGGTGGAAAAACTGTTGGACCTGATGATATTTCAATAGAGGTGTGGAAATGCTTAGGAGAAGAAGGAATTTCTTGGCTTACTAAACTTTTTAATACTGTTTTGAAGACTAAAAAGATGCCAGATGAGTGGAGAATGAGCGTGTTAATATCCCTATTTTTAAGAATAAAGGTGATGCACAAGATTATGTTAATTATAGAGGAATTAAGTTAATGTGTCATACTTTAAAACTATGGGAACGAGTTATGGAGCATAGGTTGCAGCGTGATACTAATGTTTCTCAAAATCAATTTGGATTCATGCCGGGTAGGTCTACTATGGAAGCCATACATTTATTAAGAGGTTTGATGGAGAAATATAGAGAGAAAAAGGAGGATTTACATATGATATTTATTGATTTAGAAAAACATATGATAAAGTTCCAAGAGAAGTGCTATGGAGAGTTCTTGAAAAGAAAGGAGTTAATAACACTTATATTCAAATCATTAAAGATATGTATGCAGGAGCTATTACTTGTGTTCAAACACAAGGTGGTTTGACCAAGTATTTCCTTATTTCGATTGGATTACATTAAGGATCAGCCTTAAGCCCGTATCTTTTTTGCTTTAGTCATGGATGTTCTCACTAGACATTTGCAAGAGGATGTACCTTGGTGTATGCTTTTTGCTGATGATATTCTTCTTGTTGATAAGACTAGAGAGGGAGTTGAAGGTAAACTAGAATTGTGGAGGTCAACCTTAGAGTCTAAAGGTTTCCTCTTGAGTAGATCTAAAACAGAATATATGGAGTGTAATTTTAGTAATAATAGACCAAATGAGGGGTTGTGACTTTGGGCGATCAAGTCATTAATAAGAGTACACGTTTTAGATATCTTGGATGTTCAGAGTGATGGTGAAATAGATGGGGATATTATCAGCAGAATCCAAGTTGGATGGTTGAAATGGAGGAATGCATCGGGCTTATTGTGTGATAGAAAAGTACCCCTCAAACTTAAGGGAAAATTCTATAAGATGGTGGTGAGACCTGCAATGCTTTATGGTGCTGAATGTTGGCCATTAAAAGAGAAGCATAATTCTAAGTTAGTGTTGCAGAGATGAGGATGCTCAGGTGGATGAGTGGCTTTACCCTTAGAGATAGGATACGAAATGAGCATATTCGTAAAAAGGTTGGAGTAGCTCCAGTGGAAGATAAGATTAGAGAGAGTCGCCTTAGATGGTTTGGTCACATAAAACGGCGGCCTCCCGATGACCCTGTTAGGAAGTAGAGGTCTTAGATTTGACTTATGTTAAGAAAGGTAGAGGTAGACCTAAAAAGACTTGGTTAGAAAATATTAGAAATGATTTTTCTTTATTAGATTTAAACGAGAATTTGACTTTTAACAGGACACAATGGAGAAAAAGGATTCATGTAGCCGACCCCACGTTGTGGGATAAGGGCTCAATGTTGTTGTTGTTGTTTTCTAGATATTTGGATGTACAACAAGGACTTTGCATCTATGAAGGACAAATCAATTAGGATTTAAGACTTGTAAACACTCTCTACCTTTAACGTATCTTGTTTTTGATCATTGAGATGTTACATTGAAGAAGCCTTTTAAGAAACAACTTTTTCAGTTTGTTTGAGACAGTTTTGTGCAATTAAATCCAATTTTATGATTACATTTTTCTAGTAATGTTTTTAAAGTTGGTCATAATGCTGTATGTGTTGTCTGCTGGTGAATTTTTATCTCATTCACGTTGAATCAGCTATTATAAAGTTGTACTGCGCAGTTATTTTCCTTTTGATAGCAGCCTACCTAACATCAAAATTTACTTAGCAAAGTTGCACTGCTACTGACTTATTTAGTGCTCCCCTTTTATACTAACATTCTTGAGATGCAGCATGTGCTTGAGAAAAGTTGGAAGCACCTTTTAAGAGGTTGAACAATTTTGTCCATTTATGTTTTGAATTAGTGGTTTCGTGTTTTAATTATAACTGTTTTAATTTACTTTGCTTTTATTATATTTTAATTAAACTTCTGAATTCTCAGAAATTATTTTAGTTTTTTTCCCGTAAAATGGATTACTATTTTTATCTCATGCTTTCAAGAAGGTGCGGAAGAAATAAGCTTTGTAATTGAGTTGAATTTTGAGAATTAATTTTTGCCAGGGAAAATATGAGCATCAGTATGAACGATCTGAAGAATTTCAGCAGCAGTTGAAATTAAAAGTTCGGGAGATCTTAACGGAGCAGGAGTGGCGTCGGAGGAAAATGCAAATGAGGGTATGCTGAAAAAATTACCTCGGTCTTGTTATATTTTCCTGTAGTATCACCTCATGGAGAATCCATTGGTCCGTTACTCTCTGGTTTTATTTTGAATAGATATCAGAAGAGGAAGGGCGATTGAAGAAAGATGAAGAAGAAACAAAGGAAATGTGGAAAAGAAAGCGTGAACATGAGGAAGAATGGGAAGGAACAAGAGAGAACAGGGTAAGAGCAGCATATTCGTAACATTTGTTGTTAACTTTATGTTACTATAAGCTTATGAACTCATTCGAGGGAGATAGTAGCCTAGGCATATACTTCAACCTTATCCTATTTATGCAGCTGCATCGTTATATCACAATTCTGCAGGTTCTTGTCCTGCTGTAGCTGTAGCATCTTCTGATCACATTCTATGCTATACCTGATTTCACTAGCATGCGAGGAAAGAATGTTATACTAACAAATTTAGGGAGATTAAATCAAATTTCTCACTAACAATGGCATAGCTAGTAATTTTTAATATCTTCTAAGTTGTTTCCTTCTTATGTTTTATTGAAGAACATTCAGTTAATTATTTTTTGGGAGAACTTCTTTGATGTAATATTCTATCTTTTGAAATGAAAATATTAGTTAATGTGGTTAAAAAAAATTATATATATATAATGATTCCACATCATTTTCATAAAATGTAGGTGTTAGTCCATTTAGCAAGCTTGCTATGGGTTTAATTTGAAAATACTGACCGTATTAACACACCTGGGTTGACCTCTTTGATGAACGAATGAAAGATCTGATTCAAATCACTTACTAGGAATACAGGAGTCCCCAACATTAATTGCTTGACAAATAGGACTTTGGTATGAATCAACTCAAATCTAGTTGAATAAAAAATGCTTAAATTGCACGTGAAATTCATCACATGTATTTGGTTTCAACCTCAAAATAAGTTGATCTGATTAGGGGTGTCAATATTCGACACAACCCGAAAATCCATTTTGACACATCTAAATCTGATCATTCATAATTCCTACTTCCCTTAATTTTTCTGCCTTTTCTATTGTGAGATTTCTGCCACTCTTTTCGGCAGGTCTCCTATGAATTTTTCGCCATCTCTAATACAATTTCTATAGGTTTCTATGATTTTTTTTTTAGTGGGATTTCAATCCCAATTGTTTGGCTCTCAATGAGCTTTGGTTCGGGATAAGGTCAAATCCCAAAATAGTTTCCTGACTATTCGTATGTGGCAAATTACTTCGAGCTATTCCCATAAGGTCAAAGCTGTCACAACCCGGCCCGGCTAGCCTGAATTAACCGGGGCGGGAACAGACGGTCGTACGGAGAACACTTATAAGTTTCATATCATAAAAGTTTTATTTCATAAATGACATAAACATAAATATCATCCAATAACAATGTAAGAAAGAGTCACTAAACATCCAAACTGAAATATATCCCTAATACATCAAAACATAAAATCACTTAAGACATAAACTGAAAACATCACAGTAGTCCACAATACATCAATTGACACATTACATAACATGAACATAAAAACCTGACATCCTGGGATCCTCTACGACGGCAGGTAAACTGTCTTTCAGCCATCACTCTCTAGCAGTTTCTCCTGAAAAAAACATTCCAAAAACAGGGGTGAGCCAACGCTCAGTAGGTAACAGGTATTTAACATAAATTCATGAAACCATTAAAAAATATTAAGCATGCAACTTTTCATTCATAAGAATTATATAAAATAAAAGAAATCATACTTGACATTTGGGTATGCATATACTGTATAATATTTTTCATACACAGTTTCCTTTAACTTTTTTCTTAAACTTTTTCATTCTTCATATTTTTTTTTCTTCATAACCTTTCTTTAAATGCAATAAATGCTTAATCATAATATAATACACCCGTCCCGGAAGTACCAGAATTTTGTATTGATTAGGTACACAGTCAAATTTGGCCATTCCTTTACCATTGGCTCCGAAGAACCCTTTTGACATTGGCTCCGAAGAGCCCCTTTACCATTGACTCCAAAGAATCCCCTTTACCATTTGGTACTGTGGATCAACATGCACATGCAATTATAATATATATATATATATATATATCATAGGGATTAAGTCATTCAGAACTTCATATGTATTTCGAATGCCCTCATGTTTATTTAAATTTCAGTTAAATGACATGCCATAAAAATATGAAATTACTCTTACCATCATGATCATATGCCTTATGTTTTATTTTACAAGTTTAACTTTCCCTTAACAATAAACACAATAATATGAATGTAAATATAATATGTGAAAATGGAGTAAATAGGAACATTTATAAACATGAACATGTGAAATTTATTCATAACTATAACATTTAAAAGTGTAGGAACATGAAGTTAATTTAAGTACAAGTAGCTACCTCACAAGTATAACAAATCTCAACGAAGTCACTTATGCTCGAGGCATCCTCTTATAATTGACACCTAAGGATAAATATAAATACAAACAAACTAAGCATTAATCATAAAATATTTTCAATAATCACTTAATTAAATTCTATTTTCGGATTTATTAAAAATCCAAATTTTAGGAAACCTAAAATTCACTAATTTCATCTAATAACCATGCCGAGCTTCCTCCTAAACCTAATTCATATTTAAGAAATGTTTATTTTCGGATTTATTAAATTCAAAAATTATGAAAATGAGATTTTCATGAAAAATCCTAATTTATATTATTAGAAACTCTTTTATGATCATTTGGAGTCACATTTGTGAAAGTACTTTTAAAGAAAAATGACGTTTGAAAAAAATCCTACTTTTCTAATTTCAAAAATATTTGGGGAAAAACCTCATTTCTAGGTTTAGAAGTATCCCTCTTGCCTTCTCTATCAATTTTCAAAAGAAATTTAAAGTTTTTGCAAAACCATAAAAATTTCTCTTCCAAAAATCAAGTGAAAGAGAAGGATTTTCTTATTTCTAATCATACCTTATTCTTCCCTTAGCCTTTCTCTACGATTTCCCCTAAGTCTGGCCGCCAAAACCGCCGCCAAAGCCGTGCCCTAAGTCCTCCGTCGCCCTCTCCCATCCACCCCTTCTCCTTTCGGTTCGGCCAAACAAAATGAACGCAAGAAATGAAGAGGGATTCGGCCTCTTCATTATTTAGGGAGTTAGGGATATTCCAAAGTACCTAAATGCCCTTACATGCCTTATTTCGTTTTAATATTATTAAGGGTACTTTAGGTATAATGAAACTTCTATAATTTTTAACTTTCATTTTAAGCGAAATTCACTATAGGTTCTTTATACCAATTTGCTCGAAATTTTGCGTAGAATTATATAAAATTAATTTCGTCAAAATCCAACGACTTTGAAAATTCACTTAAATCTCGTCACGGTGCATCGAGATGAGTGCAACGCTTACGATCACCTATTTCGGGTTTTACAAAAGCTATTCCAATCATCTCTCCCAATAACATACACTTGACAAATCATGATATAATGTCGGAGCATATTATAACTATTAATCTTGTTTAGCATTTGTGGCATCATCAAAAGAATATTCATAAATTATAATTTATTTAATAAAATCAAAATTTTCTTACATGATTCTTCAATAAGTTTTATTTAACCTTACATCATGATTTGTTAGCTATTCCAATCATCTCTCCTTATACTCCCTCCCCCATAAGGACTCATATCCAATATATCACTTGCATGACTCAGGTTTTTATAAGAATATTATTTTTATGGTATTGTTAGAGATAAAATTATGTCCACTACTAAGGTTGGGTATGTATTAAAGATACCTTAGAAATTGAGAAAAATACTGAAATAGTCCCTTGACTCTTTATGAAGGACTAAAATGGTCCTCAATTATGTTAAAGGTTCATTTTGATCCCTCAAGTCTTTAAAAATGAATCAAAATAGTCATATTACGGAGTTGAGGGATTAAAATAACATTTTAATATAGTTGGAGACTATTTTGATCTTTCATGAAGAGTCATACACCATTTTGATCATTTTCTCCTTAAAGTTGGAATGATAGGTATTTGATTCTGGAATGCTTTTTATAGGGAGTATAATAATTATGCTAAGATATGTTTAGCAAATATCAGTCAAACAATTTGCCTGAGCTGAATTTTTTCAAGGTGGATAAATTGATGTGAAGCTCTAGGTTTCCTTGCATTTGCTCCTTGATTGTTTTGCACCTTATGTTGTGGGATTTCTCTTCATGAATTTTTCGCATTCCTTCCTCTAACTTTTTCATGTGACTTTGCGCCCCTGTAATTTTGCTTGTCACCAAATTTTTGTCCTTGTTCTTTGGTTCTTTGTTGGTTTCTCGATTTCAGATCGGGTATAAGGACATTTTTTTTATCTTTTTTTTTATTATGAATTTAGGTTTGCTTTTTAATCATAAATATGCAGTACAAGGCATATAAAAATATTAAGCTTCTTTTTTTTTTGTTTGAATAAATATCTGGTCGGAATAATTCTTCCTACTAATGCAATTATCAAGCGGGAATTGAATATTTTTGTGAGAAATGATCTCCTTGTACCATATTGAAGCCCAATTCTTATATTTAACGTACTCTTATATTTTCTTACTCTTATTCTTTATATTTTGTTTGCACAAAGGATTGAATCTTGCCAAATTTGGTATAATAAGTATTTTTGCAGTGACGTGATTTTCAATTGAACGTGTGATTTGATGCTTCCAAATTTCTATGCAGTATTTCTTTGTATTTGTGATTTTCTTGCATTTCTGATTTTCACATATCGGAATGAATAGTTGTTTTAAATTAGAGTGTAATTTATGAATTTGGCATGTATTTGTAATTTTGTGCATTTCACCATCGATTTGTATCATGAAATCCTAGACCATAAATGTCTTGCATCACCCAAGTTAATTTTTGAATTTTTACCTGTATGTTTGATATTGTACAATACCGAATACATGGAGTGTAATTTTAGTAGTAATAGATCTAGTGGGGGGGTTTGTGACTTTGAGTGATCAAGTCATTAATAAGAGTACACGTTTTAGATATCTTGGGTCTATTGTTCAGAGTGATGACGAATAGATGGGGATATTATTAGTAGAATTCAAGTTGGATGGATGAATTGGAGGAATGCATCGGGCTTTTTGTGTGATAGAAAATACCACTCAAACTTAAGGGAAAATTCTATAAGATGGTGGTTAGACCTATAATGCTTTATGGAGCAGAATTTTGGCCATTAAAAGAGAAGCATAAGATTAAGTTAAGTGTTGCAGAGATGAGGATGCTTAGGTGGATGAGTGGCTTTACTCTTACAGACAGGTAGGGGTGTAAATTTCGGGTCACGGGTCGGGTTTGGGTCGACCTGGAACTGACCCGGCACTATTCGAGTTCGGGTCAACCCAACCCGTTTTTGCAAACGGGTCGATTTTTTAGACCCGAACCCGACCCGCTTCGGGTTTGATTTAACCCGACCCAACCTGTAAATGACGCATTCATTGCTGTTCGACTTCGCTGCTTGGACGACGTTCTCTTCTCGTCGGATCGTAAGTTACAACATTTTGATCGAAAACACCGAAGCAACGACAGGAGTTTGCTCGCAGCCTCGCCGGCGGCCCGGCTCCTTCGTTGTTGTTCGACTTCGGTGCTTGGACGACGTTCTCTTCCCGTCGCATCGGAAGATACAACATTTTGATTGGAAACACCAAAGCAACGAGGGGAGTTTGCTCGCAGCCTTGCCGGCGGCCCGGCGCCTTCGTTGCTGTTCGACTTTGCTCCTTGGACGACGTTCTCTTCCCGTCGAATCGGAAGTTACAACATTTTGATCGGAAGCACGACGGGAGTTCGCTCGCAGCCTCGCCAGCGGCCCGACGCCTTCGTTGTTGTTCGACTTCGCTCCTTGGACGACGTTCTCTTCCCGTTGGATCGGAAGTTACAACATTTTGATCGGAAGCAACGATGGGAGTTCGCTCACTTTGAAGAACTTTCCGTTTCGGGTTTCCGGGTCATTCTCGAGTTTCCGGGTCAACCCGAACCCGACCCGGTTTTGCAAACGGGTCGGTTTTCCGGACCCGAACCCGACCTGCTTCGGGTTCGGGTTCGGGTCGGGTTTTTGGGTTGGGTCCAATATTTACACCCCTATAGACAGGATACGAAATGAGCATATACGTGAAAAGGTTGGAGTAGCTCCAATGGCAGATAAGATTAGAGAGAGTCGCCTTAGATTTGGTCACATAAAATGGCGGCCTTCCGATGACCCGGTTAAGAGAGTAAATGTATTAGATTTAACCTATGTTTACAAAGGTAGAGGTAGACCTAAAAAAGACTTGGTTAGAAAATATTAGAAATGACCTTTCTTATTAGGTCTAAATGAGAATTTGAATCTTAACCAGACATAATGGAGAAAAGGATCCATGTAGCCGACCTCACGTACTGGGATAAAGGCTTCATGTTGTTGTTGTTGTTGTATCCTAGGTTTGTATTATGAAACCCTAGACCACAAAATGCCTAGCATTATCCAAATCATGGTTAGGTCTTTGTAAGTCGGTTGTCAAGTACAGGTGATCTTCTCTTCTCGGATCATTTTCAACTGCTACATTTGGGCCGATCCTTGTTTCCTTATTTAATATTTTATCTTGGACATTGATAATTTATTGCTAATTCTGAAATTTCATGTTCAAATTGATATTTAAGTGTTATCCAAGCATTAACTCATTATCCCATCAACATTATTCATCTTTACCCTAGTCCCATGCTATGCGACCATGATAATTTCTATATCTTTCTTTTTTATCCAGCTCCTATGTAGCTTTCTATCATCGAGTACATGATTTGTTGTAGCAGTTGCTATTTGGAGTGATACAAGTTATTTCCCAAATGCGCATATAGTCTAAAAAATACCTTACTGCGTTGCAGCATTAGTTATCTGTCCAGAAAACGGTTTGACTCCCTGCAAAAACCTTTGCGATGGTTTTAAACCAGTTGAAAATAGCTGCAGATGTCAAGCACTATAAAGCTTTTAGCAACTAATTTACCAACTGCTGCTATTTTCTAATCTTGATGCAAACAATCTCGGCAATAGTAGTAGCTACCTTGGAACGCAGACCTAGCAGCAGCTAAAATAATTACTGTAGACTAGGTTATAGGGTAGCACTAATTAAGCCGTTGCTATTTTAAAATGTGCTGCACAATACATTTATATTGTTGCAGGATTTTTTTTATCGTATATATTATTGTGTATAAAGTTTCAGAAAATACACGTTCATTCTTTCAACCCGTCAATAGTTGATTATAGAACACAATTCAGTAGGCCATATGTCAATTATTAGAAACAATATATATATATATATATATATAGAGAGAGAGAGAGAGAGAGAGAGAGAGAGAGAGAGACTCTCTTATAAAAGAAATATAAGCTCAGTATCTCAGATAATATCTATCTGTTCAGCATACAATCTTCTATAAAAGAGATATAAGCTAAGCATTAGAAATCTTCTGACTGTTTAGTTTCTCAGTCTAAGATAGCAATCTTGACATCTCTCCCTCGCTTCAACCACTATCATCTATGACCCTAAGCAATGAAATGGGTTTAGGGGGCACTAATAAAGGATTAAACTTAATAAATGTAGTTAATACATTCACCTACTTATCTATATTCTCTTATTTAACTTCTATCTTAAGCCAATTCCTCAGTAACAATGGAAACACAATACCTTCACAAAAACCATCGTTCTTATTACTTTTATACATCGAACTCATAAGGTTACTCTACCTTCAAACATAATTTTGAACACGAATGATTGGATGCTAAAATAATGAATATATCCTTACGGTTGTGGCGACACAAACGAAGAATGATAATTCGTTAAATATTGAATTCATGATGTTCTTGAACATTAGCCTCCTCCGTAGCTACCTTAGAAGTCACTGGTTCGATGTTTGATTAGCTATGATGCATGACATAAATACGGGTCACATCAATCAATGAAAATATAGGATACAAATATGGATTGGACATGGATTTTAATTTTATATCTTAAAATTAGTATATGGAATATTACGAATAATTGAGAAATAATAAATCATTCAACTAGGATTTGTGAATAATAAGATTATTATTAGGATGTAGAGAGTCATACATCGATGTCGTATGTTAGGTATCAAGAGGGGAGGCGAATGTCGTGTGTCAGACATCAAAAGGGGTGACGGCAATGCTATTGAAAGTTAGGCATCAATATTATGCAATGGGCATCAGGGGTTAATGTCGAGATGGTGTCATTTGTTGATGTTGAGATGATGTTGGACAAAGATGATATGTTGAGATGGTGCGAAGGCGTAATGTGGGTGTAGAAATTGCCAGCATTGAGCGTCAATGTCAAGAGAACGTCAAACTTCGTTGTTGAGATGGTTTTGAAATGTAGATCTTGAGATGGCATAAGACATTATTGTGAAGCCCTAGTTGTGACCAACCAGAGAGAAATAAAAATGTATTGAGTGCGAATAATTGATTTGGTGCTGTGGAGAGAAAATACAAAATTTAGTTTTTTTTATATTTTTATAATTAAATATTTGAAATATAAGAAATTACATTTGAAAAAATTTCATAAAATATTTAAGACGTGTTCGACATGCATGTCCGATATATTTTTAATATATTTTTTAATGGGGCACATATTTGACGTGTTCTATATGTGTGACGTGTGAAAAGAAATAATAAATCATTCAACTAGGATTTTTTAATCTATATTTGACTTGTTTTACTTAATATATTTTTTAATCGTGTACCTCTTTGAGGAGAAGTATCAGTTCATCATAGCTAGTTAGATTCTCATTCTTGTTGAACACGAGCATCTTGATTTGTCAGGTTAATATGTTGAACAAGGAAAATTAAGTAATGCAATAAAGTTAAAATCTTAAAGATTCGAACCGGAAATCATATATCAAGAAGAGAAGCATAGGGTGACAAGTTATTTTTATTGGTGTTTCATTTAGGATAATGTTAAACAACATTAGTCTTGAGCATAATCAGTGGCAAAGATTGCAAGTTCGAGAGGAGCTACTAGCAGAGTGACTCTGATTATATTTTCTTATCATTGTGTTACACAATAGACTTGTTACATATGTACCCTTAGGGCTGCAAACGAATCGAGCCGAGCCGAGTATGTAAGTGTTCATGTTTGAGTTCGTTTATCATTAGCCAGTTCAAGTTTGGTTCGTGTTTGATTCGAGCTTTATTGTTTGTATTCATGTTTGGTTCATTTAATTTAAGGGTGTTCATGTTTGATTCATGTTCGATTCATGTTTGGTTCGTTTAGTGCTTATCGAGCTTTAAACAAACAAGTCTTAACGAGCTATGTTCGTGAACATATTTAGCAAACAATCTATTGAACAAACAATAATATGAAGTTAGCCTTCCACCATTCTAAGCAATCAAAATGAACTACTGGACTTTCTTCCTTAATGAACTACTGAATGTCACATTCAGCCTCACAAATCGAGCTTTTTATGTAGCTAAATGTCGAGCTTGTTCACGAACTTCAAATGATTTTGTTCGTGAACATAAATGAACCGAACACATTAATGTTCAAGCTTGTTTATTTAAGGATCGAGTATTTAAAATATTGTTCAATTTTTGTTTGTTTAGTTAGTTAAACGATCACAAACGAGCTTTAATCGAATCGAGCATCGAGTAGCTCGTCGAACGTTTGGTTCACTTGCAGCCCTATTAAGGATCAAAATCAGTGTATTTAGGATTGCTATAATCGTATGCGTTGGATTTGTATATTCAAAGAAATTAAGCTTTGGCTTGAGAGGCTGGCAAGGTCCTCCTAATTAGGAATGGAAAAACAAAAGGAGTTTTTAAGTATTGATGGGAGGCCTCAACTGTTTGTACATACTTGGGAGTGATTAAAACATGACTTTGTCTTCGGAAACTATGGTCATAGGAGCACATCAAGTGTACTACCCCTAGTTAATATACTTAAATATTTAGCTCGGGTGTCTTAGACCAAATGTACGATGTAAAGACAAAAAATAAATGATTTTTTTGTATTAATAAATAATACGGAATAATTTGATGGATTCTTGACATCATGAGAATATGAAAATGAGTGTAAAAGGTATTGATTGAGGAATGCTTTGCATTAATGAATCATCTAAAGATTAACTAGTTTAAGAGAGCTCAACTATATATTTAACATAAATGCGGTTACATCGTTTTTAGCACATACTTATAACAAATTTAGAATTTACAACCTCAATTATTATCTTTAAGCTGACGAGAAGGAGAACATAAACATCATATTGGCGACTATGATAAGGCAAAATGAAATAACTGGAACTATTTTATAAGACCAAATGGGACTATTATAATTGTGGGTGAGTCTGTCCTAAATGGTAATGATCATCCATCGCATGCCCCAAGAATACTCAATTCCTCCCCAAATTTGACCTATTGATCTAATCTCTTACTAAATCTTAAATCTTCAGAATGGTAGCAGCGCAACTAATAAAACTAGCATAACACCAAAAACAAATAAAAACTGTCACCTTTGTCTAACATATTCCCTATGGTATCCAATTTCATCTCCATCTTTGTCACAATTTCCTGAACTTGATCTATACAAGTATTAATTATATGGACAAGGACACTGAAAACAATCTTGGGCGCTCAATTATCCCATTCCACAAACTGATTCATCATCAACAAGAGCAACATATGATCCATGATCATAATAGGCGCCACATTAAACTTTCTCTCCTTCCATGTTGGGAATCTCTGACAAAAGCAATTGCCTTGTTGGTGAAAACCTTAGCCTCAACACATGTTTACATTGGTTTGACTTGTGATGTATATTCATTATCTGGTGCCAGCCAGAATGATGGCTTTGCCTCTTATGCTTTACTGTTTCCAACATAAGTATCAATAGCATGATTGTTTTTGATGGAGCCAGCACTCTCGGGCCGTTGTGGCTGTGGAAATGCTAGGTCTGAAGCCTCTCTGTTGGTGGTCACAACTCCGCTTGGATTTTTTGCATGGTGCATGGTCTAAGTGGGAGTTACCCGTTGTCCATGTGGGGTTATAATAACAATGATTTTATATATTGAGTGGCAGATTTGTAGGTTTAGGCATGGGCGAAAGGATAAATCAGTGGTATTTTGTTAATGTAGATTTTTTAGTGGTACTTAAATTCCTTTCTAAATTTAGTATTTCACAGCAGTTTAAACAACTATTAATCGTTTACCACTGGTTTAATTGACTAATAGTTCTATTTTATTGCTGCAAATATATGTGCGATTTAAACTGCTACAAACTCACATTTGCTGCTAGGTGACTGCTGCTAAAGCTTCATTTTTTTCAGTAGGGAAGCTGCTTAATGGTTCATGTAGTTATATTTAAACCCACGGGATGCATGTGGCATCCCCTTTGATAAGTACACCAAAGAGTGCCCTTGATGCATAATCTCCTGAAAGCCGAAACTTAAGTTGAAATACAAAAAATTTTAAGCTACCTAACTGTTTAATGGCTATTGTCATCCTGAGCCTGCAAGTAACATTTTTATCTTAAATGCTTGAAATTTATTCGTTATGAAAGCTTGAAAGTATCGTTAAACTTGATTACTTTCTAAGAATTTGTATTTTTGAAATTGCATCTACATTGCTCTAAGAACTTTGTGCTTAAAAATAATGTAAATATATTAGTTAATTTCATTTATGGCTATAATTGGAAAACTGCAGATTGAGTATCTATAGGTTTGCGTGAAAACTCAAAATTTTTCATTTGGTCAACGACACATTTTAGAATAGCTGTGAAATCACATGTAGGACTGGATATTTTATGATTTGGGATTCTACATTATTTTAAGTACATAATGTATTTTTTTTTAAATGCATATAAATGCTTGTAGCTTTCTTTCATTGCCATTAGTTATATACTCTCAAATCTCAAATTTTTATCCGGTCAGGTGCTTGCAATGCAATATTGTAATTGAATTTCTTTAATAATATTCGATTATTTAGTTGCCCAGGATAATTAAGTCATCCCTGTCTTCTGCCGTTTATATCAACCTGTAGTTTGAAAGTAGGAGCTTTTTAGCAATCTATCACCACACATTCAGATTACAACTGAATTTGGAAGTTCCTAATCCTCCGCATTTTGTTATTCAGGTATCTAGTTGGAGAGATTTCATGAAGGGAGGAAAGAAGGTGAAGTAAAACCTGATGTGCATTTTAATCTTATTGATGCCTGCCTACTCAACTCCATTTCTCACCTTTAAGTTTCTGCTGGTACTCCAGGTAAAGAAAGGAGAGCTTCGACCTCCAAAGCTCAAAACCGAAGATCCAAACAAATCATACGTGCAGAGGCCCATAAAACGAGGTTGAAGCAAGCCTACCAGTTTGTCACATAACAAATCCATCAAAATCTCAGATATTTCAGGTCAGAATGTTCTTGTTTAGATTGATCTATGTATCTACTACATCATTAGCGATAGTCTAAAGTCCAACTTTGTCGAATATAATTATTTATATTAGTTTTATATGAAATTATTCTATTTTTTGTTGCACAAAACAATTCAATTCTGTCCAAGCATTACATACCTCATGCTTATGACAGATTACATGAATAGGATTCTATCTACGGCTATTAAGTTGCTCCACTTATTCCTTGTGGTTTTGATTTCCCAGCCAAGCTTTTTCTCTCTGTTTCCTTGGAGAAGAATGAAACTCACCACTCCTTTACTGATAAAGTAACTATTCTCAGCTGCATCCCATTGGCTTCTTTTAGTCTGTGTTGGAGGCCTGGCCAAGCTTTCTGGTCACTCTCAAATAATTGATTAATAATACAAAAAGAGATATCTTTCCTGATATCAAATTCAGGTTCCCACAATAATCTATGGCTGTCAGTCAACTCCATATGCATATATGCTTGTACGTATTCAAATAATAATTTAAGAGGGAATAAATAGACAGTCCAGGTCAAACTACCTAAGTTGGTTTAGGTTAGGCAGCTGGTTTCTTTATTTAAAAATTTGGAATCCTTAGAGGAACTATAATGGTTTTGTGCTCTGGAAAAATAGCAGAATTGATGCTCCAGGCTGTTTCCCAGGATGGATGTTCCAGGTTGAGCTAAAAGCGACATATAATGCCCATTTTCAGCTGTCTGGCTATGTAATTTAAACTAATAAATTCGCTCAAAGAATTAGAAAGGAAATTGATGTTCTTATCTTTTATGAAATTATAGGAAATCCTTTTTTTAAAAAGATATAAGAGTTTTCTTGGCTTTTCACATATTTAATATCATTCTCTTACATTTTTATGTGATGGAAAGCTAAAGTAAATTATAGTTGACTAAGGATCTGTTTGGGATAATTTTTTAGTATAAAAATTTTTTGATTTAGAAATTTATAGTACAAATTTGCTTTAGGTTTCGTTTGATATGATTTTTTATTGCTTCTTAAAATGGAGTTTTAGTTAAAAATTTTTAGTTTTTTATTAAAATTACATTTTAAGAAGCAATAAAAGTCATCCCAAACGAAGCCTTAAAAAGCAGAAAAAAAAGCTGTTCCAAATGAAATTTAAGGTTTTATTTGGGACAATTTTTTTATTGTTATTTAAAATAATTTTTTAGTTCAATTTTTCAATTCAAAAAAATTTTGTACTAAAAAATAGTTTTAAAAAATAATAAAAAAAGTTTCAAATGAAGACTAAAATATGACAGAATTTTTAATGGGAGGAGGATTTAGGCATTAAATCATGAAGTTGACCTATTTGATTTTTGTGTTTAAAGTAAAAAGTTGTAGATGTTAATGGTATATAAAAATATTATAATTTTTAATTGCTTTTGAATATAAATTCACAACTCTGCCATTTACATGTTGGATGAATTCAAATTTCATTAATAATATGGCATATTGAAGTAAATCTATTAAAGTTTGATGTAATTTTGCTCCGATGAAATAAATATGGGCCTGTTTTGTCTTAATCAAGAGAGGGTCAATGTAATTGATCAAATAAAATCTCAAGTCCAAAATTGTAGAAGGAACTCTATGGTTAAGCAAATTTTATTTTATATAATACAATTATATGTTAGATAAGGCAAATTCAAAATTGGATCATATAAAGAATTGAATATAAAACTATGAAAACTATAGATGAAGCTATCCATTTGTTCATATATTTTATATAAATTGATTTTATTAATTATATTTAAATTCAAATATTTAATTGAAAAATGTGAATGAAATTTAGGTTTTATTTGGGACAACTTTTTTACTATTTTATTTTTCATATTGTAATCATAATTTATATTTAGCCATTGTATTTTTTGTTGCTTTAAAAAAAATTTCTACTATAAAGTTGATTTCTATAATAATTTTAAAAAATTATTTTTCAGCAATAATTTTATAAAATAAAAAAAAATTGTCACAAATGAAAATTTTATTTATATTATTTCAAACGGATGGCATTTACAATAAAATAAATTCACTTAAAAAATTGTTTTGATGAAAAATTTGAGTGCAAAGCCTAAAATTAATGTATATAAGAAAAATAAAATAAGTACACACAAACCCAAAAAAACAAATTTAAACTTTTACAAAAGGGATTGTCAAAACAAATTCAATTATAAATTTACACATAATTTCGAATTCTTGAAAGTTTTGGTACTCCCAATCGGTGACGGAGCCATCAAGTTTTTATGAGGGTCGGGGGGGGGGGGGGGGGGGGGGGAGTTTTTTTTTTTAATTCTAAAAAAAAAATTTCATACGAGCTTGGCTCCAACATTAAAAACTTTAAAAATTTTTGTTGCATTTATTATTCTAAAAAAGAAAATATTACTTATAAGATAATAAAAAAACTTAAAATTAAATAAGAAATATACTTTCCCCAAGAAAGATGAGTTTTTACATGAGCAGAGAGATTCTTCATTAGTGAAAATCACGAATAAAAATATAAAAAGGAAGCTTTTTCAAGGAGGATATTTTCATATAATATATAATATAAAAGCTGATGCACTGAAAGTGTGTCTGCTCCGTTATTTCTGTATATATAAAAAAAAAAAACTACATGCGATAGTTAGTAATGTAAAACCTGATGTACTGAAAGTGTGGCTGCTCCATCATTTCTATATATAAAAAAAATTACAGGCAGGAGTTAGGAAATGGTAGAAAAGACTTTTTTAGATATCTATGGAATAATAAAAAAAAATGTAGACGAGGCAGGAGAGGGAGCATGAGATGGAAGTAAGGAGCGGGGATAAAGAGATAGCCATAAATAAGAATATGATAAAAGAATTTTTTACCCCCCCCTAAATTTGCCCCTGCTCCCAACTAATAAATGAATAAATTAAGAAAGATTTTAGAACATAAAACAAAAATCATAAAATAATGAGATCCAATGGCATCTTCATTCTTCTTGGATCAGACAAAAGCTCATTGATTTATGGCAGGGGATTTGAAATGATTGTGGCTGTAGAGGACGAGTACTGACTGACTGACATCACCGGCAAGTAATGGAAGACAGAGGCAGCATAAGCAACTTGGCATGTGCTGACCCTGCGCTTATTGCTTATATCCAAAGCTCATCGCATTTGTAGCATCCATTCTTCAACTATCCAAACGGCACTATTATTTTCTCTATTTTTATGTTTGTTGGAACAAAATATTTTATTTTTTATTGTTTTTCATGTTCTTTTTATATGGTAGCTTATGATAAGAGAGTCAAACATGAAAAGATCAGATATTTCAAATCTTCCTTTTAATTATGAATTCCATCTCTGAGTCTCCTCAGAATTCATTTGGGGTTAGGGGTGTCAATTTCGGGTTACGGGTCGGGTTCGGGTCGAACCCGAAATTGATCCGGCACTATTCGGGTTCGGGTCAACCTGACCCGTTTTGCAAACAGGTCGATTTTCTGGACCCGAATCCGACCCGACCGGCTTCGGGTCGATTTCCCGCACGCGACGTGCGGCAGAGCTTCGTGGGCAAGCTTCGCGACGCGAGGCAGAGCGAGCGCGACGCGCGGTAGAGCAGGCGCGTCGCACGGCAGAGCGGGCGAGCATGCTTCACGGGCAAGCTTTGCGCGGCAGAGCGGGCGCGACGCACGACTTCGTGGGCAGAGCGGGCAGGGCGTGGGTAGCTCCTTTTAAACAGGTTTTCGGGTTGACCCGGCAACCCGTCGGGTCGACTCGAACCGAACCCGTTTTGAAATCGGGCGGGTCAAACCCGAAATTTCCGGGTCGTGTTCGAGTCAGGTTTTCGTGTCGTGTCAAATATTGACACCCCTATTTGGGGTGGCCTTCTTACTGCTTTTTAAAGTAATTTTTTAGTACAAAAAGTTTTAAATTTAAAATATTTATACTAGAAAGCTGTTTTAGAAAGCAATAACAAAGTTGCCCCAAATCTTCTGAATTAGAATTTTAGGGTTCTTAACATGTCTCATGGGTGTCTTTATAAGTTCCAATTAAACTAAAATACAATACATTTTAGCTATCCAAAGATATGAATTATCCATTCTCAGTCATCAAATTTCTCAATCTTGAATTTCATGCTCATCATATTTCTTATAAATTCTTCGTTTATATGTTTAATCCCTTACTTATAAATTTTAGTCAAGATTTAGACTTCGTTTGAGACAATTTTTTTACTGCTTTTTAAAGCAGCTTTCTAGTACAAAATATTTTATACTCAAATATTGCTTTACAAAGGAGTAAGAAAATTGTTCCAAATAAAAATTTAATGTTATAAAACTCGTAGGCTTCATTTGGAATAACTTTCTTACTGCTCTTTAAAACATTTTCTTAGTACAAAATCTTTTTGAATTGAAAATTTTTTAACTAAAAAATAACTTAAAAAAAAAAATAAAAAAACTGTCCAAAACGAGGCCTCAATGTGCTCCTAAGGAAATGGCGAGTTCTTTGTGAAAAAGCTACAATGACAAAGTCTTGGACAGCTTCAGCATAAGCTGTCAAAAGCAGCTTTTGTATATTTGATTGATTTCATTTGACGAGCTCATTTCAATTGAAGGAATAGCATTGACGACATCAATTGTCGAGTCGTTTGGCAAATTTAAATGTGATTTGGCGAATGGTTTTCTTAAATTATTTTGTTAACCCAATTCAATTTTATTGGATAATTTTATGAAGTCAATCAAGAAAATATGAATATAAACAATATAAATATAATATTAATAATTATTTTTATTTATTTATTTATTTATGAGACCTTTTATCTTCGGGTTTTCTTTGTGTGTGGTTGTAGTGAAGAAGAATCGTTCAGAGTAGGATAAGATTTTGGTGGTTATAAAAGCTGACTATATTGTAGCACGAAAATCAAAGCAGATCTAACTAAATTATTGAACGGTACAAAATTATCGGTTTGATGAATATCTTTAAACGCCATTATCAATATATTAATTTCATGTCGGGGCGAATACAAACAAGAAAGAGAACATGCAGCGAAAGGAAAGAAAATCGGGATTTAACCTTGTAAAAATGAAAACATGCTAAAAACTACAGAGCCACACCACACTAAGAAATCCGCTATAAAAATTAAGAGAAATTCTGTATATATCTCTTTTTCTCTCAATCTCTGCTCGTCTCCATTCACTCTTGCATCGTTTTCTTTTACTTAACTAACAAAAAAATACACATTAAAATCACCAAGGGACTCAACCCTTCATGAAAAACAAGAAAGAAAACTATCCTGACTACCTCTGTCTCCAGCCTATCTACTAGCCCCACAGTGCTTCATTCTTTATCTCATGCTTGAGTTACAGCGCAACGGAGCTCCGCTCTCTATTTTTTTTTTCCTAACAAGATAATACATCGAAAAAGCTCGGGTATACATTGTATAGTATATGGGGGAAAATTTTCCTGAGGGCGAAAGTACCCAAACCCAAGGAGGACAAAGGCCCCCTGCAACCCTCCAATAAACTCGACCAATGAAATTGAAATCGGAGATAATAGTATAACCAGATCAACCGTCCAATTAGATTCAATACAAAACTAATAATTAAATATTATTTTTATCAAATTTATGTCTAATTTTTATCGTCAGTAAAAAAAAAAGCAGAGGACCGGTAAGAGCAGGAGGGATCTTAGTCCTGTTATGAGCGGGAGACAGCAGGATCTCCGGGGCCGATCTCCCCCATTGCCCCCTTAGATTCTCTGTTGGATTTTACGCAGTGTACGGCTCGGCCTTTGTTATTGTCTCTCTCTGTCTCTCTTTCCTCTTCTTTCAGGTTTCAGATCATTTAATAGAATAAGACTTCATTGGCTATTTTCTATTTTTTTTAAGATAATTTTAAAATTGTTATTTGACAGAATGAAAGATCCAATAATTTTTTAATGGAGAAGTTAATATCAAAAAATTTTTAAAAATAGTATAAAAATATAATTCTTTAAAAAGTATTTTTACAAAAGTTGCACGTACAAACAATAACTAAAGAAAATTTCTACCGTTTCAAAATTAAAAAGGTGAAATTAAGTCGTCTCAAACAGAATAATTATTCTGTGCGGACGCCAAACA
This sequence comes from Dendrobium chrysotoxum, assembly GCA_019925795.1. Lineage (NCBI taxonomy): Eukaryota > Viridiplantae > Streptophyta > Magnoliopsida > Asparagales > Orchidaceae > Dendrobium > Dendrobium chrysotoxum. Next base: position 90,648,901 of record CM034313.1, read on the forward strand.
TTATCCGGAGATCAACCAGAATGCAACACGTCACCTTCACTCAGTACCGCGGCTCAGTATTGCTCGATATCACTTGATACCGCTGACGTGACGCATTATGGTTGGTCACCGGACGACGTTTTGCGTCTGATCTCTGCACAGAATAATTTCTCCTCAAACGAGGCCTAAGCCTTCAAGATTATGAGTTATGTAATCATTTTAAATAGGAGATTTATTAATATAAATAAATAAATATATTTATGTATTTATATATTTAATAAAAAAATTTATTTATATTTATTTATATAGTACTTTGCTTTTTAAATGATATAAAAATAATATTAATATTAATTTATTTTTAAAAGAAATCATTTTATGCATTTAAAAGAAATTATTTTATGCATAGATGATAATAGATTTAGTAAGTAAATGTATAAAAATTTTATGATATGTATGTGAAATCTCATTTAAATAAATATTTTATTAATTTTTATTAATTTTTTGATGTTTTAATAAATTTTTAATTATTAGATCATAACTTAATTTAATCTTCACTCACAATGACTTAAAGTTATTTGATTTAATCTTAAATTAAATTATAAATTGACATGATTTAATTTTTTAATAATATTTAAACTTTGACATTAATTTAGAAATATAATTAAGAGGTTTATGTTATTTTGACAATAGAAAAATACAAAAATAAATAAAATTAAAAAAAAATTATTGATATTTAAGCTAAGTTTTTATTGATATGGAAGTAATTAAACTTGTAAACTTTTAAATTAATTAAATAAGTAAAATAGTTTATTTAATGAACTAGCTACAGAGTATTCACATTTCATGTTCTATATAATACCGACAAAATATTTTAATAATTGTTATTTATAATCATTAATTTTTGAATAAAAATAATATTTTTATAAATTGCATATTTATAATTTAAAATTTAGGATAAATAAAGTTTATATATAATATTATTTTTGAATAATTAATAAATTAAAACTTGCCTTAATATATATATATATAATGAAAAAGCGAAAAAAAATCTAAATTGCATTAAATCATTTAAACTAATCGTATAACTTTGATATAAAAAAATATAAATATTTTTATTTTAATAAAACTTTTATCATATAATTTAATCATATCAATTTAAATATTAATATGCCTTAAAAAGAGAAAATGATTGTATCTAAAATTTATTATCTTTATAAAAAATATACGGGCTCTTAAAAAATCAGAAATTTAGATGATAAATGTTTAAATGATTGAAATTAAATATATCTCCTAAGAAAATAATTTTTATTTTAAATTTAAAACTTGCTCTTAATTTTAAAATTACTAAAAATATGTAAATAATTAATAGCTCAAAAAATATTCAAAATTTGGAAAACTCCCAAATTAAGGAGGCTGAGAGAAGGACTATATTCAAGTTTGTATATTTAAAAAATCAGACTAAAAGAGCCAAAAAAAAAGAAAAAAAACACTTTCAATCAAGTTCAAGATTGGACAATTCAGAAGATATTTGCAAATATAAAAGAATCAGATGATCAAAATTTGCAAATAATAAATTTAACTCCAAGTACATGCAAAAATAGAAAATTACAGGCAAACTAAACAGAAAATTATATGCAAATTTGGAAAATTACATATGAATGAATGTTCACAGTTTTAATATGTACAGAGGCAAACTGAACAGAAATTTTAGTGAAATGTTCATTTTAAATATGGTTAACAATTTAATTACAGATTAATCTTTGCATTAGATTATAATTATAAAATCATCGATGAGTTTTTTAATTTATTTAATTTAAACTTGTTTAATTTATATGATGATTTTTAATTTTTTATTTAATTTAATTTTTTTAATTGAGTAAAAACATGAATATATGAAGCTATTCAATGAAGAAATGAGTTAGAATACTAAGCTTCATGGACTGGCTTTCCCATTGTGTGTCCTTAGATTAGTCCTCTAGCCTCCTATTTATAGGTGACAGTAGAAATAATGTTATATATAAAAAAATTATATTAAAAATAAATACTTAAATAACATAATATGAACAGATAAAATCATTTCATAAAAATGAGATATGCCAATTATATCTCGTTAATTACATTTGATTTGTATTAGAACTTTTCAGATATAAGATGATCCCACATAGGGGTGCAAGCTAGTGAGCCGATTTGGCTTGAGCTAGACTCATCAACGAGCTCGCGAGCCGAGCTTATCGAGTTTCGAGCTTGAGCTTGAGCTCCATTAGAATTTTGAGCTCGTTGGTTTTTCGAGCACAACGGAACCGCGAAAGCTGAAGGAGTAAGGCAGCAGGCAGAATCACAGGCGCAGGCTTAGGCACGGAAGGCGAAAACCGCATGGGTGGGCTCAGAAGGAAGAATCGCGGGAGGCTGAAGCAAAATCGGAAGCGGGCCACAAACGCGACATCGGAAGCAGGCTCGGACGCGAAAGCGGAAGCATTGGTCGTTCTTCTTACACCTTGCGAGCCCGCATCCACTGTCGTGAGCTGAGCTCGAGCTCGCCTGTTGATCGAGTTAGACATGATTGGAGCTCAACTCGACTCGTTTGCACACTAAGCCCACATATAGCTACTGATTGTTCTAATCCAATCTGATTAACCTTTGAGATTGACCTACATTAGCTAGCTTGTTTGAATTGAGCTCAACATGAACAGTTTGGAGGATACAGATATGTTCTAAGCTTTTTGTATTTATGAGATTAATTAATTTCTTTTTGTCTAATCATTATAAGATGCATTGTTTCATGTTATCAATAGCTAGAGCTATTCTTAAGTTTTTCTCACGTAAAAATCTTAATGTCTCTTACACCTCTCTCTCTTATCTGTATATGTGTTGGATCTTCATACAACGCTTGGATGCTAAACTCTATATCTCTCTACAGTGGAATATTCCAATATGCAACAAGAATAATACCGATTCATTTAGTCTTCTACTTCGTCATAAATCAATTTAATAAGTCTTTTTGTGATGTTTTTGAGAAAATTAAGTGCTAAATACAAATTTATACAGATGATATTTGATCTGTTGATTTTGACAATAATTTCTGTATTTATTGATCACCAACTAAACTGCTGGCATCCATATAATCATATAAAGTTGGCAGACAGAGATATCTTTGTCCATTTGTCACATTAATCTATTATTCATACGTCTCGATGATCTATAAGCTGCTTTACATATCAACATTGATTTGCAAAGGGAAGGTCTAAGATTCATATTCTTCAAGGAGATGATAGTTTAAACAATTATATACATATAATAATGAGTTTTTTTTCACATTATATATTAATGCTTATCGCTTCAGTTACTTAATCATTTTGATATTTTATTCATTCTCTAAGCTGATAGCTTTCAATATTGCCAATTAATTACTCATATAAAGGAGACAAAGAGGGGACTTAATGTGTTATCTTTACCATGTTTGTCTTATTATGTACTCAGGCTGATAGAGCCTTTGTATGGCTGAAACAAAAGTGCTTGTCAACTCCTAATGAAAAGTTGTTTTATAAGTGCTTCAACAGAAATCAAATAATAGTGTGTGAGTGTTACAGGCAACTAATCTTCCATTTTATTTGAGTTAGAAACTGAATTAAGAGTAAATAAATATTAGATAATGTATCTCATCACATTCTTATATTCTCTTTTCCTCTTGGTTAACCTATTGGATGAATTACATCTCCCAAAGGGAATAATTTTGCAATTTCATTAACTCGAAGCATGCAAAGTGTATGTAATAAATTGTTTTCATTTGATAGTTTAATGAATTAATTTTTTCATTTGATACACATGAAGATGTAATAAATTGTGTTAATTTGTGTTCCGGGCTAGAGTATTCACGGTGGTAAAGTATGAAAAATCTTACGTCTTAGTGTTGCATGAGTATCCAGCAAACAAACAAAGAAAAAAGAAACACCATAATTTTTCCCGTGGAAAACCCTGAAGGGAAAAATCACGGGGCCACACTTAGTTGAAATGATTCAACTAGTATTTAAATAGATTACAAGTGACTAATTCATTCTTGAAATTGAGGACAATCAGATTACAATAGTCAACAGTCGGGTTGAATCTAGTGACGAATGGATATCAGATGGAAATCAGGGGATGTTCAGTGGTCGAGCAAAAATCCTGCATTAGTTGGCGGTCGGGCAGAGATCTGGCTTCAGTCGGTGGCTGGGTGGAAGTCTGGCGGTGGTCGAGGAGGAGTCTGGTGATAAGAGAACTCTAGTTTCTCTTTCTTTCTTCTCTTCCTTGTTTGGGTTCCTTTCCATGAGGAATGAGGGGTCTGTTTATAGTTTTCTGAGAATGGCATGGCTAGTAAATAGGAGGGAGATCAAGGGTAAGTTGGGAGTGGTTTGAATGGATGACCGATGTTGATCCTCTTGATTGTGGACTGTTTACTGGGCTTTTGAATGTCTTAATGATATCAAAATTTGGAGATCTTGGGCTTGTTGGATTCGTCTTGTTGAGCCGCTCGATTTGAATATAAGCATGTCACGTTTGGAAATTGTTTGGTCATCCAGTTTATGTTTTAAACTTTTCAAATGCACTTCGAATCTTCGATTTGAAACCATTTGGGCTCGAATTGAGTTGAATTTGATGTCGTTGGGTTTGTATTTTTGAGACGTTCAGTTTGACTATAAGTTTGCTAAAATAAGAGTTTGAATGATCCCATATTTAATTTCGTAAGCTTTCACCTTAATTTTGCCTCGAGATTTGTGTTCGATCAAGAAATTTTTTTGATGATATGTCAATTTGATTCTTAAATAATAAAGTATGAATAAGAAGATCATATTTGATTTTTTTAGCTTCTACTGCTCAATAGAACATTTTTTGTGTCAACTTAAGAAATATTTTTATAAAACAGATCTCACTAGCACTAATCTTAGGGTTTGACATAAATCTGGAAATTCAAATCAAATTAACATTGACATTGATCATAGATTCATCAACATAGATCCAATTATCATAGATTCATCAACATAGATCCAATTGTTCGAAAAAACAGATCTTCTTGACTAATATTCATGAGGTTTAGGGCTTCCATTTATCTTTTCACATCTCATGATAATGTTGAATTATAAGTTATAATCACTAATATAAAAATTATAACTTCTTATTAATTTTTTTATTATTTTCTAAATTAACATTATAATTAAAATTAAAATTTATATATTCGAATTAATTTATGTAATTATATTATTTATTAATAATTATAGGATGATATATATTCATTCATGCATACAAATATATTGTTTGATATGATCTTAAGTTAACATTGAACAATGGCTTCGTTTGGGATGACTTTCTTACTGCTTCTTAAAACAGATTTTTAGTACGAAAATTATTTTTTTTGTAATAAAAAGCTGCTTTAAGAAGCAGTAAGATCGAAAGCCATCCCAAATTAAGCCTAAGTGACCTCAACAAAATATTGATCTTTTTTTCCATCCAATCTTTTATATTTCAGCTGAATTTACTATCATGATTCTAAGTATCCATATGACAGAGTAAGATATCTTTCGGATCCGATATGAATCACGAAAATAACATATACAGCTATTCTATTCATCATATATTTTTATCATATTACTACAAATGACTTGTGTCTAAACATAGCCTCCATGTGCTCAAGATAAGAGCTCTTCTTACAACCTACCCTCCCTCATTACTAGGAAAAAAATTTAATGAACTCATTCCAAGCCTTATTCCCTTTCATGCTCCATTAATAATTTAGGTGTGGAGGATCTCTCATGCAACAAAAATCTCATATTAGTCTCTTGTTTCTTTAATTTCACCTATTGTGTGTTTAATATAGAGTTTAATTAAGAATGATTTTTCTACCTAATTTTACATAGTTTCTTTCATTTAAGAATGTGTTGATATATAGCTTAATAATGCAATTAGTGAGTCATATTCTGTAATTTTTAAAAATAATGTTCTTTATAATACATATCAAATATACATATTAAAGAAAAAATTATTTTTCTAAAAATATAAAATGGTTTAAATTAATTTATAAATAATAATATTTTTTTACTCAACAGATAATTTTCTTTCCTCAGAGATTTTTAAAAAATTTAAAACATTTCTCCCGTATCATGAATCATGTCATAAAAGTTTCGACTTCGTCATAATATTTTTAAATAAAAATAAATTATATATATATATATATATATATATTTGAAAAATTTTAAAAATGTCCCTCTCATTAATAATGATTTTTTTTGGGGGGGGGGGGGGTAAATTTGGATTAATAATGATTAATTAATAATTATCCCTTCTGCACCTTGCAAGAGAAGCTAACTCGACTTAAATAATTGTTAGTTGCACCGGTAAAGAGCAATTACACTAAGGATCATATAGAAGGACAAAATCCACGTGTCTTTTCATGATTGGTGGTGTCAATTTGATGTCCTTTCCAAGGTGGAAAACCAAGATAAAATGTGGATGACGTCATCTGATCGCACAGTATTTACCAGCAACAAATCCTATGCGTTATTTTGTGCGACTTGACATGTCGGTCCGTAGTCATCCTTACGAGGAAAGAAACTAAGATAAGTCGCATAATCCCTTTGATGCCAATTGGAAAATTCTTTGCTCTTCACCAAAGAATTAGAATAAAATTTATCTTAAAAAAAAAATTATCACCACACATAAATTATTGGATTTAAAAATTATTAAATTTATTTTAAATTAATTAATATAAATTATATAAATAATATTCAATTATTTTAAATTTATCATAAAATTAAATTTATATTAAAATATTTTAATATTATTATTTAAATAATTATTATTCAATCAAATCATGACAAATTTGAAGTAAAAACTGTAAGAAAATAAGATTAAATAGCTACTAAGAATCACATATTAATCACATCACTATAATAAATTACTAAGAACCTCGGATTAAAATCAATGAGCTCTGATTTTGATCGAGTTGTGATCAATTGGAGCAAAAATTTAACTAGATTTGGCTCACCTCCAAATTGAATCAAATGACACTACGGTTTCATTTGAGACATCTTTCCTATTGCTTTCTAGTAGACATCTTTCCTATTGCTTTTTAGTAAAAAAAAATTTTTAGCTCGAAAAAATTTTACACTAAAAAGCTGCTTTAAAAAGCAGAAATAAAGCTGTCCCAAATAAAATCTAAGTCGGTCTAGTACTAAGGCTGAGTCAAATCGAAATCAAATCGTTAATGATAGTAGCGATAGATGATTCTAGAAAAACGATTTGTCTCATTAGTTTTGTCAAACCCACTAAGATAATCTTTTTCTTGGCGACAAAATGCGACAAATTGTGTTGGAGTAAATACATGAATTGAAATTAGTTGGGGGGAGGGAAATAATTGGTTATTTGGTTTACCTCATCAAGTATTTATATAATATATAATTTTTTATATATTTGAAATATTTCTAAAAAATTAAATAAAACGAGCAATAAAAGGGAATAGATAGATCTCAGTCGTCTATTATGTACTCATAGGCTCTCTATGCAAAAGAGAACCTTAATAATGACAATAATAATAATAATAATTACCAGCATGCTAATTACTAATTAATACCACACTAATACTTCCCAGCAATACACTTAACAGTTTAACAAAGTCATTAACGCCGGTGGTGGCGATCACCAATGAAGATAAGATGAACGGATGGAGGGAGTTAATTGAAATCCATTAGAGATAGAAAGAGAAATTCAAGCCAAGTCCTCAAGAAGACGTCGCAATGCAATGGGGCTGCTCAAATATGAACAGCGGCCGCCGGAGTTCGCTACACCGCCGCATGTCGTGCAATAATTGTTCCCTGCTCAGCCTCTTCGAAGCAAACAGAAGCTTCGCGTCCGTTGCCGCCGCCGCCGCCAGCGATTGCGGGCCCCACGGGGTGTCCTGATGGTGATGGAGATAGTTGTAGTGGAATCCCTCTGACGTGGAAGCCGGCGCGCTTATAGACGATGCCGCCACCGCCGCCGCGGCGGCGGTTGTAGTTGCTGCGCTGACTTTAACGTCGGCGGCGGTGAGAGGGGAGCCGACGACGAATTTGTTGATGACGAGGGAGGAGCGGTGGACTTTGACTGCTGCCAAGCCACTGACTTTGACTTCCACGATGGTTCCCCTGTCCACGACTTCCACTTCTTCCTCCACTACTTCTTCTTCTTCTACATCCTCTGCTTCTTCTTGTTGTTCTTCCACTTCGTTGTGTGGGAGAGCAATGGAGGGAGTTGGGTTTGAGTGTGAGGAGGAGTTGATGAAAGATAGGAGGAGGCGGCCGCCTTGGCGTTCGGCGTGAAGGTAAGTTTGGGAGGGGACAGGTACGGCTTCGACGACAAGGCGGCCGTCGCGGCGGTGAGGGCGCATCTTGAGGCAGGGGCCATCGCGGCAGGAGATGGAGGGGAGAGGTGGGGGGAATGACCTTGCCGGAGTTCGCCTGCCGATGGAGCAGTGGTAATTCACACTAGCGAGTTCCTTCTTCCCCTGTTTCACTTCCTCTGTTTCCTCCCCTCTTTCTTCATCAATTTCTTCCTCTGTTTCTTCCTCGGTTTTGGAGGAGGTGGAGGAGAAGAAGTCAAATTCGTCGCCGGAGGAGAATCCATCGGAGCCGGTCTCTGAACCGAGGCTTTCAGTGCAAATCTCTAAGCTTTTTTGGCTCATGAGACTCGAAGAGCGGCGGGCGAGTGGGTGGATGTAAGGTGGGGGTGGAGCTTTGGTGCTCTGTTTTTCATTTTGGATTAAGTTCCAGATATCGACTCTTTCCTTTTCTTCTTCCAGCGCAAGTTTGGCCACTTCCGGCAACCAAATGTTGGGTTCCGGCATCAACGGAGGCCGGAATTGGCAGCCGGAGGTGAAATTGTTGCGTAGGGCTGGTTGGGGAAGAGCTATGGTGATACCCGCCATTAAAGGCAGCGCCTTTGGTGATTTTTCTGACTGTTGAGTGAAGGGAAGGACAGAGAGGCGAAAGAGGCAGGGGATTTTGTTTCGCTTGTGAAGGTTGCGAAGGGCTTATGAGAAGAAGAAGGCGGAGTGGCGTCGTATTTGTAGGAGGGGAAAAGGAGGTCGAACCTTTTTGCAATTTTGCCGCCCGGGGCCCTCCATAATCTCCACCCCTTTTGCCATTTACCTCCGCGCACTTCTCTGATTTTTAAGTGCAAAATTACACACTAATTAAATTTTAAAAAATAACTAATTAAAAAAATAAATCGAGATTTTTAATCAAATATAATATTAAAATAAGCTTTAAATTTTCTCTTAAGATCACCCATTTTAAAGCTGATCCGATATTTTAAAATTCATTATGATCATTATTTTATCAAATTTATTTTGATATGAATATATTCTATTTTTTTCAAAATTATAATTAATATTATATCTATTTCAAAATAAATTTAATTATTTTAATAAACAATTTTGAAATAGCTTTTTCAAAATCAACTCTTAACAAACGAAAATGATTAATCTAAAGTTTTTGACCTCAACCAATTTTGACGATCTGCATTTGAAACCCTCCAAATCGACAAACCTTTTAAGTCATCAAAACCAACAAAACTCATCGAAATATCTCCTTAACTATCTAAATTTTTATTAAAAAAAAAAACATTTTGAAACTTTCTTTACAATTATAAAATTGCTAACCCAAACAATGAATCTAAACACCCAATCCACCAATATTTTATTGAAAACTTCGGCTCATTAATATTTTTAATATATCCTTTTAAACACCCTAAAAATAATTAGTTTAATTTTGATCCATTAATAACTTTAATCATCTTTAAATCCTTTGTGTTTTGCCCCCAACGGATTAGAGAACCATTAGTCTGAATCAGGAGCGAAATCACAGTATTGGCAGAGTCACAGTATTGACGGAAACCTAGTATTGGCTGAATCACAGTATTGGTGGAGGGGCAATCACAGTATTTTAGATCGAGGTGAGCAATCTTGCTAGCTCTCCTCTTCTTGTTTACATTTACATACTTATTAATTTAGTATTAATTTTACCAGTTGCTACTGCTATAGTGGAGAGAGCATTTTCTGCAATAAAAATTATTTAAAATGATTGGCTCAACGACTATCATAGTAGGATGGGTGATGATTGGCTCAACGACTGTCTTGTGCCTTATATTGAAAATAATGTGTATTTAATTTGATTCCGAATGAAGATGTAATCCAATATTATCAAAAAATACAAAATAGATTAATAAGAATGTAATGGTTTTTAATTTATCTATCATAATGAAATATAAGATTTTTCCTTGAATTATGTCCTTTTTTTTAAATATTAGTCTATTAATATGAAAATTTCGCCCCCTACTAAAATGAAATGCTGGTTCCGCCTTGATTATCTTAATCACTATTTTCTCAAACCCCTCTCTCTCTCTCTCTCTCTCTCTCTCTCTCTCTCTAATTATCTTGCCGGCTTGTTTTAATATAAGCTCTATTTTTCTTCTCTGCTGGATTATTCATTAACTATATCATTAACTTTAATTATCTGATTAAGATTAATTGTAGTGACCAGGCTTGAAAGCGTGTTGACACGACCAAACTAATTAGTAATTACAGTCTCCTAAATTCTGAAGCCAATTGTATTTCTCTGGGTACTGAGCAGGCAAAGATAAATTATCCTCATCACATATTTTTAAAATAAAATATTTTTTATTTTATTTTATTTTATTTTCTTCAAATTATGTGATATTCCTTATTTGGATTTTTGATATTTATCTATTTAAAATAAAATAAAATAAATCATTTTTTGAAGTAAAGAATACTATATCGTGCTTTTACTTGCTCCATATATTCATGATAATATTGGATTTAACGTGTGCCTGTAGACTAAATTATCTAATCTTACCGATAGAAGATTTTTTTTTTTAAATATATTTGTATGCTATTGAATTAGTAGATAATTATTTTTAATTATTTCTAATTTTTACTTTGTCCTATTTCTTTTTTTTTTAACGGTCAATAATAGTCAGAAAAAATATCTTGTTAAAATTAAAATATTTAAATTATAATATTATGGGATTATGATTATTTAATTTTTTTGATAGAAAAGAAAATTTAAGTAATATTTATCAATGTGGAACAGATGATAATTATTTTCTATGGCATTGATAGATTCTTATAGTTAACATAATTATTTTGGAAATTAATATTAAATAATATAAAAATATGGCTTTATTTATTTTAATTACGTGATTAATGATAGAGAATTTATTGAGCTGTGTGATTATGAAAAGTAATTTGCTTTTGGTAAATGGTAGTGCTGTTATACTGTTTTCCATTGAAAAATGAGCTTTTTTAACAATCATGCAAGTTTTTTATAAAGCTTGATATGAATGATTTTGAGTTTTGATTGGAATTACTTTGAAACTACTGAGGCTTATCAGCTACAAATTAGGGAATAAAATTAAAATATATATATATTTATAATTGAGAAAAAATTGTTTAGGATATTTTAATTATTATAAGCTCCACAAATATTTAATTTGCTTTTTTTTTTTGGGAACGGCTTTGAGGCTTTGATATCTATTTCATAAAAAAAAAAATCAAATATATCTTGAGCTAATTCTCTTCTTTAATTTTGCTTTATTTTTCAAATTAATTTATACATAAAATAAATTATATATTTCTCATAACTTTCATTAAAAAAACATGACATACTTTTTATTTTTGTATAAATATAAGCATCTAAGTCACCAATTGACAAAAAAATAAAAATATGTGTTAATTTATTTGGAGAGTATTAAAAAAAATAAATTTAAAATTTGACAAATTAGTTAAATTAATAAAAATTTAAAAAAATTTACATAAAATTCTTAAACATTTACAAATCTAACACCATCATCTCAAAATTACATAAAGAATACTACTAAATTTTACTTATTTATATAGGTTATATAGTAAAATATATATAATTAAAGATAAAATTTTAGGTCTTGGATATATAAATTTATGTAGGTAAATCTCTTAAAAACCAATAAAACTGAAATTTCTACGGCGACAACGAAACCAAAAAAAAAATTTAGAACTTTGCCCAAAGGACAAATTTGCCATTCCAAAAATGTACGGATGGGCACGAGTGCAATAATAGGGTTTTGCAACATTAATTAGAAGATTGAACTGATCCGCTACGAATGGCCCCAATGGCCAGCCGGCGTTAGAAGGCGACTGATAATTACAAATATGCCCTCGAATTCGGTTCGGGTCTGCTGATGTGAATTTCGCGTACGAAATCCAAATGGAGGTTTTGAAGTGCTGGAGATGATGCCACGTGTCAAATGCGCATTTAATTCATATCATTTGAATACAGCTAGCATTAATAATTTAATGGTGGCTATGCTTTATCTCTTTTTTGATAGAAATCATCCGCAGCATTTATTTTTTTGGTTTTTCTGTGTCGTGTTAGTGACATACTCACATAATGATAGATACAAAAAAAATATTGAGAAGAATAATATAATATGACGCTATTAAATTTTGCTGTACAAAAATCATTCAATTTATTAAAAAACAAATTCTTATAAGTTTGCTAAGAAGAAAATAAAAAATTATAATATTTGTTGGGTGAAAAATTTATTAGGGACCCACCGATGCTTAGTTTGGTTGGTGGACGAGCACGGACGGGAACCCCCCATCCCGGGTTTGATTTCCCTCGAGCGGCAACCCCTTCAGTGGGAGCCCTAAATGCTGGCTGCGGGTACAGTAGGAAGTGGTTAAAATGAGCAAACTTTATATTAAGAGCACATATGTTTGTAAACCATCATATTAATAATAATCTTATATCGCACATTTGTTTACAAATTACATATGAGTTCAAGAGTTATTGTGAAGTGGTACTTCATGAACTCAATATATTGTGATTTCCTCATATGGTCTCCATTGATGTAGAAATTGGCCTTCTACTCCTCTTCTAGTATGAGGAGGTACTAAGTTATATGTTTCGTTTGGGACGGTTTTCTTATTGCTTCTTAAAACCATTTTTTAGTACAAAAGTTTAAATTTTTATATTAGGAAGCTGCTTTAAAAAGTAGTAAAAAAGTCGTTCCAAACGAAGCCATAGTTGGTACTATTCTCCTTGATCTTCCTCTTCCCGAGAGAAACAAAAAGTTTTTTTTGTTGGCAATTCATATAATCTTATAAGAACTCTTCTATGTTTATGGATTGATTATTTTCTGAATTAGTTTCTCCATTGATCTTATATATAAATGATCCTTAGCAACTGAAATCTTGAATTTACTAGTTGTACACCTAAGATGATGGCAACTTTGCCTAGGAATTTATCCCCATCAATGACTTCATGAAAGGGGGTATTGATTTTAGGCATGTACTTTCTTAAGCATTATCCTTCACTTTGCTTGTCATAGAATAATGTTTAGGAGGTCTTCAAGAGTCTCTTTGATGCAGTAAAAGAAGATAAGAATTCATAGAAAAACTCCTCGAATAATTGATGTTAGAATATGGAAATGAATTAAAAATCACTTTTGGGTTGAGTTTTTTAGACTTCATTTGGGACGGCTTTCTTACTGTTTATTACAGAAGTTTTCTAACTAGTACAAAAATTAAATTTTTTGTATTAAAAAATTACGTTAAGAAGCAGTAAAAAAATTGTCCCAAACAAAACCTAAAAGTAATAGAGCATTCAATATATATTCATAGAGAGAAAGATATTCCCAAAAATGTCAAGGTGATAAGAAGGGTCTGTACGTAGTACATCCATACAATTCATAGAGAGAAAGATATTCCCAAATTTGTGTGAAATTTTTTTTTTTCCGGGGGAAGGAAAACAAAAACCAAAATTACGTGTATGAAATTTGTGTGTAAAAATCAAAAGGAGGAGCCCTGAAGAAAGCAAGAAAGACCAAAAATTCTCCCAGAAAAAACGGAAGAAAAAGAAAAACAGTCAAAAGCAAAACCAGAAGCAGAAGAGGCGCGCCTGGAGGCCTTGAACTTTAATGAGGCAACTTCCTCTCAAACTTTTGGTGTAACTGGAGGCCGATTATGAAAGCATAGATGAAGAATACTGTAACTAAATACCCTTTCCCTTATTGAGAATTATAGCTAGTAAATAGCATTAAAATACTTCATACAGTAGAAGCAGGCATAGAAGGTAGAATAACCAGAGAAGTGTAGCTCATTTCTACATTAAAACATCTACTGCTACTGTGCTACAGTGTTTGTATTTATACAAGGGAGTAATTAAATAGACAGCCATAGATGAGATGCAAATCGATCGTATGGCTCACACTACAGATTCGATTTGCTTAGCAACGGCTAAGATGATCGAATCCCACTCCCACCAGAGACTGGAGTAGCTGCAGCTTGGCAAAGTAATGGCTGCTGGAAAGAAAACTAGTGGAGAGCTTGCAGATGCTGCTGTGCTGTTGACAGAAAATTGGTTTGAGGCTTGTATCTGGAATATACTGACAAAACAACACATATATTTCTCCAGAAGCTACGCATTAGCTAGGGACAAATATATAATAAATATTAACCATATCTTAAACTACAGCAAGCACATATAGTAGACATTTATGGGATGCATGAGAGGCTAATATGGCTAAAGAGAAGGGATAGTTACGTTTCTATCAATCATTTTTGCGTGCACTGACTCTGAATGGCAATCATCAACATCATCAATTCTGCCAAAACACGTAGAATTTATGCAAAAATATGAATATCTTAACATCAAATTGCAGAACAAACAGTATGCTTTGGAACTAATTCTCATTGAAAAGAAATCATTCAAAATTAAGGGGCAGCTTAAACTTTTTAGCTATTGATATTCTAATGCGGTAACATTCAAGGATTATCCTCAGGACAAGTTGCCAAGGAATAAGTGGCCAAGCTTTACATCCATGGACAGCTACAATCATTATATATATATATTATTTATTTATTTATTCTTATTTTTATTTATATAAAGAAATAATATAATTACACAAACCCTGAGAAAAAGAGAAAACTTTTGTTAGTATTTAATGATATTATTTATATTATGATGGAATATTAAAAATTTCCTTTAAAATTATATTAGGATGCATATATATATATTACAGTCAATATAAATTTATTATATATAAAAAGAATAATGTAATCGTAGAAAATAACAAAAAAAGGGAAAAAAATGTGTTGGAAGTTCATGATATAATTTATAATAAGATGAATTTAAAATTTATTAGATTTGCTTTGAGATTAGTGATGTGCATGAAGAATTTGTATTACACTAATTTTATAAAAAAATCCAGTTGATAAAATTTATATGAGTTAATCCTGATATAATTTTTTTGCCAAGAAAAATGAAGTGATTTTAGGCGAGAATATTCTAATTAAAATATAATTAAGATTATTTTTTTGTTTATTGGAGTTCTTTGAGATTAGTGTGATATAAAATTAATTAATTAGAATGTATTTGCATTAAATTAAAAACAGATGCAATGAAATTAAAATTATTATAATTAAAAAAGTTAAAATGAAATTAAAATAAATTTTAAAAAAAAAGTCAAACAAACAGAGCATTGCCAAATGGCCTTGGTGTTTCCCCCATCATCTAATAATGCATTGATGAAGTGTGATGTGCTATATAATATTGTTGTAAAGTGTGATAGATGATTGTTATTTAATAAAATAATTTTAAAATTACTATAGAAAGGTTGGAAGTATTGGGTTGTTTGATAAATAACTTATTGTGATATTAATATCCCATGTTAGAATGAATAAAATGAATATATTATATATATATATTTTTAATATAATGTGCTATACTATTCAAAGTTAGGTTATATAAAGTGTAATTAATTTATTTTTAATAAATAAAAAGATGAAGTTCTTTACAATAATATTATATTAACCTTTCATAAATATTTATATTATTTAATCAAGTAAATTTTTTCATCCAATGTCTCAAATCCAAAAATCACTTAAAATTAAATTTTGAATTTTTAAAACTTGTTGGAGTAGCCGATTAGGCTTTGATTCAAACAAATTTATAGTCGAGATGAAATAATTTTGGATTGATGAATTATTAAGATTAAAGCATTATTGGACTGTGAAATTATCAAAATTTGTTGAATCACACAAAATTGAACAAGGGCTAGAAAAGGGAGCAATTATCACAACACCCCGGAGGGCTAGTGGCATCTAGATAGCCACCACCTAACTGACTAGATGCAAATCATGATTGACTTCTCACATTGTGAGGAGTGCATGTGGACCTTCGAAAGGGAATACCGGGATGGTATCGCCAATAGGAGGGCAGATTAGATCATATATACTATCAACCATTGAGGATAGCGGCTCTCGCTAGCACACCCCGATGGGTGACAATATATACGACTTGATCGGAGCAACGGGTTTCCCCCACCCGATATATCAGCTCGAGTGAGATTTATTTGATAGTGAAATTCGGTTTTCCACGGGCGCAAGCCCCCGTGGTTAATTACATCTCAAGCCGGGGCCTGAGAAGACTCTCGATTAAGGATTCTACATTATACTTTCAAGTGGGATTGACACATAGGGAGAAGACTAGGAAATCCTACTCAAAATGGAAAGAAATGCTCAACTTGACTTAATCAACATACACGGCTCAGATCAGCATCTGGAGGGACTAAGATAATGAGTAGAAATTGGAGAAAAGAAAAATCATGCACTCGAAGCATATAGGAGAAAAGGATGGAGGAGGTGTCATCCATGTGACACGGATTTGCAGGATTTATAGTCTCTGAAGGATAGATGACTTACCCACCGATGAGGCATACTACGAGACACCGATAGTAATACCCTTGAATCCTAGATCTAGAGTGGGCCTAGCGTTCTACGCAACACTAACACCTGTGTCCAGCTAATGCAATGCAAAACCTGGACTTATCCCGGCCTGGATCGGGGAGCCAGCTAACCACCTAGTCGCTTCAAAATCATAAGTCCAGTCATTTTATGAAAGATGGGCTGGTAGGTTATAGTTCTTAGGAAGTAGGGCTGACGTCTATAGAGTTTCCTAATTAGCCCCAGACTTATGTGCGGTAAATGCTTCTAGAATTAATGCAATTAAAATTTTAATTTAGTTAGTTTCTAATGCAATGCATGCTAATTGAAATATCCAAATCAGATATGCATAGAGCTTTTAAAAAGGCTTACAAAAATAATTTTTTAAAAAAGACTAGACTTCCTCAACTCCAGCACCTCATCCTCATAGGTCAGATTATCTTGACTCTACCTGCAGGCGGGGAATGTCTTATAACAAGGAGGGAGAAGATGTATTAATATGCATGCAACCCCAGACGATTCCGACAATTTCCTAGGTCGTTAGGTTTCTATGTTATTTAAATCTTAAAATTTTAAATATTAGTTATGTGTAGAAAATATTTTAGTCCTTAGAGAGCCTAACAAAGTCCAGGTTAAAATAAAAGTGACATGCCAATCGCCAATAAACTAAGAAGATCAGGCAACCCTAAAGGCACACAATCACAAATAAAATACATCAAGATAATCAAACAAATTAATAAATGTTCGTAGGCCAACTGCCCTTAATTACAAATCAGGATCTGTAGAAAATTAAAGTGGTCGGGCACCACTGCCAACATCCCGAATTTCTAATCCTAGAAATGATGCAAATGACTTTGAGTGGGATATTAGGTCTTCAGTTCTTCAATCTTCTTGGACTTCTTCCTTGGACCCCTTATCTGTACGAAAAGCCATTGCCTCCTCGTCAGTCGGATCCATCTTTATTTAATTGTAACCGGAATAGGCATCCATAAAACTCAACATCTGATGTCCAGAGGTGGTATCGACCAACTGGTCAATATGAGGAAGTGAAAAATGGTCCTTCATGCAGGCTTTATTTAGATCTGTATAATCTACACATATTCTCCAGGCCCCATTTGATTTCCGCACCATGACGACATTCGCCAACCAAGTGGGGTAGTACACTTCCCTTATAAATCCAGCTTCCAAAAGCTTATCAACTTCCTGCTCGATTGCTTGCTGACAATCTGGCACAAAATTTCATTTCTTCTGGATTACTGGCTTGCACGTCGGGTTAACTTTAAGAGAGTGCATGATCACTCCAGGGCTAATGCTAGGCATATCTGCCTGACTCCATGCAAAAATATCATGATTCTTACGTAGAAAATCTATATATTTTTCCTTCTCTTCATCTGAAAGAAGAGACCCAATCTGTACAGTTCTTGAAGAGTGCTCTTGTGATAAGGATACAGTAGTGAGGTCTTCTACAATAGAAGCACTTTAAGGGATATCCTCACTCTGGAGATCAAAATCCTCAATACTCAACGTCACTTTTGGACGTGGTTGAACCTGCCTAAGATAACAGGTCTGTGATATTTGTTGATATCCACGTACCACACTTACTCTAGTCGGGGTAAGAAACTTCAGCTTCAGATGGGGGATGGAGGCGATGATTCCAAATATTGACTGGAGCGGCCTTCCAAAGATAGCACTGTAAGCCGATTCTTACTTTACAACAATGAACTGAATGGATTGCGTAGTTTATCGAGGAAATTCTCCTAGCACAACTAGAAGGCTGATTGTCCCTTCTACTTGCACAAGTCGATTGTCAAACCCGTACAGTGGACCTGCAGCATGCTGAAGCTTTTCTCTGGTGAAGCCCATATTCAGAAAAGTTGAATAAAATAAAATATCCACGGAACTGCCGTTATCCACCAAGATTCTCTTAACCTTGTAACATGGGTCACCTATCCCCGCATTAATCACAAGCGGATCCTGATGAGGGGTTTTTACTCCCTCCAAGTCTGAATTATAGAAAGTAATAGAATGATCAATACGAGCTTTCTTTGGTGTCGTATTTTCATCTACAGCTAAAAAGATCTGATCAGATAATAATGGTCTTCCTGTGATGGTCTCAATCTCACCAACTGTTGGGCGATTATTCGATGGTTGTCTCTGCTATTGTTGATTTTGCCCCCCAGTGGGATGGGGATGAGATTCCTCTCAGGTAGGTGGATCTCGAATAAACTGTCGGAGATAGCTTTGGCAGAGAAGTCTTTCAATCTCATCATTGAGTTGATTACAGGATTCCGTAGTGTGGCCATGACTACGATGAAAGTGACAGTACTGATCTTGATTGCCTGTGTTCGACTTCAAAGGATGCGGCCATTTCATTATATCTTGATCTCGAACGGTCATTAATACATTTGCTCGAGATGTGTTGAGTGGGGCATACTCCTTCTCCTGCCGAGGTTCCCGTCGAGGCAATGGAGGCCTAGGAGGTAGATTATTCTTCCCTTGCTTTTTTCGTTATAAGGAGGAATTATCCATCCCAGGAGCACCTTTACGCTTCCCATTTATTTGCTCAAATTACTTTCTATGAGCATTTATGGCTTCATCTGTAGAGATTTATCCCTCCATACGATGGATTAGGTCGGCGTATGAATGAACCGTGTCCCGCATGAGTGCAGAATAGTAGGGGCCAGGACGAAGGCCGCTAAGAAAGACTCCTCTCAATAATTCAGGATCTACTCCCAAAATTTGTCGAGCCTCAGTAGAAAATCACTGAAAATATTTCTTCAATGATTATTCTTCATTTTGACAGATCCCGGAGAGGTGGGAATAATCCTTAGCAATTCTTCTATTGGCTACGAACCGTTCAACAAATACTTTGGCCAATTTGACGAATGAGGGGATTGTTCTAGATGGAAGCAAATAGAACCACGTTCATGCCTGTCCTTTGAGTGTGGCAGGAAAAACCTGACATAGGAGGGCATTCGAAGCTCGCTGGATATACATGATAGTTCTATAATGATCGATATGCTCATATGGGTCAGATGTCCCGTTGTAAGACTCGATACTCGGTAGTTTGAATCCAACCAAAATGGGGTGCTGAAGAATGGTTTCAGTTAGAGGTGATGACTCCTGAAGGTTCCACTGTCGAAGAGTTTATCTTGCACCTCCTCTAGGGAATTTTTCCCGTACTAATGTTCGCAGTTCATGACGTAGAGCGTTGTGAGGGAGCTCAGCGACATGAGGTAAGTCTAACTCTTCGAGGAGGTCCAAAGGAATGCGAGGTTGCCGACCTGTGTACGAAGGATGGGTAGAACTTGCTGTGTCAGCCAAATCGTTATTTTGATGTGATTGCGGGTGTCTTCTTGGCGGAGGAAGAGGAATCTCTTCTTGAAGATGTTCGAGTTGAACATCTTCAGCTAGTGGTGGAGCTCGAGGGAGAAGAACTTCCTCCCGTTGTGCTACTGCTGGTTGATGAGCCTCTCGCAGGAGTTGAAGGATCTCGTTCTGAGATTCTTCCATCTTTCGGATTTGCTCTTCCAAAGAAAGTCCTGAGGTTCCTTCTCCAGCAATGTATTGCTTCCTAGGATAAAAGGAGGCAGAAACTTGAAATCCATGATTTACAGACTGGTTTCTGGATTGATGGGCGTTGGAGCGGGAAGCTCCTAAGATGCGATTGCTGCGCCTATTGGTCATCGAAGCAATACTTATAGGTGTGGGATAGTGTTTCCCACAGGCGACGCCAAACTGTTGCGGACTCGAATATACGCTGCGATAGAATTTAAAAAATGTTCGTCTTAGCATTGCACGGATATCCGGCACACAAACAGAAAATAAAAGAACACCAGTATTTGTACGTAGAAAACCCTGGAAAGGGAAAAAACTATGGGGCAACGCCCAGTTGAAAGAATTTCACTAGTGTTTGCTCGGGTTACACGTAGCTGACTCGTCCTCAAAATTCAGAACGATCAGATTACAAGAATCAACTCTTTGGTTAAACTTCAGTTACACTGGATGTCAGAAATCCGGCGACACTAGGTGGCCAGTAAGAAATCCGGTGTCACTTAGAAAATCAGACAGAATTCCGGTGTCACTTGGAAGTCAGGAGGAACTCCAGCGCCACTTAGAAAATCAGACAGAATTCTGGCATCACTTGGAAGTCAGGCGGAACTCCAGTGCCACATGGAAAATCGGACAGAATTCCTGGGTCACTTCAAAGTCAGGCGAACTCCGGCGATGGTCGAGGAGTTTCTTCCCTCCTTTTCTTCTCTTCTTCTTCTCTTCCTCTTCTTCTATTCCTATTAACTTGGTCCCCTCTGAAGAGAAATGAGGAGCTATTTATAGTTTTTTGTGGATGGCATGACTCGTAAATAGGAGGAGGATTAAGGGCAAAGGTGGAGTGGTTTGGATGGACGGCCGATATGGAATCCCTTGATCCTGGACCATTTCTCAGAAATTTGAAGGTCTTAATAATATCAGAATTTGACGATCTTAGGCTCGTTGGATTCGTCTCTTCGAGCTGCTCAATTCGACTATAAGCATGTCCTGTTTGGAGACCATTTGGTAATCCAAATTATGGATTGAACCTACCAAATGCGCTTCAGATCTTTGACTTGGACCCATTGGGGCTCAGATCGAGTTGAATTTGGTGTCAATGGGTTCGTATTTCCGAGACGTTCAGTTCGACAATAAGTCTACTGGAATCGGAGTTCAAATGGTCCCGAATTTAATTTTTGAAGCTTCTAACTTACTTTTTGCCTCAAGATTCTTGCCTGATTAAGATAATTTTTTGATGATATATCATGAATCATAGAGGATAACAACAAATTATATTATTTAAAAGAAAGCACGTTGACCCACCATCCTGTACATGTATAAATTAGCATTTAGTCGCTACTTTAATTATTCAGAAGCCATTGATTGTTTTCACACATTATTATTATCATAGTATTATAACAGTGATATTAACCAACTATTATCCAATTATATGTTCATATTTATTCACAATGCTTGTATTAATAATATGTTTATATAAAAATATCAAAATCTCTATTATGTGCAAATCGTAGAAAATACAATAACTTATATTTTACCTGGTGAAATCATACAATGAACCGATCAAAATGTCCAGAATGATTAGTAATATATAAAAAGTACTTATGCATTTGAAGTTCTCTAAATTTCAAAAAAATATAGTAAATTCAATTTAGAAGGAATCAGATGGTCAAAATCAAAATATTTGAAAATAGATATATGATTACATAACATGCCTCGATTTAAGCAACTTTTACGAAAACAGTGAAGCTGATCGGCGGCCAAAAGGCAATCTTTCTCTTTCTCTTATCCTCTTCCTTCTTCTCGTTTCCTTCTCATGCAAGCCAACGCTAGGTAGTCGTAAGGGAGGTGAGTGAGCACTATATATATATATATATAACAATTTTTAGTGTGTAGCACCGCAACGCCATCACCCAGCGCTGCAGCTGTGACGTCCCAGAATCTAATTTAGAAGAATTCTTTCTTTTATCTTTTAATATATAATAAGTATAGTCGTCTAATTTTATTTATTAGTAAGAAAATCAAATATCATCGGAAGCAAATTCTATTGATCAAAGCATCTATATACATCTATATCATCTCACCAAAAATATATATAATACTCGGGAATCATATAATTACAATTTATCATCATCATTTCTTAGTATAAAAGAATTGCTAAAAGATAGAAAGAAATAAACTAACAGTAAATCTGGAGAATCTTAATCTGATCAATTTCACACACCTGATCCTCTGCTTTGACCTGAAATCATTTAAACCACATAGAATGAGCTAAAAAGCCCAACAAGTCATTCAATTATACCATTGGCTCAAAGCACGATAAACAAACAATATACATGTCATTAATTAATTTATAACAATAGCAATCATATGATCATGAATGAAAAAATAATAAAATACACATATAGTAGCAGTAGAATCTATAAATAATAAAATATTATAGTCCGAAAGTCAGTAAAACAATGTAATGGAGAAACCAATAAATCAATATAAATGTCAAATCGATAAAGCAGTTGTTGTATCAATACTAATAAATAAGGATTTAAAGAATTTGTATAGATCAGTAAAATAAAAGCATCAATAAAAAATATCGGAATTATATCAATATAGTAAAATCGTAGAATAGTCTACACATGCTATCACATGCTCAGTATATTGCATGCTTAATATGTCACATGCTCAATATAAGTATAGTGAATCAGTAGTATCAAATAGAATTAACAATTCTTTCAAATTTGATCTTGGGATATTACATCAGCGCTGCATGCTGAATCCAAAATTACTATAGAACAGGGGATTCAATGCCACGACTGGGATTTCTGGCACCACTGTGCTCAAAATTCTAGTGCCGCAGTGTCATAAGCTCAAACAAAAATTCAAAATTTTCATTCTAAATTTATTTTCAAAAATACTACAGGAAATTCAGATTTTACTGACAGTTCGTTAGCCGTCAGTAATAACGGCAGTGTAACCGGTAGTCTAACCGTCGGTATTAACTGACGATTTTATATTAAAAACTGCCAAAATTAGCGGCGCTATGGTAACCCCCAGTAAGATCGCCGATTTTATGTTTTACAGCCGCTAATATCGGCGGCGTGGGCCGCCAGTGTTAAGTAAATTTTTCTGGCGGCCATAACCGCCGGAGAACCACCGGAAATAGACCTAATATTGGCCATCCTGAGCCCTTCCTCTTCATTTCTTCAGTTTTCTCTCCCTGCGTACGCTCACTCGCGATTCCGACCGCCGATGAGTTCCCTCCGGTCGACGATCTCGTACATTGTTCGGCCGCTGACGAGTTCCCTCCGCTGACAAACTCCCTCTGCTGACGAGCTCCCTTCGGTTTGGTTTTATTTTTTCTGAAATTTGTAATACCAATAAGTCATTTGTTTTTGCTTTATTCATGGATGTTCTCACTAGACATTTTGAAGAGGATGTACATTGGTGTTTGCTTATTGCTCATGATATTTTTCTTGTTGATAAGATTAGAGAGGGAGTTCAAGTTGAACATGATTTTTAGCTATTCTCACTAGACATTGATGTTCTTGTTTCTCAAAATCAATTTGGATTCATGCCAAGTAGGTCTATTATGGAGGCTATACATTTATTGAGAGGTTTGATGGAGAAGTATAGAGAGAATGAGGAGGATCTACATATGATTTTTATTCATTTAGAGAAAACATATAATAAAATTTGAACAATTAATAATACTTATAATATTCAAGTCATTAGGGATATGTATGTACGAGCTATTACTTGTGTTCGAACACAAGGTGGTTTGACCAAGTATTTTCCTATTTCAATTGGATTACATTAAGGATCAGTCTTAAGCCCATATCTTTTTTCTTTAGTCATGGATGTTCTCACTAGAAATTTGCATGAGATTGTACCCTGGTGTATGCTTTTTGTTGATGATATTCTTCTTGTTGATAAGTCCCCCTTAACTTTACGAAAATTTTTTATAAAATGTTAGTGAGACTTGCAATACTTTATGGTGCAAAATTTTTGCCATTAAAAGAGAAGCATACTATTAAGTATTGCAGAGATTTGGATGCTCAAGTGGATTAGTGTCTTTACTCTTAAAGACCGGATACGAAATGAGCATATACGTAAAAAGGTTGGAGTAGCTTCAGTGGAAGATAAGTGGATTAGTTTCTTTTGATTTTTTTATGCTACCTTATGATGGAAGACATTCAGTAGGTAGTGCTTGGGCATTGCAAACTTTGGGTGTGCTAGTTAGTTCGGTTCTTTGAGTTTTTGGGCTGCTGGATGCTTCTTGGGTTTGGCTTGGCTCCTTGGTTTTGGGCTATGTTTTTAGGAGATGCTTGGTTCTAGCTCGTTAATGCTTGAGCTGCTATTTTAGTTCATTATTTTGAAAAGTTATGTGGAGTGGAGTCTTGCCTTTCCCCTTCGCTGTGTTTTTGGGAGGTGTTTGTTGGATGATTTGGTGACATTTGTCGGAGGAGTTTTGGTGGATGTTGGACCTTGTAGCTGTGGTGAACCCTTGGTTTGCAAGCCCTAAGCACTTATTTTATGTTGCCTACTTTTTTCGTTGCATGCGAGGAAATCGCTTGCCAGTTGTTCTAAGGGTAGTAATCTTTTAAATTTAAATTTTGTTTCATTTATTTGGATGTCAGCTTACTAGTTTTGAATTGAGTTATGTTCTACTAGTCCTAGTGTTCCCCTCTCTTGGCTCATTCAAAATTAAATAACGTACACTTGTTCATGCTGGATATCTTCTAATAATTGATTTCATAACTTTATATGTAGGGAAACGTTTGCTTTTGCTTTAACATCCAAATGACTATCCAAGAAGAAAGATATTGGTTGTATAACAGATTATTACCAGGTTGAAGAGGATTAACAGATGAATTTATATAGGGAGTTGAGA
The DNA here is from genome assembly GCA_019925795.1 of Dendrobium chrysotoxum. NCBI lineage: Eukaryota > Viridiplantae > Streptophyta > Magnoliopsida > Asparagales > Orchidaceae > Dendrobium > Dendrobium chrysotoxum. Next base: position 90,674,100 of record CM034313.1, read on the forward strand.
CTTTTATTCAAGTTGTATCTCAACTACCTTCATTTAAGTTCGATGGAATGTTTAGATGTCCATGTTCGAAGCACAAAAATCAAGCATTCCTTAAGCCCGATGATGTGAAGGTTGATTTATATCGTAGGGGATTTATTCCATACTATTGGATTTGGACCTCACATGGCGAGTACCAGCCACACAGAGATACTCATGCCGGTCCATCCACAGCTTTTGAAATATTTGATGAAGATCAAATGACTAGACCATATGAAGAGCTTATTTTTAATGTAGCAGGTCTTAATTTAAGGGCTAATATGGAAGAGCCACCAAATGAAGAAACTAAAAATTTTTTTGAGTTACTACATGTAGCTCAAAAACTAATTTGAGATGGTTGTAAAACTCATTCAGAATTATCGATTGCAGTTAGGATGTTAAGTATCAAAACTGAATATAATATTCCTCGTGATTGTTTCAATGAATTTATTGGTCTTCTCAAGAAAACAAATCCAACAGACAATTTCATTCCCTCAAATTTGTACTGAACGAAGAAATTAGTATCCAAGTTGGGTCTTACTATCACAAAAATTGATTGTTGTATCAATGGATGTATGTTACACTGCAAGGATGATGCAACAGAAGTTAATTGTCGCACCTACAATGCACCTCGGTTTAAGCCAAACTCGGGAAAATAACATCGTCAAAAGAAAGATGTTCCATTTTTCCGTTTATTTTATTTACCGATCATTCCAAGACTTCAGCGGCTATATGCATCAATGAGTTCAGCAGGTCATATGAGATGGCATAAGGAGAAATTAGTAAATAGTGGTGTTATTTATCATCCATCAGATGTTGAAGCGTGGAAATATTTTGATCGAGTACATCCTTCATTTGCTGCTGAATCACACAACATATGATTGGGATTATGTTCTGATGGTTTTACCCCCATATAGTCAAGCAGCTTCACCTTACTCTTGTTGGCCAGTTATACTAACACCATATAACCTTCCACCAGAGTTGTGTATGACTGCCCCGTACATGTTCTTAACACTTATAATACGTGGACCACATAATCCAAAAGCAAAAATTGATATTTTTTTACAACCATTAATTGATGATCTCAAGTTATTATGGGAATAAGGTGTCGTCATATATGACATATCAACCAAAAAAAATTTTCTCCTTCGAGCTTCTTTGCTTTGGACCATTACTGATTTTCTAGCTTATGGTATGTTGTCCGGTTGGAGCACAGCAGGAAAATTAGCTTGCCCTTACTACATGAAGAATAGTAAAGCTTTTACACTAAAACATGGAGGAAAAAATATTTGATTTGATTATCATCGTATGTTCCTACCTGCTGATCATCCATTTAGGAGGAATAAGGATGCATTCGTTAAAAATAGAGTTGAGAGGTCATCTCCTCCATCCAGATTAAATGGTGATGATGTACTACAGAGACTTTCTAACTTTTCATAAATTATTAATTTTCTAATGTTATCAGAGTCTAAATTTCTAGGATATGGTGTTGAACATAATTGGATTAAAAAAGTATTTTCTGGACATTATCATATTGGAGAACAAATTTGATAAGACATAATATGGATGTTATGCACATTAAGAAAAACTTTCTGGATAACATTTTTAATATAATTATGGATGTCAAAGGTAATATTACAGGAAAACTCATTGTTACCGGCGGACGAAATCCATCGGTAACAATGGAAATATACGATTTCCGGCGGATTTTCGACGGTAATTCGCGCGTCGGAAATAGATTACCGACGGATTTAATCCGTCGGTAATATTTTTGACTGATTTTTTGGCGTATTTCTGGCGAAAAAATAACCGGCACCATGATGTTATTATGTTATTAGTTTCCGGCGTATGATCCGCCGGTATTGCCGGTGGAAATATCGTCGGTAATACCGACGGATTATACGCCGCAACAAACCGACGTTACTATTACCGTCAGACTTTCCGGCGGACTAAGCGCCGAAAATGTCCGGCGCATAATCCGCCGGAAAGTTCAATATATCATATTACAAGCACCATTTCAGAGGATAATCCGCCGGAAACCTGTAGTATTGACGAAAAAAACCTTCTTCCCTCTAAAATTGGATTTCCATAACCTGCAAACAAAACATATATAAAATAGATATACACAACGATGTCCACAACACAATAGATAATACACTATATAAACAATGTAACAATGTTCAAAACATATACTCAACAGATTCAAATATAAATAATTATATTACAAAATATGTCCAAAACATAAATATAAATGTCCACATCCATAAAATGAATAGAAAACATCTAGTCTGATTCTGTTTCCTCCTTAGTTGCTGTACTCTTCCCACTGCTCATCTGCTCCCTCATCCTTTGCATTTCTTCTAACATTTGAGTTTGTTGGATTTGCATCTGCTGCTGTATCTCCATTTGCATTTGCCAATCAGCTTGGGCTTTCCATACCTGTTCTAGCTCAGCTGTAAGGGCAGTTATCTGCTGGGTATATAAAGACTCCTGGGTACTAGATGAAAAACTGCAGCCACTATGGATAACTCTGAGTGAGTAGTGTAACCCTTCCATATTTGTTGTTGAGAAGCATGCAGTAGATCATAAAAATTTTGAGCTTCTTTATTAGGTGACTCAGGATTAGCTTCTATATACTGTTCAAATTGTGCTCCACTTACATCATGAATTAAATCCTCAAGATTAGGTATGATATGCTCTTCCTCACCTATAGTAGCACTTGTCGATGGGCCACATCGAGAATCGAAATGTGGTTCATACTCACCATGAGAAGTCCAATACCAATATTCTGGCATGAAGCCTCGATGATATAGATCAACAGTAACATCATCTGGGCTTAGGTATACCTGATTTTTATGTTTAGAACATGGGCAACGAATCATTCCATCTTTGATGAAGCTGGGCAGTTGAAAAGCTGTCTGAATAAAAATATTCACCCCTTTGATGAACTCATCGGTTAATGTCATTCTTTCTTGCGCCAATCGATTATACATCCAACTTCTTTGAGTTCTGATATCCATAATATAACCTACATATAATATAGATATATTAAATTTATTGAAGAAATATACAAAGACTCTTAGCCTGCTCAGAAGGCAATCATTTTAATTAAGTGACCAAACCACGTAATCATCCACCTGAGCATCCTTATCTCTACAACACTTAACCTAATATTATACTTCTCTTCTAATGGCTAATATTCTACACCATAAAGCATTGTAAATCCAACCACCATCTTATAGAATTTCCCCTTAAGGGGCTGTTTGGTATGCGGATTTCGGCCGGATTTGGGCAAAATCCATCCAAATGGCCTAAAATGCAAATCCAATTCTCACGGCAAATGAAATCCTCTCGAGATAGAAAATTCCCCCGATTTGCTCTAAATACCAGATTTCTAAAATTCCACTGACCATGGGAGTCCATCTCCCTGCTCTTAGACATTCCTACGAAAGCTATGTTGTAAATCCGGATTTTCTAATGGCCAATATTCTACACCATACTGCATGGGTTGGTTTGGTTGGCCAAATCCCTCTCCTTGCCCTAGACCCACTTAAGTAAACTCCCCAAACAGTTTTCAGGATTTAACCCCCTTAGGATTTGGTAAATTATTTGGTAAATCTGGATTTAGAGAATTTACAAAATCCTACTTAAATGAAATCCTAGGTTCTACCAAACAGCCTCTAAGCTTGAGGGGGACTTTTCTATCACACAACAAGCCCAATGCATTCCTCCACTTCAACAATCCAATTTGAATTCTACTAGTAATATCACACAAGGGTACAATCTAGTAAGAACATCAATGACTAAAGAAAAGAGAGTGTTACCTCCACACCAAGGAACGTCGTCGAAGGAGCGAAACCGTGTTCGATTCCAAAGGAACATCGTCAAAGGAGCGAAACCTAGCTGTGAAGGAACGTCATCAGAGTTACGTCGGAGCGTCACCGAAGAAGGAGAGTCCGCCGGCGTCGAAGGAAAGGAATTCGTCGTCGGAGCGGAATCGAACACAGAAAAGCCGAACGAGACGAGAATGAGGAACCAGGCACGGGATGGCTCGAAATAGGGCCTTTACCGGTGGATTTTCTGGCGGATACTCCGTCGGAAAGATTACCAGTGCAACATCCGTCGATTATAGTTCGTCGAGTTTAAGTAAGCCGCCGGACAATACACCGGTAAGACCACCGGTAATTTCCGGCGGATATTACGTCGGCAAACGAAACTTTTCCGGCGCAATTGCGGTGTATTATTCGTCGGTAAATAAGCGACGGATAATCCGCCGGAAATTCCATCGCATAATTACCGGCGACAAATCTGCTGGTAATTGCGTCGCTAGTTTCCGGCGGATACCATCCGCCGAAAATTCCGACGGTAACAGACAGTTTTCCTGTAGTGTAAGAGCAAGGATAATGTCAAAGTTAGGATGAACATTAAAGAGTACTGCCGGCGAAAAAAATTAGAGTTAGTAACAACCACTGACGGAAAAATTATGAAGCCCAAAGTACCTTACTCTTTCACGTTAGAGCAAATAAGATCAATATGTCAGTGGTTTAAAGGTTTTAAAATGCATGATGGTTATGGATCAAACTTAAGCCGATGTGTTAACCTTAAATCTGCGAGGTTATTTGGATTAAAAAGTCATGATTGTCACATAATCATGGAGGTTCTCCTTCCTATCATAGTGTGTATGTTACCATATTACATATCGAATCCATTGACTGAGCTTAGCATTTTCTTCAAAGACCTATGTTCATCTAAATCAAGCGAAGATGCTTTACGGAGGTACGAGGAGAACATACCAATCATCTTATGCAAGTTAGAAAAAATATTTCTCCCAGAATTTTTTAATTCTATGGAACATCTTCCAGTCCATCTACCTTACGAAGCTAGAGTTGGTGGACCTGTACAATATCGTTGGATGTATCCTTTCGAGAGGTAAAGCATATTTTATTTAAGTTATTTTAAATATTTTTAAACAAGTTGAAAATATAAGTTTACTAACTTGATATTTTTAATTGTTTAATAGATATTTGAACAAGTTGAAAAAATATGTTAAGAATAAAGCACGACCAGAAGGATCGATATGTGAAGCATATTTATCTCAAGAAACAACCCACTTCTGCTCTTACTACTTCGAGCCCCATGTAAGGAGTACAAGAACAAAGATTGGCCGTAACATGGACTTCGATGTATAAGAACAATCACAGGCTGCACTATCAGTCTTTAGAAGTCATGGAAAGCCCAGTGACAAATGCGTTGAAAGATTTCTCAACGATTTAGAAATCAGAACATTAACTTTATATGTGCTACTGAACTATGAAGAAGTCCAACCAATCTTAGAGTAAGTTCTTCCATAATGTACAAAATAAGTGATATTAATTTGAAATACTAAAGTATTATTTGGATGATTTGTCACTAGGTATTTCGTAAGTAATTTGCCTCTAACAGATACTATGGATATTGAGCAAGTTGTTATAAATGAATTCTTAACTTTGTTTAAATCTTATGTGAGCCCTTAAATTCTAAAATTTTTATTTAAATTACATCTTATTAAATACTAAATTCATGTAAAAATTTTCTTAGGTACATAACACTGATAACAAGTGTTTTGATAAAGGTCTGCAAGCACTTGCATGGGGCCCAATCCGAAAAGTGAAGATCTGGCCAATATATATAGTGCATGGTTCAGATTTCATTTCAAGTCATGAAGTGAAGGAGGAAAAACTAAAAATTATGGAGTATGTGTTAGAGGGAATACTCATGAAGAAGGTGAGTGTCATTATTATGGTATTCTGAATGAGGTTCTTGACCTGGAATATCCAGGCGAAGATGAGAACTTTGTATGTTTGTTTAACTGTCAATGGTATGATCCAGTACAGAATAGAGGCATAAGGGTTCATCCTACGTATGGTTTAGTAGATGTAAAACATAGTAGAAGATATGAGAAGTTTGATCCATTTGTATTAGCAAGTCAAGCTGTTCAAGTTTATTTTAACAAATATCTCAGTGGTCGTAGGGATAAATAAGATTGGCTAGCTGTCATAAAAACAAAAGCACGGGGGATAATTGATCAACAGTACGTTATAGTAACTGCACAACAAGAGGATGAGATGTCAAATTGTAGGTCTGTTGAAATTGAGGAGATGCCAATAACAGCCCATAACATTAAAATGCAGTTAAAAATTATGAATAGTTCAACTAGCTCATCAAGTGAGAACGAGGATGAAAATGAAGATACCCTGGAGAGTAGTAAAAATATTTTAGATTCTGAGTAGTTTTTTTAAATATATTTTGTATGTTAATTATCATCTACATTTTATTCTTTTTTTTTAATTTTTACTTATGCAAATCTCTGAACACTCACAATTTAATTTTTAAAATATTACAATGATTTACTAATTCCTTCTTTTAATGCAGATGGCTTCAGGTGATGATCCTCCTCGTAGATTCTACACCTCAAAGTTTTCTAAAAAAAATATAGTGTTGGAGGACCTAGCAGACCTAGACAGCCTGATGAAAGTGAGGGGAGGAGTTCAGTTCCACCTGTGATACCATTATCACCACCACCACTACCACCACTACCCAGGAGTCAGCAACAGTCCCCCAGTAAGCAGGGTCAGGGCCAGTTAGATCCACCTGTTGTTAGTGTACCACCACCCTTTCCTGGGTACTTCACTCCTGCATCGACGAATCCTCGATTTCCCTCTCCAGATCATGCACATACAGCTCTGTTCTATCCATATTACATCCCACCAGCATCACAAACTGGTCCATCCACCATACCTTACCCTCCTTACCCCTCGCCATATTATTACCCATATCCGGTGCAGCTAGAACACGGTGGACCATCTACACCAGCAGTGATTGGTGCTGGGGATCCTAGAGCTGTAGCAGATAAGTGCCTATACATTGAGCATGAGGGTGATACGTAAGTTCAGCTTATTTTGTTTAGTTTACTGTAATTTGATATATTATATGTTATTGACAAAATAAATTAATCTGCAGCTTCAATCCCTCAAGGCTACCTACCCACAAGATTCATGACATCATAAAGAGCAAATATGATGCTTCTTACTTATCGTGGAAGAAGATCCCAAAGAAAATTAGGGATATGTGATTTAGAAAATTTTATGTATATTTATTTGACATGAATTAAAATATTTAATTTAATTTGTATTAATATTATTTATTATGTCTATAATTTTTTTACAGAAAAATTTTAGGTGGTTGCCTGAGCATAGCACGAGGATCAGAAATAATTTTGAGAGGAGAGGATTGACCTGTATTAGGGACATGTTCACGAACATTAGAAAGTCCGGGCAGCGTCTATTATGGATTGGAGAGGGCGTATGGACAGATCTGAGTAGAGCTTGGGCGACCCCTGAGTTCATAAAAATAAGAGAGCAAAATAAGTAGAACAGAGCATCTGATTGCGGGGGTTTAGGAAGCTCCCTTCATACTGGTGGATCTGTTCCTCATACGGAATATAGACGACGACTGGTAAAAGCTTTTAATTAGTTTAATAAAAATATGTATATCATTTTAGCTCTATCTTCTATTTTCAGAAAGAGTTTCTTGGCCGGGAGCCGACCCCACTGAAGTTTCATACGAGGACTCACCAACATCAAGCTAACCATCACTCCATCAGTGGGTTGATAAAAAGGCCAAAAAAGCTCATGTGAGTATAATTTTTGGAGTTCTAGAATATAAATTTAATATAAAAAATATCATTCTAATATCAATTTATTTTATGGATTTATTCTCGCAGGATGATTTTGTACGAGTTCGGGATAGTCGTCAGTCTTCTGGTGAGGGATTATCTTCAGGATCGACCCAGTATTATGAGTATCATATATGGTCAGATGTTGTTGGAGGAAGGCAGAGAGGGAGGGTATATGGCCTGGGTTCGCAAGGCTATGCTTATGAGGGTAGTTCATCCACATCAGCATTTTATGATCCTAGTGGAGTTGAAGAAACTGTTAGCCAGAGGGTTGCAGCCTTGACGAGAGAGATAGAAGAGATGAAAAAGGTATAAAATGAGATGCACGCAGAGCTGCGAGCCTATAGAGATGAAAATTAAAAGAAGAAAGATCAAAAGCAGACACATGAAACACCAGGCAACGAGGAGACGGAGGATGATTAGTTTTTTTATTTATTTTATGAACATTTAGTTTAAACTTTTATGAACATTTGGTTTAAACATTTAGTTTAATGAACTTGTTACGTGAAGGTTGCTGACATCTTTAAACATTTACTTTAATGAATATTTGGTTTAAACTTTATATGTTATGTTTATTGTATAAATTATTTGGTTTATAGTGGCGTGTTGCCCATATTTGTGGATTGATTATAGTGGCGTGTTGCCCAATATAAACTGTGATAAATATTTGTTGTGCAGGTTTGTCGAAATCTGAATAAATAGAAGAGGGGCTGTCAATTTTTTTTCAGATGCTACAAGTTTTCGGCGGCTTTCCAGCGGTTCGGCTGCTGGAAAGCTTCGATACCAGACGGCTTAGGCCACCGCTGGTAATATACATTAGCCACCGGAAATTACAGGCGGTCACTGGCGGTTAGATTGCCGGCGGCGGTCGGTTTGGCCCCCGGAATCTTCGTTACCAGACGGCTAAGTATAACCGCCGGATTCATAATTAAGCCGCCGAAAATGACCGGCGGTTTACCGGCAGTCGCCGGTGGTTTCCTTGCCGGAAACATCGATACCATACGGCTTATTTTAGCGCCGGAATATAAAAAGAACGCAGGTAAAACTGGCTTTTTTTATGGCCGGAAAGCAGCCGGTGAATAACCGGCGGTTATAGCCGTCGGCAATTACCGGCTGTCAAAACCGTCAGAAAGCCGCTGGTTCGTCTAACTGCAGGAAAATAACCGCCGGAAATCGTTTCCTATGCGCCTAATACCGGCGGTTTAGGAACCGCCGGTAATTTCTAAAACCACCGGAAAAAAAATAAATATCGCCTGTAATAGCTGACTTTCCTGTAGTGAAAATTGGGTTGTTACATTTTTACATTTTAATATTTGACAAATTATAATGAGTTACGTATATTTAAGCCTTTCTAACTAATTGTTTGTTGCTTAGAGATTCTTTGATTCATTTATTTGGTATTGTGTGAATATTGCTTGTTCTACTTGTGTATTGCTTTGTGATTGTTGTTGCGTTGATATGCAAATTTATTGTAGTTAGGTAGCATCAGTATGTTGTCTATCAAGTTAAGATATTAGACAAGTTTGAAAATGCAATGATGTAATATCTTGACAATCGTTAGGCTAACAACCTTTTTGGAGTTGAGATCTGATCACAATAGTAGTTACTAGAAGTTTCATTATCACTACAACTCTGCATACTTTTTGCTTTTTGGTGGTTCTTGTGAAGAGATTATTACGTGTGGAGTCTAGACTGGAGAACCATCCTGTTTTTATGAGTGTGCGTAGTACGTAGAAGCACAGTTACTATTCACCATAGCACTTTTGCTGCGCACACTCACAAAAATCGAACGCAGCTTCGATCTGGACTCCACATGTAATAGTCTCTTGTTCTTGTGACAACCACTTAGTGAGTGATATGCAGTTACAAAATGATATGACCAACATATAGCGCGGTCACAAAATAATATGACAAACATATAGCGACCACAAATATCATTTGTGACAAAGGGTATGGTGACCTATCAAGCAACGAGTTAGGTGTTTACAAGCATTGTGTAGCAACCAATTAGCTTTTGTGATGATAGTAGATTTGATATATTTATATATTCCCGTTAGATAATAAGAATATTATTCTAATTTTCTCAATCATATATTGATAGTAAAAAGGAAAATTATTTGTTACATACACTAGTCTTCAATTTTGTATTAGCAAATATGTGCCACTTAAGCTTCAATTGATTTATTTTCGACTACTTAATCTACTTTCACATCTTTCAACTCATAATTTTGATTTATCTACAACAAAAAATGAAATAGAAAGTGACTAAGCTAAAACATGCATTAATACAATAATTGTTCACCTTTCTATAAATAATTCCCGCTTTATTTCATATCAAACAACACAAACCTAAAATCATTAAACTAAGTTTCATTTAGCACAATTTCTTTTTTGCTCGTATTTTTCACGGCACATATATAAGTTAGACTTGTAGATCCCACAGTCGAAGTCGGCCACTTTTTGATGCAACCAGACAAAGCGGTTGAGCTAAGAAACCCTATACACTTAGCCAAGATTCCAAATTGCAATTAAATTCCATTCATACTAATGCATGGCCTTAGGCTCCCCTACTCTTGCTTTATGTATAAGAGCCTTTCTATATGTGTCTAATCCACACATTCAAAAGGCAAAACAAGAAATGGTGCCCCCTCCAATTAGATTAGAGACTACCCACTTAATCAATTAGTTTATTAATATTAAAAGCATTAGGGTTAAAGTAACTTTACCTCAATAAGCCATGGGCCAAGGGGGGAGGCAAAGGGCATTGGGTTCCCTTCCTTTCTCTCCCTATCGCTTTTTCCTCCCTCTCTTCCTTTGCTTATGCCTTTGCTTTTGCATGTCTCGTCCTTGCATTGTCCTTAATATTATTGCATGTTAATGGCCTATCCACTAATAAATTTCTTTCTCAATTCTCATCACTTAATGAGATTCCCGACCTAGATAACAACTAATTTAGTTGATAAAAATTTTAAAAATTATTACTAAGATCTCCGAATCGGATCTTTCGTATATAAATTTTTGTGTTTAAGCACTAAAAAAAATTTTCAAGATAATTTTCTCTTTCTATCTCTTCTTTCTCTCTCTAGTGTTCTTAGATCAGCTTGCTTGGAATGGCTAAGCAATGTCAATATCACCTTCTTCTCCATCATTCCTTTCCCTATGTATACCAAACAAAGAAATTGCTTCGCCCTTACGCAAACCACCCATATCTGCTCTCTGCCCTCACAGTTTATCCACATGATATACACTACCATCACTGTCAATTTATGTACATCTCTTGTTCTGGGAATTTGCTTTGCTAATACTTCTTGTTTGATTCTTCCATGATTTGTAAGGTTGATAGCGAGTCGAGTTCGAGCTAAGGGAGAATTTTTTTTAATGCCGGCTCGATATTTTGTTCGAGTCGAGGTTGTCACTGAAATCAAAATGATTTGATTAGATTTCGAATCGACACAAACTCCTGATGAGATTCGACGAGTTTTGACGGACTGACAGATTCCTTATTTTTTTTGGGACATTTAGGCCAATTAAGGCAAACTCACGCACACACAAAGACTCGAACCCAAGATCTCTTATAGTTGGAAGCCTAAGCTCTCAACCAACAAGCTAAGGCGAGCTGTGTCTGACAGAGTCCTTTATTCGTCTGATAATTTTGATGAGCTTGAATATGATGCATTATAATTTTCTTTTGTTATATATTTCACTCCTAAAAATATTTAGCGGGATTTATATACATATCACATGATACTTATGTAATTATATATCTAACATTACAATTTTAATATTTAATTATATAACACTTTTTTATTTTTTGAAGTGAAATAAATATATATTGATGTGAATGATACGCTAAAATGTTAATTTAAGTGTTATATATATATATATATATATATATATATATATATATATATATATATATATATATATATATATATATATATATATATATATTGTAAATATGATGGGGGACACATTAAAGTTTTATGTTTGGTGTGGTGGTATGGAAAAATAAATAATAAATTGTCGATATAAACGAGTTAAAATTGAACAAAATATTTAGAATTTTAATAAACGTAAGCTTGGTCTATATTTGCCTTATTAATTGATTAATCAATTAAGCTGAATGATAGGGCAACTTACTCTTATTCGGCTTGCTAATTTATCCGTTATAAGAAATCGGTTTGATTGATGCACATTTGAATTAGAAGCTTCTAAATTTAAATTTAGGACCATCTAGACTTTGATTTCAACAAATTCATAATCAAACTAATCTGCTCGAAAAGATAGATCCAATGACTCCGAAAATGATTTTGATTCGAATTCAAATAAGCTTAGATCAAAAGCTTAAAACATAGTTAGACATTTTAGAATATTAACTGACGGAGCAAATGAACTCCAAATATTGCATTCTTATAGTCAAATTAAGTGCCTGATGAGGCAAATCCAGCAAACCCAAGATAGATTAATGTTAATAACATTAAAGAAGTTAAATACTAGAAGAACATTGTATGATCAAGAGAATTAATATGAGCTATGAGATGACGTGTTCCTAATTTTCTCTATATTTATTCGGCATGATACTCTCAAAATCTAAAACCCCTCTCTAGATAAAGAGGACTTTTGGCTAAAGATACAAAAGAGCTCAATGGCTTTAAGAATCTCGAAGCTCCGCTTGCACCATCGTCATCAAACATTTGTCACACAATCATTATCGTTAGACCTTCGCCGCCCGACCGCCACGATCAGTCCTTCACCATCCGACCACTTTAGTTGGACCTTCGCTGCCCAATTGCCACCGTTAGACCTTTGCCGCCAAACCACCTCCTTCAGATTAGTCTTGATCGCTCAATTGTTGCCTTCACATTTTTATAGCCCGACCACTACCATCAAAACTTTGCAGCTTGATCGCCATCATCAAACCTTTGTCGTCCAACCACCTCTTAACCATTGTCACCCAATCACCGTCGTTGGATAGCCGCCATCGGACCTTTACTATCAGATTGCAATCATCGGACATTCATCATTCGACTGTCGCCTTCGGACCATATACCATATACCAATTCCATCGTATTTTCTACTAGTTCTCCTTATTCTTTTAATCTTATCGTTTTTAAGTGAATGGACAAGCTAACATTTGTAATCAATACTCACATAGTAGAATCATTTTAGCTAGTGAAGGTCCAGTGATTTTTCCCCTTTCCGAATTTTTCACGTAAAAACTCTAGTGTCATCCGTACTCTTTTCATTTATCTATTTGCATGCTAGATCTTCGTACAAAATTAGGATTCAGAATTCTACTACTCTACTACGAATTTTCTAGCCCACGACACTCTTACTGTTAAAAAAAATTATAAATTTTATTAGAAATCAAAGATGACCATTAATGATGGCTTATAAGAAATACAATATACAACATTCTAATTACTTAATGTGTTTTGTACATATTTTCTTATTTCATGTCTTATAAATCCAAAAATTAGACTTCATTTAATCAATTCATTATTTTATAAATGTATTGTGCATTACAATTAAATCATCTGTCATATTTACTAATATTTCGAAGTAATACTTCCAAATTTATTTGTAAACTTAATTTGTCGCTATATATATATATATATTGTTATGTTGCTAAGAAAATAGATTTAAATAAGTTTTAATCGATAATGATGGTCCAACAAAATCGAATGGGATGATAATTCTTGTAGCCCTGAAAAAAAATGTTTATTGGCACTTATCTCTATTTGGAGTTCCCGCATCACTCTGCCAATATCACCATCGAAATCAATTTAAAACATTAGTTTAGATTAGGGTTGCGAGCTAATTTGAACTCAACTCACTAACGAGCTCTCACGAGTTGAACTTACCGGGCCAGTTCGAGTTTGATCATAAATTAGACCTCATATATTATACGAGCTCAAGCTTGAGCTCGGTCCAACTCGACTCACCGGTTTGTCGAGCTGGCTTGATTAATATGAATTAGGACATCAACATTTATATTAATTTGATTAATTATTTTTTGGTCCAGATTTAAAATAAAAAATCGAGCTCTAAAACAAGTGAATCTCAGGATTTCTTATCGAGCTCAAGCACTTGATTCAAGCTCGAGCTCGAGTCTCATATTTTTCACTCAAGCTAAGCTCAGACTCGGGCTTTATAAAGCAAGAACTTGAGTCGATTATGAGATGAAATAAAATTGAGGGACCAACTCAATTTTTTCCAAAATTTGAAGATCATTTATGAGATCATGAAATAAGATTATGATATATAATTATGTACTCATTATTTTTATTTTAGAATAATTTTGTATTTAGTTAATTTAATTGCCAAAAAATATAAATAATATTATATTAATTTTATTTGTATTATTGTTAGAATATAACTATTTAACTTTTAAAAACTATATATTATTCTTATTCAGTGGCTTCTTTTTTTTTTATGAGTAATGATTATATCGGCAAAGTGTTTCTTTTTTTTTTTTTCAAAAGTTGAGTATTAAAATAAAATTTTTAATTAGGACAATTTTAATACAAAAAAATTATGATAATTAAAAATTTTTATTAATTAAATTGGCTTAAAAATTCAGGTCCATATAATAAATATATACATAAAGGAATTCCCCAAAAGAAACAAATGGAAAGGCGATTCCTTCTATATCTTTTTACTCGATTAAGACGGTAATTACACCGCCCGGCCGTCACTTGGCTACGGTAAGAGCACGTGGAATGAATCTATTAGTCAAAATCACTGCGCACTGTTTGAGCCCCACAGCGGACGTAGCTTTCCCATTAAACGAACAAAAACGCCCCACGTGGAGAAACGTGAGGCGAGGGCGTCACATTCGCCGGCTTTACGACGAACCGCGGAGCTTGGGTGGCATCGTGGCAGAATCTCAACCGTTTATTATCCCAGGCATCTAATCCGATGGCTCTTATGGCTTTTTACCACTAGCGGTGAGATGGGGTCGAATCTACGATATTTATTGAAAATAATTAATTTATTATTAAGAAAAAGATGAAAGCAATGGGCCATGAAATGTTTTATTGCGGCCGTGGGCCGGCCCGCTTTCATCGATTTTATATTTATTCTTTTCTAATTGTATTGAATCATGGGAACTGGGGGGAAAATTATGGGTCGCTGCTTACTACTCTGCGCTTCTGATGCAGTGGTGGGCCATCCCCGAAGCCATGGGAGAAAGAAAAAGCAAACGTTGACAGTGAAAGAGGGAGAGAGTGAGAGAGTGAGAGAGTGAGAGAGAGAGAAAACGTGGTATTTGTGATTTTATTTATGTTCCCTTTGGGATAATTTTTTAAAATCTATTTTAAGAATTAGTAAGAAAGTCATTCCAAATGGAATCTTAATTTTAGGTTCCGTTTGGGCAGGGACGAATTCAGCCTTAATTTTCAGGGGGGGCAAACTTTATAAGGCATATATGTCGGGGTCCAAGGGGGCAGCGCCCCCTGGCGAGGTTCGACCAAGTCGCGAGGTCAAGGGGCAACGCCCTTGTGAGGGTTTTCGGGGGCAACGCCCCCGGAACAAAATTTTGTTTGATGGATATTTTTAGAATTCAATGATAAATTCTCTTTACTATTTGTTGGGGCAATTACTTAAATACCATATTATTTTAAAACTTTTAGGGGGGGGCGGGGAATTGCCTAAAAATCCTTGTAATAAAGACTAAAAAATGAATGAAGATGAATAAATTACCGAAAAAATCATATAATTATTTCTTTTATTTTTAGGGGGGGGGGGCAATTGCCCCCCTTGACCACAAGGGGGTTTGGCCCTGCATTTGGGATAACTTGAGAGAGAGAACGTGGTATTTATGTTCCATTTGGGATAACTTTTTGAAAGCTGTTTTAAGAAACAGTAAGGAAGTCGTTCCAATTGAAACCTTAATTTTATAGAATTTATTTTTATTTTTTGTTTACATGTATGATTGTATGGATCTACATTTTATTTCTAATATTATTTACTTAATTTAAATTTTTAAAAATATATATTCAAGAAAATTTTATAATTAAGAGAATTTACGAGATAAAGTGCCCCAGTTTAGCTTTGGGTGACTTTGAAAAATAATAAGAAGTGTGATATTATTTTCTCTAAAATTCTTATAGGTATATTTCATGAGATTTCCCTCCATTATATAAAAATATTCATTTGACACATTGACTTTTTAAAAATAGACTAAATTAGTGATTTCGTTAGATCTTTTAAATTCCTATTAAATAGAAGAAGTCAATGGATTAAAATTAGACAACATTTTGACTATTCGTAGAGAATTAGGAGATCATTTTGATCCCTAACTCCTAATCAAAAATTCGTATAAAAAATAATAATAACATGTAATTTGATAATTTTTTTTTAACTATAATTATTTTTTTTATTCTATTAACATGCAAAAATCTTAAAAGTTGACTTTTGTACACATGTCAACTACAAGCCAGCTAATTTTTATAGGGAAAAAAACAGGCAAAAACCAGCATTTATATCCTCTTCGTTGAATAAATCTCTCCGGAGGATTTGGGCGTCCCATCGTGCTTCTTCGGTGGGCTTTTTTGCTTGCTTAGCTTCGAAGGAGGCTCGAGCGAATTACTGTAAATATTTAGTCCCACATCGCATGATTCGTTAAAAGAAAAATACTTGATATTGTCGAGTGTCACTGCCGTCAGTCAAGATTGTGGGCTTACTTCGATTTAGACTGGTCCCGGTTGAAATTTTTGATGGTCCCGCAACAATCTTTCGTACAACCGGGATCGATACGGTCCCGACCGATTGCAAACAAACCTCGCCGGTACACTTTCGTCGGGAACGAATGAGAGCATGACGCGTGGAATCAAGTAGTGTGGGGACTGTACTGTGTGTCAGAAATGAGCTTACTGTTCAGTGCTGGTTCTGCGTTCGTGTCAATGTATGAGTGGGTTTCGTTGGCGGGTAGAAATTGATTTGGTATTTCGTATGATTGCTTGTTTGACGTTTCTATTTGGTGGCATATCTGCAGTTATAAATTTATCCCATTCAATATCTATGAATTTTATTCAAAATTAAATTTAGTTATATATTATTTTAATCAAAATTTTATTTTATAGTTATATTTGTTAAAGAACTTTTATTACTGATTTGCAATTAAAAATTATTTATATTATTTTTAAAATATATAATTAAATTGCTATTTTTTGTGTAATAATTTTATCTACATTTAATAACATTCATAAAAATAAATTAAATTCTTATAGTACCTCTATAGATTGTCTAATTTACAAAACTCTCAATTAAATATTATAAGATATTAAAGTTGTACTTTAATAAATATTTAAAATTATAGTGCTAACTTAACAATTAAAGAAAAATTATCTTCAACTTGAATAATTAAGCACAAGACACAAAATTTTCAAAATATAAAAAATCAATATTTTTTATGAAGATTTTAAAAATTATTTAATTTCTAATAATAATTTTGTGCATTATCTTATCTTAATTAATAAATTCAATCAATTGTTTGGAACAGTATTCTTACTGTTTTCTAAAGCAGTTTTCTAGTTAAAAAAATTATACTTAAAAGTTGCTTTATAAAGTAGTAAAAAGCTATCCCAACCGAAGCCTAAATTATCTTGTAATTATATTTTTTACTCTCTTGAAATTCATAGAAGACTTATTTATCCAACCCCACCATATGCAGAGGCCACATGCAATGTTGCTTTTCATTTATTATAAAGTATTGGATTACATCAAATTACATAAGGTTGACCATACTTAAAGAAGTAACTAATTAATATGATTAATTTGATTAGGGCCTAAGTATGCAATAAAATTTTAATTATGCTTACCAAATAGATTCCCAACAAAGTAGTTCAATCCAGTTCATTGATTCCTTGCTTCTTTATATTTATTATTTTTTTTTTCTTTCAAAGCAATTTATCATTTCCCACCATAAGATTAAAATTATTATAAAAATACATCTGAAGTTACTATTGTAATTTAATTTATTTCATATTTTATTATGCAAAATATGATATTTATATCTTAAGTTGCCAAAATGAATCATTTGACTTGAAGTTTGTAGATTAGCAAAAAAATTAATTAATTAACTTATTTAATCGGTTATAGACAAGAGGAATATTATTTTAACTCATAAATTAAACTAAGGTTTAGCTCATTTATTTTAACTTATTGAAGCATTCATTAAAATGATAAATTTGTTGAACCATTTATGAAGAAGAATAGCATTTTGCTTAAATTTATAAACTAGAAAATGAATTTATTGAATCTTTTAATTGTACATAAGAAGAATATTAAGGTTTTGTTTGGGACTATTTTTTTGCTGCTTTCTAAAACAACTTTTTAGTATAAACATTTCTAATCCAAAAAATTTTTATGCTAAAAAGTTGCTTTACAAAACGGTAAAAAACTGATCCAAACGAAGCCTAAAACAATAAGAATGCAACAAGAACAAGAAGTCAGTATGAAGCAATCTTATGGATTAAACTAAACTAGAGATGACAGTGTCAATGAGAGAGAGAGAGATTCTCAAGGGAGATTTTTCACCTTCTAAAAAATATGACTTTTATTTCAATTTATTTTTTAGATGTGCCACTTATAATAGCTAAAATCAAGATTATGTTATTGCTTGCGTAAAATAATATAAAAATTACGTGTGAACCGAGTTTTAATAATTATTAAAATAATTTAATTATTAATAAAAAACATAAACATTTAACATTGATAATACAATATTTTTTTAAAATACACTTTTATTTTCATTTGATTTCAAATCAATTGAAAATATAAATATTTTATCAACAATAAAGTTCCAAAAACCAACTTAACACTAAAGAATACCACCACCTAAATCAAACTCAGGCTACTTTGTATATTAATTTTGGCTTGATTTATAAAATCAATAACCAGTATTTTTTAAAAATTTTAATTTGCCTTTATTTACCAACATTTAAAGAAAAAAAATAAAGGCATAAATCATTTGGTCCTCTTTCAAAAAGAAAAATAATAATAATAAAGAAAATAAAATAAGAGCATGAAATTGGATCCTACTCACACTTTGGATAGAATTTGAACCTAGAAGACAAAATCTCTCTATAGGTCTTTGAACCCTTTATGTAGCACTTGACCAAAAATGGGGAGCAAAGCACACATCATTAGTGTTTCTTTGTCTTCACTTGGCAAATCATCTTTTGGCCTGTTGGCTTCTATAAAAGCATGAGCAAGCTTGAACTAAAGCATATAGATATAAGATCTATAATATTAATATTATATGCACAATGAATGCCTTTATAAAGTAGGAAATGTTTCCATTAACATTCTATTTACTAAATAAAGTGAATCCATTATGCTCATTTGAGTTTTCTACCAAAAAATAGTTTTATTTATTGAATAAATAAGTGGCAATGGAGAGCATGATTAAGAACATTAATACTTCATTGATAATGCAATGCATAAATATTTATATTTTTAGTGTTATATGAGATTGGAATTTTACTCCTAATAATTACTAATTAAGGTGATAATGATCATTATCATTTTAATTTTGTTTTAATTTGATCATTTTGTATGGTTTTTAAATTCAAAATTACACCTTGATTTGAATGTGTTGCATGAAAGTTATTTATTGATAGTGTTTGATTATTTTTAAGGGTTTTTTCTTTAAAAAAAGTTAATCAATGACATTCAAATTATGTTTAAAATATTTTTTCCACAAAAAATTATCAAACATTCAAAATATTATGAAGAACCGATGTATTATCCAATCTTTTAGAGAGACTCTAAACTATACGTTAATGAAATTTATGAAATTTTCATGCATCCCATTGTATGATCAAATAAGCTAATTAAAATATTCTTGAAACTACATTAGACAATTAATTTTGCTAATTCTAAAAAGTATGAAAAATCATAATTTTTTAATATATTTGATGATTATACACTAAATTTTAAATTATAAAAAAATGATAATTCTTCCAAGATAATGTAAAATAATTAAATCACATATTATGAGAATATCTTAAGCTCTTAAACTAATCATTATAACTAGTTACAAACCTTTTATTTTTTATTGGACCCAATCTTGAAAAGCATGATTGATCTGACCCAACTCATGCATTGACCAACCCTACTAGGCTACTAGCAATCAATGGAGATAAGATAACTGTGGACCCAAATCATACCTCATTAATTCAAAGAAGCTTCCATGCTAAGCTTAATAAAGGATAAATAAATTCTTAAAATTAAGATTGTGGATTCTTAGTTTTTGTTTAGGATTTTGTAAGCTTTTCTTTTTTTGCTTTTAAAAGCTCCTTTCTCAACCGCAGCTTTAAAAATATTTTTCGAAAACAGCTTTTTAAAGACAAAAAATTGAAAGAGCTATGAGAAATCTATCTTCAAACACACATTATTTTTTACTATTTATTTTTAGGGTTCGTTCGGAACAGTTGCAGCTTTTTGTAAATGTGGTTATAAAGCTGATATGGAGAAAGTAACTTTTTTGAATACTGCTATATATCGAAAGAAACTTGCTGCCACCAAAAAAAAAATTAAAAGCAATGAAAAAATAGTGGTTAAATAGACACTGTGGTTGCGGTCTGAAAAATAAAACAGTAAGATCTTAGTACCGTAAAAACAATCCAAAAGTTGATCCAAACAAGATCTTAATATATACTTAAGGGCTAAGAATAATGATGTAATATGATTTAAGCTCTACCTATGAAAGAGAAGATAGAATGGTAGGAATCAATATGCACTTCCTTTATATTCTTTGTAAATGTAATTGTGGAGTTGGAAGTGCTCCCACTCACAGCATGAATTTAGCCTTTCATTAGTTGGGATTATTGTGCTACTCCATGTCAAGGTATGGGGCCTCATTAGGTTTCTGCTTTTTTTTTTTAAATTAAATGAATAAATAAGTTCAAGCAAAATAATAAATAATTTAAAAAAATTTAGGTCCTTCAAATTTAAGCCACGTTTCATGTGGATTCATCAGTATTATCAACAACATATGATTCTTTATAGGTTTTGTCTTGTTTTTTTCTGTCAATTGGATTCCCAATTAAAGCCAAAGTTAACTAAAGAATTAAGTAAAATCTAATTGCTTAAAATGAAATATTATAATCCTCATTAAAATTTGGTAAAACTTCATAAGAAACCGATTTGAACTAGTCACCTATCGAGTCACATTGGCTCGAGAATTCACATCGGGCTGATTAACTTCTCTTAAATGAGGACGAACCATATAAAATAATAGTTAACTAAGGCTTCATTTGGGGAGAAATTATTCCGTGCGGACACCGGATGGTTCGGAGGCCAATCAGAACGCGCCACAGCACCCGGTACCGAGAGGCACTGAGCACCGGTACTGAGCAAAAAAGTGACGTGGCACATTCTGGTTGGCCTCCGGACGACGTTCGACGTCCTCACAGAATAATTAATCTCGTTTGGGGCGGCTTTTTTAATGCTTTCTAAAGCAGCTTTTAAGTACAAAAATTTCTAGAGCAATAAGAAAGCCGACCCAAACAAAGCCTAAGCGGTGCACTAGCCATGGACCTTGGCCTTCTTTGAACTAGATTTAGCTCATGATAACTCTTCTTCTTTGCTGGTAGTTCTTTTTGATCTTCTTCTTAGAACAAGATTTGTCCCTTAACTTGATGATCACACAAAAGCTGCTCCAACAAATTGTTCTCCAAACATTTGACTTGTCAGTGGCCGGATGCATTGGAAACCTTTTTTCTTAATTGCCTTGCTGCTCTACCAGAGAACTTCTTTGAGGTATTGTTAAGATCTCATGACTGTTTGAATCCATCAATGCCAAATTGGACTCAATCTCTTTGATACTTAACATTGCATTATGAAAAAAACAAATCATAATATTATGATATACATTGTAATAGGATGGATTTGAAAATCATTAATTTGTTTTAAGATTGGTGCAATATAAATTGTTCATGCACAACACTAATCTCGAAATAAATTCAACAGTTTTAAACACATCTTATATTAGAATACTCTACCAAAAAAAAAAATTTATGCTTTATTACTTACTGTAAAATTACTATTAGACAAGTTTGCTTCATAAGCACCTAACTTTCTTTCTCTGATTTCTGATAAGTGGCCCTTCTGATGCTCTCTTCTTTGGCCAAACCAACCACAAGTACTACTGAAGTACTTATTGCTTTTCAGCACTCAAATACACAACAAAGGTATGACCTTTATTAACCAGTTGGAACTCTGTTTCACTTGCAAGAGCTACTACTCTCATCCACATTGCTTCCTTCCTCTTCTTCTCCAACGTAGCACTTGTTGCTAGAGTTCATAAAATAGTTATTCTGTTAACGTTGGTTCTTATGTGATAGAATCTGCTCATTTGCTTAAGCTCTATGTTCTCCAATAGAGTTAGTATTGGCAATTTTCTATTTGATCAGCCTTTGATCTTTTGTCAAAGCAATGTCTTGCCCAGTTTTGATTATGAATCCTATCGTGCGTTAATCAATCATAAGCTTCTTTCCTTATAGCTTTGATTGCACTCATCTCCTTCTCAAAATTTTCAACTTGAAGACTACTTTCATATGAAGTAATGACATGCCTACCTGATGATGCTTCCAGGATGATTGTAACATCCTTATGGCTCTCTTCAAGCTTCTTCCATGTTGTTATATATATGTTCCATGATTTCAAGTCACTTACTAGAAAAATTATTCTGTGCGGACGCCCAACGCCGTCCGGAAACCAACCAGAATACGCCACATCACCCCCTCGCTCGGTGCCACGGCTCGGTACTGCTCGGTATCACGGCTCGGTACCGCTGACGTGGCTACACCTGATTCACCTCCGGACGCAGAGCTGCGTTCGACGTCCGCACAAAATAATTTCTCCACTTACTCGGGTGCAATGCCTCTTTTATAGTCTGTCTCTTTGGATGATACTTCATGTTTGGATCTCCATGCAATTGATTCTCAATGTGAATGACCCTATGTTCCCCCTATGTGAGTGACCTTAAGGAACAAAGTGCTTGCTACTACTGTCTATGTCCATTGCTCTTTTGAAGCTAAGAAATCATCATCACCCAAACTATCAATCTCCTGATTTAAATAATCATTAGGTAATGTTGACAAATCCTCATCTTCTAATACCAAATTCTCGCCATCTGATCCCATTAGAATGGACTCTTGTCCAACTTACATATAGTTTTCATCGCCACTAACATGTAAATTAGATGTTTTATCTTCAACTTGCTTACTTCATTAATAGTTTCCTCACATCTATCATCTTATTTGTCTTCTGTTTGTAGCCATTAATGTGGTTGTGCTTGCTTGAGTGTTCAATGCTTAATAATCTCATCATTTAAATCAATGATTTAATACCTGTCAACTTCCATAACATCCCCTGCAATCGATTTGTAGCAGATTTTGAATATGAAGAACATGTTATTCATGACAAACTATCAATATAATAAAACAAACTGAAAGATCCAAATTATATTTACCCTAAAAGGAAATTAAAGCTAAGATACCAATGGTCATAACCTAATGTGGACATAGCCCTTTGACTTTAAAGGTCATAACCAAGGATTTAGGGCTCCTAAGGGAAATGCATAGAAAATCTATGGGAAGTAGATTGCCTATTTATTTCTCTTGAAAATTATTGACAGGGATGATGTCTCAAAGCTTGATTTCAGCTTCAATCCAATTGAAAGAGTTTCAGCTTCAATAATTTTGTTGATTTTAGTATTCAATTTAGATATTTTTGTCGATTTTGACACTCGACTTTAATTTTCGTTTTAATTATTTTATTATTAAATGTTATAAAAATAGTTATATACTTCATAATATAGGAAATTGGCCAAACATTCTCACTATATATTATATATTTATTTTTGAAAAGTATGTTTAACATTCAAAAATGAAGGATAATTATTGTATCTGCATACTACTCGCTGAAGTCGAAAATCTAATAAACATGTTAGAATTGGCTCAAATTTGATTCGAACCAAAGTTCAAACATTGGTTCAAATCATCACATGAACATTCGTGGTTCATTGTTCTCGTCAAAGATAGTCATACGCAAGCAAAGATCAACCTTTTGACATCATCAATCCCATTAATGCTTGCCCTCAACAAAATCACAACACGAACTCATCTTCTCCTTCACACACTGTCGATATTGTTGATGCCTACCCTAGTATGCCCCCTTCATGAACGCCCAGGGATTTCCAATCATAAACTCCTCTTTTTGTTCACACGCTAATGGTCATGTCGATACTTTCCCACTGAGAGCTCTTGTTGCGGACTCTTCCCTTTCACTTGTCAATGATCCCATTGATGCAACGAGCCCCCGTTACAAACTCCTCCTCTTCTTTACATACTAACGGGATCGTCAATGTTTACCCCCAACTAGCTCTTGTTACGAACTACTCTTCTTCTTCATATGTCGTCAATCACGTCAATACCTACCACCGGTGAGCTTTGTATGAAAAGAAAGATGAACTACAATGATTTGAATGACGATTCGACCCAAGTTTGAACCAGTTATAATCATTTTTGAATTTAAATCAATTTTAAATAACCTACTAGTCCAACAAACAATATGAGAGTTTAATATGCTATCCCTCACTTTGGGTAATTTCATCCAAAATAAATTTTTGGGCATATTTTCTTAAATGAATTTATAGTGGATATATTTGGTCAATTTTGTGTATTATGAGGCATATAAAGCCAAATTTCACCTTAAAGGTATAGATGATTATCTTATCTCATTTATAAAATTTTAATAAAATTTTGATGACAGCTCAAGAATTAGATCTAATTTTCATTCAGACTTGAGGAGTTTCAAAAGAAAACAAGATTTCTGTCTAAATTTCAGAAAATTTCTCTTGAGTTTCAGCAAATAATTTGACAAAACCAAGCAAAAATTAACAAAAATAAAAAGACCACTAAAATCTTAAAAAATATGGATAACTGGGAAACATATTGAGGCACCTTACAGGCTTCAATTTTCATTGCAAAATTATTTTTCTGATATTGATTCTGCTTGTCTGCTTTGTTCAGAAATGTCAGTCTTCCTTGGTTTTCTTAAAACTGTGTCCTCAGATCTACAGATTCTGGTGAAATGCTTATAAAAACTTTAGCTTATCAGAACATAAAAATAATTTCCAAAAAGGAAATGCGTTTCTGCCCAATTGAGCCCAATATATCTCTTCAAAATCTCTCGATGACACAAAGCATGCATTTGCAATGTAATATTCATCTAATAATCTTGAGACCTCTTCTGAATTTTATTCTGGGCATCGTAGTAGTACTCTTCAAATAATCAAAATACCATCGAGCTAGCAACTGCTCCTCATGGCGCTTCTTAATATGGGCTACAGGACCTCCAAGATTTCAAAACACTATAGAAGGATGTCACACAGAACCTTTGAATAATCAATCTTTCTGTTTTCTAAAGCAACTTTTTAGTATAAAAATTTTTAATTCAAAAATATTTTTGCACTAAAAAGTTACTTTATAAAGCAGTAAGAAAGCCGTCCCAAACAAAATCTTAATCACACTTAACATCAATTTTTTGTTTTGACGTTTAACTTTTCAAAAGAAATACACATCGAATATGATAGTTCTTAGAACTATTTTGATTAAAAGTCTAAGAGAATATGTTCTTGATAAGTAACCATTAAGTACAATTGAATGTTTCCAATAACTAATACCCATCTTGAAATTTTTTTTTTTTAATATCTTTGACATGGTCTCTTGTTCATGAAATTTTATTAGCATGGGTCTTTACTCTTGCTCTTGAAATTGATCCAATAAGAGATTGGATTTTATCACTTGATGTGCTACATCAATAAATGCCAAGGTGGGAGCCACTAAGACCAAATTCACTAGACAAAATGCATCAATATGAGATGTTAATGAAAAAACTAATGAGAGGATGCCGCAAAAAAAATTTGTTGGCATTCGACGAGCACTAAGGCGAAGAGTCATCTAACAAAAAATGTGAAGATATCACTTGTAGAACTTAGGCCTTCATTATTCAATGTAATCTCACGATATAAGAATGATATTTATAGAGTAATAACAGAACAATCTAGAACTATTAGATGAGTTGGCAATGGTTAGTTAAAGACGTTGATGAGCTATCTTCCAGACTACGTGTCATCTCTTAATTGGCTCGAACAGATGCACTTCTCAATTCTTGCAGTTATTTCTGTTACTGTTGTTATCACTAAAAAACTTGTGGATCCAACATAAATAAAAAGGTGTCCGATGAGAGATGGTGGTTCAAAAAAGAAATATTGAGAGGGATAAAATATCATAAATTCACTCGAGCGAAAATCGGGTTGATTATTACTTAGTTCAAGAGCAACCTAGGCTAAGAATGCCTGATATATAAAGGGTTTAATAAGATTTTGATGGTTTTGAGAGGCTATGACCACTAAGTATACATGATACATTTTACGAAATGATTGATTAGTAAATAATTAGATTGGGTTAAACCAAGTAACTAAGGCTTCGTTTGGGACAACTTTTTTATTACTTCTTAAAACAGAGTTTTAGCAAAAAAATTTAAATTTTTGTACTAAAATTATGTTTTAAAAAGCAATATAAAAGTCGACCCAAACGAAACCTAAATTAGATTTATCAATCAAATCCAGTAAAATTACTTGACTTATTTGCTAAACTGAGGTGATAGGGAAATTGTTAATAGGTACTACTCTTGGGATTTCTCTATAAATCAAAGCTCTATTCAAAACTATAAAATCACCATAAAATAAAGAGGATATTTATAATTTTCATAAGATTATTCTAATTTATTTCTAAGATATTCTCATAATAATCACTAATGAACAATATATATCATACAATCCCATGATTAAAAATAATCATACAATACTTCCCCTTCATTTTTTTTTATTCTTTTTATTATTTTTATTATTTTATTATTTTATTTTTATTTTTATTTTTTAATACTTCCCCTTCATTGACTAATTTGAGCCTCTCAAATTAGGGTTGACCAAATAATATGAGATCGGCGGCCTAATGATGATCATTAAACATATATTTCACTATAATTCTTGATCAAGTTTGACCTTAAGATGATTCTGATTCTTATAATTTTACCTCAAGATTCGCGCAATAAATTTGATTAATTCGATAAAGCTAAAATTTGAATTAATATCCAATAGCTTATAAGTTTATATCAATTTAAAAATCATCTTTTTTAAATCATATAGAATAATTTCTTTTCCTTAGAAAATCTAGAATTGAAAAAGAATTGAATTAAATGGCCTATGCAAAAAAATTGTTTTGTAATATACTAATAAGATTTTATAGAGGACGACCTAAAAAATGTATAAATGATCTTTAAATTGAATTAAATGGCCTAGGAAGTGGGCGACCGACGTGCGGCAGCGGCAGCGGCGGCGATCAAGCAAGGAGCAAGTCATGTAAAGTGTTCTTGCCCAAATTGGGGGAGAAAGCTTTACTTCAAAAATGAACTACAATGAAATACACTATATTTACTTTACTTTACCTTAGATTTGTTTTCTATCCAACCAAACACCAAACTTTCTAAAACCCATACATTTACTCAATTTTATATCCTAAATTATTCGAACCAAACAACCCCTTAATGAAAAGGCATGGCTGCCTAGGGTGTTAATTAGTGACATGACCCGAAAACTCGACCCGAACTTGACCTGAAAAAATTCAGGTTCGGATCAACCCAATAAAGAAATGGGTCGGATTCGGGTCAACCCAATCACAACCCGAGATCAACTTGATTTGAGCCGTGCCTAAACCCCCACCCCCATCCAGTACGGCGTATGTGCATAACTCACGCGGCACGTAGTTGCGTAATTCGCCCTCGTCCGCTCGCTACAATCATGCTCATCGCATCGACACGCGGTCGGCCCTCGCTTGCTCGCGCAGGCCCACAAGCTTGCACTTGCCCCGCACCCGCGCTCTTGTGCCATCCCACTAGGCTATCCTCGCCCACCGTCGCGCAGCTTGTGATCAACGCTCGCAGCACAAGCTCTCTTAGTCGTGGGTTAGTGGGTCGGGTCCAAATCTAAATTTCTAACCCGTTTTCAAAACTAGGTCATGTTCAGGTCAGTTGAATTGGACCCAGGTCAATTCTGGGTTCAACCCAAACCCAACTCAAATACCCATTTTGACACCCCTGTGATTGTCAATCTCCCAAAAGGAAAAAAAAAAAAAAAAAGTTGACGAGAATTATGATAGTCCATGACTAACTCAAAATTATTTAATTCCTGTAAACATACCATGAGCGGGAAGTTATGTAGTTACATATCCGTGAGTCTTGCTTCTTCCCGCGATCTTTTCGGGGCTGTTTAGCAAAAGTAGGATTCAAATGTAGTATGATTTAGTAAATCCCATAAATCCAAAATTTAATAAATCCTAGGTATGTTAAATCTTTAAAACTGTTTGGCAAAATAGTTGTTAAATACCGTTAAATACTATGAAATTGTTTGGAAACGTAATCCAGGATTAAAGGCGGTTGGCTCATTAAAAAATAAATTTAATATGTTATGAATTGAATTGCATTTTAAGTACAAGTTACTTATTAATTTTAATTTTAATTATAGTTGACAAACTATAATGATAAATACTTTAATTAGAAATTAGCTTAATTATTTAATAATTTAATTACTAATTATAGTTGATATGTCACAAAAAAATTATCTTGATTAGGCACGAATCTTGATGCAAATATAAATCAGAAACTTCCAATATTAAATTTGGGATAATCCAAATGTCTATTTTAGCAAGCTTATAGACAAATTGAACATCTCAAGGAGATGAACCCAATAACATAAATTTTAGTCTAATTCAAGCCTAGATGAGCTCAAATCAAATAACCAAAATATGTTTAGAAACTTTAGAACATCAATTGAATGACCAAATGATATCCGAATATAACATGCTTATAGTCAAATCGAGCGGCTCGACGAAACAAATCCAACGAGTTTAAGATTACTTAATTCTGACATCATTAGGATACTTAAATGCTAAACAAATGCTCTATGATCAAGGGAATTAGTATGAGACGTCCGATGGAATGCTCCAAAATTGCCCTAGATGTTCTCCATATTTATTAGGCACGTCACTGAAAAAAATAATAAATAGACCCTCATTCTTCACATTAAAGGGGAAGAAGAGAAGTGAAAGCTAGGGAGCTCACTTGCATTCTCCAGTTAGCACCATTGCTGCCGGATCTCTTCTCGATCACCGATCGTGGCCGGACTTCTGCTCATTCGTTGGACACTACCGGATCTCTTCCCAACCGCCAATCATCATCGGACTATCGCCGCACTTTTTCCCGTTCGTTGGACACTACTGAATATTTTCTCGACCACCGATCAACGCCGTACTTCAGCCCCTTCAATATATTATATTCTCACTATCCCTGAGTTAAAGGACGAGATGACCTTTGTAATTTATTTAAACACCAGTAGAATCATTTCAACTAGGCTGGACCTTGTGGGTTTTCCCCATTTTTAGAGTTTTTCATGTAAAAATCTTGATTTTAATTTATAATTATCTATTTGTGTGCTGAATTTTCGTGCATCGCTAAGACGTAAAATCTATCACTCTAATGCGTGAATTTCTCAATCCATGACAATAGTATTATTTATTAAATTACTTGTTTAGGCGTTAATTTAATAAGTATTTGATATCTAATTATATTAATAATTATCTAATTAATTAGTTTTTTTGAAATAACTAATTATTTAGTTAATACTCCTACTAATAGTTTAATTAATTTAAAGTATTATTTAATTAGTTTTAATTATTAATTATATTGTTAATTATCTCATTAATTATTTAAATATTCTAATACTTATTATGTAATTATTATTTATTATGTTATATAGTAATTATTTCCATTTGAAATTTTATTTAATCCTGCTAATTATTTTGAAATAAATAATTATTTATCTAATAATCCTACAAAAGTTTACTTAATTATTGAAATTTTAAATTATATTAATTAAGTTAACCAATAATAGCTTATAATTTAGAGGGTCTCGACGTCGTCCTTGTTTATGATCAAGTTTCTACATTGGAGTTCTCTCATGTATCTGTAACCTGTAACTGTGAGTCTGTTTCCTCTCTCTCTCTCTCTCTCTAGCTGTTAATGCAAATCATATTAAAAAGGCCAATCTATAAAAAGGAGCATGTTTTAAACCTAAATTAGTTTAAGAAGCATATTAGCGAAAAATTTTAAAAAGGAGTAAATACGGAACTTACTTCTTCCGTTTCTATAAATTACTCCGATTTATTTTTTTATTTCTTTATTTTTATTTATTTACTTTTTATTAGATTTTCAAATTTATTTTTAATTAAAAATGTTATTTAATTTAGATTTTATTTTATTTTTTTTACTGATAACCGGTGAATATTTGAGTACCATTTTCTAAGGAAAATATTTTTTCATTAAAAAAATACCACTTTCTAAGGAAAATATTTTTTTCATTAAGAAAATAAAATAATAATTTAAAATAATAATTCAAAAATCAAATATAAATGGTATTAGAAAATCTAAATTAAATAACATTTTTAATTAAAATAAATTTAAAATCAAATAAAAAAGTAAATAAATAAAAATAAAGAAATAAAATTGAAAATATTAAATAAAAATAATTCATTAATTCAACATAAATCAAATCAATTATTCCTATTTAAATAAAGGAAAATAATTTCAAAACTAAAGATAATTTTAATAAAAATTTTAAAAAATCAAGATTAAATAAACTTTATATCCGTTTTTTCTTAACAGCTATAAATAATGATAACTTTTTAAAAAATTAAATTAAATTAATTTTACTTTTTCCTTATTCATAGAAATTGATAAAAATAGATTAAATAATCGGGACATGAAATCTGGACATGAAATCTGGTTTCTTAAGAAACCCGATTTTGAAATTTCGGTTTCTTAAGAAACCAGATTTTTATGTATCGGTTTCTTCTCAAATCTGAAAATAAAAAAAAAATAAAATTAAATCGGGATAATTTATAGAAACCGGAGAAGTAAGTTCCGTATTTGCTCATTTTTTAATTTTTTTACTAATATGCTCCTTAAACTAATTTAGGATTAAAACTTGCACCTTTTTATAAATTGGCCTATTAAAAATTTATTTTGTACTCTCTTACTCTCTTGATATGTGCAAAAAGCCATCTAGCCCATATCTCTCTAGCATCTCTCTGTAGCTGCTATGTGCAAAAGCCAAAAAAATGTTAAATTTTTTTCCTCTCTCTCTACTATCGACCAATTTATAGGAAGGGATCAATTTTAAACTTAAAATAGCTTAAGGAGTAGATTAACTAAAAGATTAAAAAAGGATCAAATACCGAACTTAATTATCCGGTTTCAATAGAAATTGAAACTTCATTATCCGGAATCGGTACTCTATTCACCAGTTTCAATGCAAACCGTTTTTGTATTCACTAGTTTAATTAAAAAAAAATATTTTTCCTATTGAAATCGGTTTTAATAAAAAAAAAACTTTTCCTTAGAAACCGGTTTTGTATTGACCGATTTGATTTTAAAAAATTTTTTTCCTTAGAAACCGGTTTTAATTAAAATTTTTTTTTCCAATTGAATTAAAAGTTAGATAAATTTAAATATAAAAAATAAATTAAATTGAAATAAAAATTAGAAAAAGTTAGATAAATTTCATGTTAGTTATTTATAAAAAAAATGAATTTAATATATTGAATAAAAAATTAAATGTATTTAATTAAGAATAAGTTTAGATGAATTTAATGTTACTTATTTATAAAAAAATAAATTAAATATATTTAATTAAAAATTAATGAATATATATATAACCACTCTACATACTTTAATATTTCATTTTATGCACTCATTTTGTTCTATAAATAATAGGTATGTAATATTCAAGTTTTAGATGTTAAATATATAAATAGCACGAATAAAATGATATGTATGTAAATTTTACTAATTTATATCCCACATAAAAAAATAAAAAAAATAAAAAAATATTACTGTCTCGGCCACTTACGACGGTAGCACGCTCGCGCCCTTTCGCGCGCTTGTTCCGGCAAATTCCATAAATCCGCCGAACTGCAGGATTGAGTAAATCCGGGGGATTTACGGCTAAAAGAGGGAAACGAGGATTCATTCCGCCGTGAGATTGCGGGGCGCTCAAATCCCGTTTGCTGCTCAAATCCTTCACCTCCCTTTCTTCTCCGAGACTGTTCGACGCTCCGCTCCACGACCAATACCGAACAAACTAGTGATGGGCTTCAGTAGGTCAGTTGCGAAAAGAAAATGCCATCATCCACTGCTCTTCCTCTTCATCTGCATTCTCTGTCTCCATCCTACTTCAACAGCCGTCGAGATCCTCTCCAAATCGAAACTGGAACGCTGCGTCAGGACATCCGGTTCCGACAACTTGAAATGTGAGAAGAAGGTAGTCATCAACATGGTCGTCCCCAGCGGTTCCGTAAGTCGCATTATCTTTTAGATAATTTCGAGGGTGTTTGAGGAACTCAAAACCCTAGTTTTTAATTCTCATTCTTCTAGCGTATTGCACAATGCGGTGAAGCACGGATACTCATATAATGAAGGAAAATAGAATTGAGATCCTGTTTTTTAAATGGTGCCTTTTTTTTTTTTAACTAATTTCCTTTATCTTTATTTTTGAACGGTAGAGCGGCGGTGAGGCTTCCATAGTTGCGGAGTTGGTGGAGGTGGAGGAAAACGATACGCAGAAAATGCAGACGATACGGGTGCCCCCCATCATCACAATCAACAAGTCCGCGGCTTACGCGCTTTATGATTTGTCTTATCTAAGGGTGCGGAAAATCATTACTATTTTGTTTGGTTTCTTTCTTTCTTTCTCTTTGATACGAAATCTTTTGGGCGAGTTGTGAAGCTGGGTTCAAAAACTAGAATATGGAGGTTTTCAACTTATGGTTATTATGGTTTTGGTGACTTTTTTTAGGCTTTATGATTCTTGAAGAATACCAATTTTTTTCATAACAAAAAGTTGTCCGGAAAGATGGCGCCTTAATTTAGGGGCAAGTACAATGAACCACAAAGTAACTATAAAAGCAGTAAAACACCACAGAGAGAACGTCAAAATTTTTTGTTGTTCATCTTTAGTAAGCATACATCTATGATCACATAGAAATTTTAAAAAAAAATCGACAAAGCTTCAAAATAGGTACATAAATAATTATACTTCATATAAAATTAGAAGATACGGAAAAATATACTGCTTTATATAGCTGAGAGTAAATATATCACCTATTGCGAAGATGAGGGTTAAATACAGAGAAGGAGATGATATTGTTGCTTTAGTTACTTTGTTTTCTTTTTTGTAGTAGTTCAAATGAGAACTATTTCTTGTGATGATCAAGAACTTCTTCTCTTGTTAGAATAATAAATAACAACACTTGATTCTTCTTGAGCAAATTGAAGAACTGTACTTGTAAACACCTAAGAAAATTTCTTCCTTTCTTTTTAGGATGACATTCCTCTTCCCCTCTCTCTCTCCTCTCTTTGTTAATTCCTATTGTGGGATGCATCAACATAGTATAACCATCTCTTTATATAGTTCTTAGACATTATAAGTAGCAAGCTTGCATTTAATGAAGCTTAGGTTTGGTAGGAATCATCTTGAAAAATAAATTGCGAAGGAATTAATCTTGATTTAGGTTAGTCACCATCTTGAAAAATCAAGTATGAATGAATTTTTAGTTGGCCGCTAATCTTGAAAAATGAAGTCCTAGTCTTATCCAAGATAGTTAATGAATTTTTTATCCCACACTTAATACCCAATTAAAGTTTGAATTTTCTCTGCACTTGTTTAGTGGTCGTGTTTCAATACTTCTCTATGTGCCACCTTCATATCATTAGTCGCAAAGGTTGGCTTTATGTCAATATGTGACGTTGCACTCCACATATGGTTCACTAACTCTATTTATCTTAAGGGTATTGACATCACTAGAGAATATATATCTTGCAACTTTAAGAGCACTTAAAAGATATTAGATTCTTCTTTAAATTCAGTACATCCTTTAAATTTACAATATTAGAAACAAGAATCTTGCACATAGCTCTGATTCTAATGTTAACATAATTATTAGAACTTGGCTCATATGTAAAAATCATATCTAAATTACAACACATGCAATTATAATAAGTTTAAGTCCAGAATCCATTGCTCTTTACAGTTTTTATTTTCAGTCACAAAAAAAGCACCACAAATTTTTGAACCAGAAAAATTTTCAACAACACTTTTATCATCTAAATTATCCATTTTTGTGCCTGCAGTTCGTCATTTGCTTTTTTGCTTCATTTTCTTCATGGCAAAATACTTCTTCTTTGTGTTCTCTTTCTTCTTATAATAAAATCAAGTAATTTCTTTAAATTTATTTTGATATTTACTTCTACCATGATTAGAAGAGAACCCTCGCCCATAGGATCCCCATTTAACTTGCATGAGCCTTTCTCTAGTTTATCACCTACCTCATGCTTAGAAATGATCTCATTTGAAAGAAGTGAATTCTTGATGTCCTCTAAGATTGTTGTATCACAACCATACAATATGGTATCTCTAAAATTCCTGTAAGAGATAGATGAAGAACATAATAATAATAATGCTTGATCTTTATCATCAATAATGAAGTCTTGAATGATTGAAGTAAACTCATTCAAATGTGATTTAATAGGCATGCATTCTTGCATCCGAAGTACATAGAGTTTATGCATTTGATAAAATTTGTTGGAGAGGCTTTTGATCATATATAACGTCTCTAGTTTGAGTTACAAATCTTTTGCATTTGCTTTCACTAAGATCTCGGTCAAGATTTTGTCGTCCAAACATAGTTGAATCATTGGGAGAGTCTTCTTCTTCACTTATAACTTTTGGCGTCTTGTTACGCCCATGGGTGCCTTTACAAGTCCTTGTTAGATAAAAAAATCATGCATTTTGGTTCTCTAAAGTCCGAAATTTTTTTGAGCTATAAAAAATTTCAATCTTAAATTTCATGTTCCTCATAATTTTCATAATCTTGCTCTAATACCATTTATTAGGAGAAATGACAGTTTAACCCAAGGGAAAATACAATGAACAAAATAGTATCTACAAAAGAGATAAGTCACCACAAAATAAAATATCAAAATTTATGTGGTTCATCTTCAATAAGCTTAGATATATATGGTCTCACAAAGATATGAAAATATCCACTAAGTTTCAAAAGATGTACATGAAGAATTACACTTCATACAAAATTGGATGATATGGAGAAATATATTATTTTATATAGTTGAGAGAAAATGGAGTACCTTCATAATTTGAAGATAAGGGTTAAATATGAATAAGAATATGTTGTTGTTGCTCGAGTCACTTCATTCTCCTCTTTATTATAGGAGTCCGAATGAGAACTATTATTTTGCTATGACCAGGTTATTCTTATCTCGCTAGGATAGAAAATAACAGCACTTCATCCTTATTGAAGATGCCAAAAAACTTTCCTTGTGACCACCCAAAAAAAAAATATTTTTTTGGATGGCACCCCTCATCTCTTTATTACTCTCTCCATCCTCTCTTTGTTTCTTCCTATCGTGGTATGTTTCAACACAATGCAACCATCTTTTTATGTAGTGCTTAGACATGTTAGGTGGTATGCTTGAATTTAGTAGCCATCATCTAAGAGAATGAAGTGTGAATAAATTAATCATTTGTTAGGTTAACCGCCATCTTGGACAATAAAATATGAATGGATTAATCTTGAATTAGTTGGCCATCATTTTGAAAAGTCAAGCATGAATGAATCTTGGGTTGGTAGCCATAAATCTTGAAAATCAAGACCAAGTTTTATCCAAGATGGTTGATGGAATTTTAACTCCACATTTAATAAAAGTATAATATGAATTATAGGGGTTGTTTAGTTGATGTAATGGTTGGACCAAGCAGGAGTTGGGATTGTCCCCAAGTTTATGGCATATCTTTATACATATATTTTATAGAAATTTAATTCTTTAAATCCTTGAGTTGCTATGTATAGTATGGAAACTTTGCTTCTATCTAAGTTTGGGATAAACCAACTTTGCTTCTATCTAAGTTTGGGATAAACCTTTTTGCCCCTCTTTCTTTCAATGCTTATTTGATCACTGTTGATGTTATTTCAATAATGTTATCAAGGTTTAAAAAATAGGATCGGACTGACCGGTTCAATCGTGAACTGGTTACAAGGTCGGTTCGGTCCACTCTAAAAATCGCTTTTGCATCAAACTGGAGTGAACCATCAGTTCAACCAGCGAACTGGTCCCAATTCCTTCGAACTGACCGATTCATTTGCTGCATTATTTAAATAAATAAATAAATAAATTTATTACATTACATATTAAATATTAAATAATATTCGTAAGTAAACAAATTAATTTATATTTAAAATAATTAATTTTAAATTAGCATGAAATTCTTATTATATTTATTTGTCCCATAACACCATGAAGCATCTTCATATCATATGGCTCCACCATTTCATGTGAGTTTTTAACATATGAAAACCCAAAAAGCTATATAAACAATAGCAAAAAAAAGTTTTTAAGTGATGTGAGTTGGGGTTTATTAAGCTCACATAGTGATGTGATGTGAGTTTTTAACATATGAAAACACATCTGAAAATATATTTTTAAGTGATACTAAATAGATGAGTTGAGGTTTATTAAGCTCACATATATCTTAATATTTTTAAATATATTTTTTAATTAATTCTGTATAATATGAATAATATTTATTTTTTAGTTTAGAATAATAATTTATTTATTTATACACAACAAAAAAATAAATTTTATCTATTTATTAATGATTAATTATTTAGCATAAATAATTTTTAGATGTAAATTTATAAAATAAAATTGGTATATAACCTATAGATGTAAAATATATTTAAATATACATCATAAATTAATAATAATTTATATTAAATTTATAAATTTATATGTGAATTAAATTTATATTAAATGTGAGTCAAATTTAAAGATTAAATGTGTTTAAATTTAAAATTATAGAACTATTATTTATGTATGATATATATATATTTTAATTTTTAGTCACAAATTTATATTATTGTATGATTATTTTATCATTATTATTTTATTTAAATAATATTTAAATAATTTTAATATTTATTCAAGGTTTAAAATTGCGCAATTGGGTATTGAGGCATTTTTGTTCGTGAGGCGAGGCCTAAGCCGCAAGGCATTTTGAGGCGTAAGCCTCAAAATCAAAAAAGTTGCATTAAGTCAAAATACACGTTAAAAGTAATTTTTTATATAATACCCAATGAATATGTTAAAAGATTACATGTTACCTTTCTCTATTGAATTATGAAGTAACAAATTGACATACATATGAAATAAAAGATTGCACAAGATGTAAAGTGGTAAGTGATAAATTACATGAAATAGAATTGAAATTCAAATATTATAAGATATAAGAGAAAAATAATATTAAATATATGAATGACATAAAAGTATCATCTAATATAAAGTTCAACTCCAAATTCCTTTTTTCTTAGTTCTAGTTCCCTACTAATCCACACTAAATTCCTCAAGAAAACTGAAATAGTTGATAAAAATTTAGATTTCATCTGCACTGTCATCACCAAGGAGATTTTTATTTGAGTCGTCATCATAACAACAAATTAGTCTCTCCCCTCTCTAATCCTATGAAGTCCAATGTCTCCAAATTTACTTTTTCTTTGTTTATTTCAATCATCTTTCTCTTTCATAAATATTTTTCATTAATATAAAGATGAGATTAATACTCTTAAAATTTTAGAGGAAGTGGTGGTGGTGTGCGAGTTTCAAGTGATCCCTAGCGGCTATGATGATGTTGACTATAGAGAAAACGGAGGGCTGGAGGTCAAGACTGTCGAGAGGAAGTTGCTGTAGCTTGGGGGTGCAGTAAGGCGTGATTTTTTCGAGACTTTAATTTAGGATTTAGGTAAGTTTTTGTTAAAATCAGAAGTTTGAGAGGGAAAAAACCATATATCATTACTCAATTTCTTCCTTATTTATAGATCTATACAGGATATCTAAATAAAGAAACAAATATTTATAGATTCATGCATAATAGCTGATGTAGGCAAATTAGATAGAAAGAGCCAAGAGAGGAGAACATTAGGACTAGTAGAACATAACTCAATTCAAAAACTGGTAAGCTGACATTCAAACAAACACCAAGACAAAAGAAAGCCGAACAAACGAAACGAAATTAAAATAAAAAAAACACTACCCTCAGAACAACCGGCAAGCAGTTTCCTCACATGCAACGAAAGAAAAGTAGGCAATATAAAATAAGTGCTTAAGGCTTTCAAACCAAGAGTCCACCACAGCTACAAGGTCTAATGTCCAACAAAACTCCTTCGGCAAATGTCACCAAATCAACCAACAAACACCTCCAATAGCTCAAGAAGAAAGATACAAGTGGAGTGAAACTTGCGGAGAGAAGAAGAGGTTAAAAGCCCAAGACGAAATAGAGAGGAGGAAGAGAGAAATGGAACAAGCTCGCAATCTTTTCCAAGGAAGAAGAAACCCTCAGGTTTTTAGAGACTTTGCTCACAAGAATCAACAACCTTTTATGCATAAAAACACCTCATATATATAGGAAAAGGTGCAGCCAAATAGCCAAAACCCACCTCCAACCTATCCAATCAGAATAGGGGAAATGGAAAGCCAGTAGGCATCCAGAAACAGCAACCGAAAAGCCACACAGTAAACTAAGAAAAGCAACCACGGGACAAGCAACTAGGGGAGGAACCGAAGGGGCAGCACAGGGGATTGGAACCAGCAGGAGAACCGGAACAGCTAACCCAAAAAAGGAAGGAACCAGCCACGGGAAACAGCACCAGGAAGGAAAAACCGAGGAGACACAGAGAAGGGAAAAGGCCAAAGTCCACTCCACTTAATGAGCTAACAAGAGGAATTACTTTAACATATTAATGAGCTAAACATCAGCTCAAGCATTAATGAGCTAAAACTAAGTAGCTCCCAAAAAACACAACTCAACACCAAGCAGCCCAGCTCAACCCGAAAAGCACCCATCAGCACAAAGACCAAAAGACCAAGTAGCAAGCTTACCCAAGGTTTTCCATGCCCAAGCACTACCTATTCATGCTCATTGGATGTCTTCCATCATAGGGTAGCTTAAAAAAAATTAAAAGAATCTATAATATTCAAATTACAATAAAAGAAACCAAAATAAACTGAAATTTGCATGCATCAATAGCTCTAATACATTCCTTCCTAAATCAGCTACTTCATTTTGGAAAGGAATCAATATGATCCTGCGTGATTCTTGCGAGCTTCCCACGGATAGCTCTTCGTGGTCGTCGGATCTCCTTCGAGAGGGAAAGGCTGGGATTTTAACACTCCCCCTCAAGCTAGGAGGTATGGATCTGTTATTCCCAGCTTAGCTATCATTCTGAGAAAGGTAGAGTTATCTAATCCTTTGGTAAGGATATTTGCGAGCTGATCTTTTGATGACACATGGTTGATACATACAAGACCACTGTCTAACTTTTTCTTTATAAAATGTCTGTCAACTTCTATGTGCTTGATCCTGTCATGTTGGACTGGATTATGAGATATGCTAATTGCTGATTTGTTGTCACAATGCAACTTTATAACTTCATCCCACTTGATCCTTAGATCTTTTAGAATTACCTTGATCTATAGTACCTCACATATTCCCAGGGCCATAGCCCTGTATTCTGCTTCTGCACTAGATCTTGCCACCACATTCTGTTTCTTGCTTCTCCATGTAACTAGGTTTCCTCCAAGAAATGTGCAGTATCTCGAAGTAGATCTTCTGTCTACTGGTGATCCTGCATAGTCAGTATTAGTGTATACTTCTAGGGTTATTTCGTGGTCTCTTCTGAAGAGAATCCCTTTTCCTGGGTTACCCTTAAGGTAGTGCGGTATTCTGTCTACCGCTTGCATATGAGTTTGTTTTGGATTTTGCATAAACTGACTGACCATACTTATAACAAATGCTATATCTGGTCTTGTGTGGGAAAGGTTGATAGTTTTCCCACAAATCTCTGGTAAGCCCCTTTATCTACATCTAGATCTTCTTTTTCTTCTTCCAATTTGAGATTTGGTTCTACTGGCGTTGGTGCTGGCTTACATGCTAGTTTTCCTGTTTCCTTCAGAAGATCTTTAATGTATTTTTATTGTGAGATGCAGATTCCTTTGCTGGAATGAGCTATTTCAATTCCAAGAAAATATTATAGCCTATCAAGTTCTTTGATATCAAATTCCTTGGTAAGATTTTTCATTAGACTTTCTTTCTTATTTTAATCATTCCTAGTCAAGATAATATCATCCACATAGACTAATAGTATTGTGACTTCTCCTGAATCCGTGTGTTTAAAGAAGAGTGTATGGTCCCCTTGACTCTGTCGATACCTATTAAGAAGCATGAATTTTGAGAATCTTCCAAACTATGCCCTAGGTGATTATTTTAGCCCATGTAGGGCCTTCCTCAACCTGCATACTTTGTCACTTTCAGATTTTTCCTTAAATCCCGGTGGTATCTCCATAAATATCTCTTCCTCCAAATTCCCATGTGGGAATGCATTCTTTACATCTAGTTGTTCCAGGTACTAGTTGTATTTAGCTGCTAGTGAAAGTAGAATCCTGATAGTATTCATCTTGGCTACAGGTGCAAAGGTTTCCTGGTAGTCAATGCCATATGTTTGAGTATATCATTTTGCCACTAGCCTCACCTTGTATCTTTTCAGTGTACCATAAGCTTTGTATTTTACCGAGAACACTCATTTGCAGCCGATTGCTTTTTTCATATCGGTAGGTTGATGGTTTCCCATGTGTTGTTCTTTTCTAGGGCCTGCATTTTGTCTTTCATGACATTTTTTCAATTCTCATCAGATAAGGCCTCAGAAATATTATTAGAAATATAAATATCGTCTAGCATAACTAGGAAGTTTTAAGCGGGGACGAAAAATTATTGAAGGATATGGATTTAGTTATAGGGTATAAGGGAGGTGGTGAATTTACATTATTTTCAGGAGATGGTTCAGATTCTTGGATTTGCTTTGGAGCACAGTTTGAATTTGTACGTCTGGAATAGACATTCCCAAATCTAAGGACAATTTTGTCTTCAGCTTCCCTATTTTGAATTTTAGGTGGTTTAGTTTGATGTGGTGGGGAAAGGTCAAGAGGGGTAAGCATGCTTTCGTCATCTTCCTTTGTTTTCGTCTCCCCCCTGAAGATGAGGTTTGGTAAAATAGGAATTTTATTCATCAAAAGTGACATCAATAGATACAATTATTTCCTTTGTAGGGGGTGATAGCGCTTATAACATCTTCCAGAGATGTTGGGGTTTGAGGGTCTCCATATGTCACTATGAATGAGATAGATTGGAGTATTGCATCTCTCATTTTTGTTTGGAAAAGAGGTTCTTTTATGTTTGGCTAATTCACAAGTTTCACAATGAAAATGTTCATTTTTCAAATTATGAAAAAGTTTAGGATACATATATTTTAGGACCTCTAATGATGGATGTCCTAATCTGAAGTGATTAAGTTAAATAGTAGATTTCTTGTTAACAAGGGATAACATAAGGTAGCTATTTTTAGATTTGTTCAGCTCTTCCAGGTAGTACAGTTCAGCTTTCTCCTTAGCAAGTTCAATCTTCTTTCCTGATTTCTGGTCCTGAAAAAAGCAATAGGTAGGGTTAAATAGTGCTTGACAATTATGGTCACTGGTAAGTTTATGGATATAAGATTTATGGATAATTGAGGTACATGAAGCACATTTTTTAGAGTAAGGGAAGGGGATAAAGGTATGTTTCCTTGGCCTTCTATTGTGGTAAGGGAATCATCAGCAGTGATGATTTTCTTGTCACTTGAGCAAGGATTATAATTGATGAAGTGGGTGGTGGAGTTTGTCATGTGATATGTGGCTCCTGAGTCAATGATCCATATTCTTTTAAAATGATTTCTAGAGGTACTTAATCCAGTGAATATATGAAACTTACCTGAAAGTGCAAGAGAGGAAGACGCAGATGATTTTTCAAGGGATACCAGGAGTTGTCTTAGTTTGTCAATGTCTTCTTTATTGAGTTCTTTGAAGCTGGTTGGTGTTTCTGGGTTATGCTGACTTGTCGTGGTGTTGGCGTATGATGTGTCTCTCTCACTTCTTTTGTAAGATCCAAAATAATTATCAGGTATGAAACATTTTTTTTAAAGAACCGTTCAAATTAAATTAAATAAATGTTAGTATAATTAGTAGTAATTATTAAAAATTAGATTTGGATAATAATAAGTAGTAGTTATTTTGAAAAGATGTCATCTTTGGCAACTAGCAGTTAAGAGAGTGGTCCCTCCTTATCACATTGCCGCAAGCCACATTCCTCACCACGGAGGTTCCATGTTTGGTATTCACTCATGCAAGCAAGCAGGAGCGGGACTGTAGCTTGGTTCGGTGCTCCCGGGATTGTAGCAGAAGCCGCAAATCTGAAGGGAATTCGCAATTTCCCTGTAGCAAGAGGCGGAGAACTGGATATACTCAGACGGCTTCGGCACAATGCTTTGATAAGGGCGGTATAGGGAATTCTGGGTAGAGACAACATAGTGAATGATCGGTTGCAACATTTGGCACAGGAGTTATGGAAACAGTGGAATTCGGTAGTGAAGGGTTCTGTAGCAGAGTTCGGCTAAAGTATTTGGTTCCAGCAGGGAATTCTTATAGAGCATTTTGATAGATTCCTTTAAGAAGGTATTTAATTTAGTAACTGGCAGAAAGTTTTCTTTTAAGTTTCTTACTTATAGATTGTGATTAATATTAAGTTGTCTTATTTATAGAAGAGTTATTTGGTCAAAGAAATAACATTGAAGGAGGAAAAGGAAATCAAGGTAAGTTCTTTTGGTATGTGCTTAGGGTAGATTTCCAATTAACAGTGGAAGTTCTTAAAGATGTTATAACTTATGGTGTCATAGATAAATTTGGTCATATGCAAAAAGAAAGCTTTGAAGTGATTTACAATCGTAGAAGAGTTCGTAGTAGGGAATTGGAGAAGACGACTCGGCAAGAAGGTAAGTAATGTCAAATTAATGTTTAAAGAAAGTTATGTGTTATGATGAATTTATTTTCTTTAAAATGTTTTCTCCAAGCTTTTGAATATGATCTACTGCCTATACCTTTTGCTATCATCTAAGTTCAAATAAGGTTTGGTTCCATCATTTACATGATTCTATGTAAGAATGTTTGGAAGAATGTAAAGTTTCTTGAAAATTTATGCATATTAATTATACTATGAATGATGATGAAGGTAGATGTGATTGATAATTATGAGAGAAGGTTGAATATTAAATTAATGTAAAGTTTGGCTATGTATGGTGTTAGTCTTACTAATGTAGTTGGGACAAAAGGGTTCCCAATCAAAGAACTACATGGTAAGTGGGGCAAAAGGGACCCCAGAAATTATGGTACCTGCATGACAGGTGGGGCAAAAGGGACCCTAAAGGGGCAAAAGGGACTCCAAAGAGGCAAAAGGGACCTCTATGAATTCAATGAGCTTCATTGAATGATGTTATGAATGTATAGCCAAATCTTTCATAGGAAATTTATATTCAACCAAATTTCAAAGCAATAAAGGAAATGAAAATTTACTTGTAATACTTTGTGATGTTCCAATGTTGTATGTCTCCAAGGTTGTAATTAATCCTGTTATATTATTTTCATTGTTAGTTAATTTGGCATAACTTGCTATGTTTCATAGCTCACTAGTATTTTCTTACTGGCTGTTGTTACAGGAAAATGGAAAGGAAAAGTGGAGGAAGTTTGATAAGCAAGTATTTAGGTTGTATGTTATGTTGTTTTAGTTTGGAAGTTTACTCTTGAGGTTAGTAAGCAGTACAATATTTTATTACTTTGAATTTTATTTGGTTCTTTAGTGGCTCTGTAAGTATATCTCTGTGGCAATTAACAAAGTATTAGATGCTTCCGTTTGATGAGATAACTGCTTAGTGTTGGATGTTATTTAAAGATTTCCAAATGGCTTAAAATTTTCTTATGATTCAGGATTGATGTATAAAAATGTTATGTTTATATTAGTAATACTCCCTGTACTGTTAGGGGTACTGTGGGGTGTTACGAAAGTGATATCAGAGCAATGTTTTAAGGTTCTGAGGATTTAAATACGGAAGCATAAGGTGACTGTCTAAAAGAATAAGATGGATCGGATGGAATTATTACAGAGCCTAGGAAACATAGTATTTCTAAGTCATGTAATGAGTCTAATTTCATTTGATTTATATGT
This sequence comes from Dendrobium chrysotoxum, assembly GCA_019925795.1. Taxonomy (NCBI): domain Eukaryota; kingdom Viridiplantae; phylum Streptophyta; class Magnoliopsida; order Asparagales; family Orchidaceae; genus Dendrobium; species Dendrobium chrysotoxum. The sequence goes on from CM034313.1 coordinate 90,718,169, forward strand.
AACCATATTTAGTTTTAATCTGACTTGTATGCCAGTATATGAAGGTGACGTCTAAATAGGAACATATGATTATATAAATATATAACTCTTAATGTAATGTGTTACAGATTTAATGGCTGAAAGAATAACTGAAAGAAAGGAAGGTCAGTCATTCCAACCTATTAGGATCTTTGAAGATCCTGAAAATGTGGCACCAATAGGAGGCAGTGCACCTAGGGAAAATCCTGCACCTGTAGGAATGGATGCTATGAATGCAATGTCAGGGAATATGATGCAACTGCAAATGATGAATTTGATGATGCAGATGATGGAAAAGATGCAGTCTATGGCGGGATCTACAACACCTGGTGTTCCACCTGTAGTTACACCAGTTACTCCTACACCTCTAGGTAGTAGTACAAATGTGGAGGCAGAAAATCCTATTAGTGCAGAAGTGGATAAGCATTTAAAGTTTTTCCGAAGCCTAAAACCTCCTTTGTTTAAAGGAGGAGTTAATGCCAGAAGTGCTGAGGACTGGATTATCAGAATAGAGAAAGTTTTAAATGGAATGAGATGTCCTGAGAATAGACGAGTAGCCTTAGCAATCTTTATGCTACAAGGTGAAGCTGAAAGGTGGTGGAGGGGACAACAAATGAAGAAATTCAGAGGTAGATCAGAGGAACAAATCATATGGGAAGAATTTGAGCAGATCTTCAGAGAATGGTATGTTCCTCCATCAGCAAGGCAGGCAATGCAAGAAAGTTTTGTAAACCTAAAGCAAGGATCTAAGACTGTCATTCAATATGAAGCAGAATTTACAACTCTTTCAAGGTATGCTCCACAGCTCATCAGTACTCCAGATGAAAAATGCTACAGATTTTTGAAGGGTTTGAGGGATTCGTTGAGACAACTTTTAATCCCTCTACGCATAAAAGAATTTTCTGAACTGGTTGGAAGTGCTAGATTGTTGGAAAATGACATAGAAGTGGTTAAGCAGAAATGGGAGAATAATGATAGAAAGAGACAAAGTGATCATAGAGGTGGATCATCCAAAAGGCAGAAATTTCATCAAGGGCAACAACAGCAGATTACCAGGCTTCCTGTGATACCAATTTGTGCAACTTGTGGAAAATCTCATCCAGGAAGGTGTCTTATGAATTCAGGGAAGTGTTATCTATGTGGAGAATCTGGTCATATCAAGAGGAACTGTCCAAGGAATGGACAAAGAGGCGCAGAAATTAGAGGCAGTTAAAGGACAAATCAGTACAGGGGTGCAAGACCACAGATGAATCAACTTGCTTTAAAGATTAAAGGAGAAACCTCATGTGAAGCAGTCAGATCAACACCAGTAAGAGTTTTTGCTTTATCTTCCAAGGAGGCCAAAGACTCTTCTGAGGTGGTGACATGTACTTTAAATATCTCAGATGTATTTGCTAGAGTACTTTTTGATTCTGGTGCGTCGCATTTATTTGTATCTGAGATATTTTGTAAGAAAGTAAATGTGGAACCGGTTTCTTTTACTCCTGGATTGCATGTTCGATTACCTGCGGGTAACTATTTGAATGCCAGTACAATATGTTCAGTTTATTTTTTGATAGCTGGTAGAAAATTTCAAGCAGATCTGATAGTACTCCCATTAGTAGAATTTGATATAATTCTGGGAATGGATTGGTTAATCATGTACTTTGCAACTATTGAATGTTGGAAGAAGAAGGTTAGATTTGATTTGCCTGGAGATGAAGTATTTTATTTTCAATGTGAAAGAGGTGTAGTTTCTTCCTTGATTGCTTCTAGTCAGGTGCTTAAAAGTTTAAGAGCAAGGGACTTAATCTTCTTAGCAAAGTTAGAAGCTACAAAAGAGGAAAGTAATGATATACATATCATTCCTATTGTGAACGAATTTATAGATGTTTTCTCTGAGGAATGGAAAGACTTGCCTCCTGAGAGGGAGGTTGAATTTTCAATAAACTTACAACCTGGCACAAATCATATTGTCAAGGCATCTTATAGAATGGAAATCAAAGAATTACAAGAATTGAAAGTTCAGTTGGCGGAACTGATTGAGAAGGGTTTTATCAGACCTAGTTCGCCCCCTTGGAGTGCACCTGTGTTATTTTTCAAGAAGAAGGATGGTTCAATGAGACTTTATATTGATTACAGAGAATTAAACAAGGTGACAGTTAAAAACAAGTACCCTCTTCCCAGAATTGATGATCTCTTTGATCAATTAGCAGATGCTTCTGTTTTCTCCCGAATAGATTTGAGATCAGGTTATCACCAGGTTAGGGTGAAGGATTGTGATGTGGAGAAGACTGGTTTTGGTACCAGATATGGACACTATGAATTTTTGGTCATGCCATTTGGATTAACCAATGCTCCTGCAGTTTTCATGGATATGATGAACAGAATTTTCAGATCATATCTGGATCAATTCGTCATTGTATTTATTGATGATATTTTAATCTATTCTAAGAATGATAAGGACCATGCAGAGCATTTGAAGGTGGTACTTGAATTACTGCGACAACATAAATTATTTGCCAAATATTCTAAGTGCGAGTTCTGGTTGAAGAAAATTGCATTTATGGGACATATTGTCAGTGGAGAAGGAATATCAGTAGACCCAGCAAAGATTAAAACAGTAGTGGAATGGCCAAGACCTATAAATGTGACAGAAGTCAGAAGTTTCTTGGGATTGGCAGGTTATTATAGGAGATTCGTTAAGGGCTTTTCTCAGATTGCTTTGCCCTTATCTAAATTGACCAGAAAGGATATAAAATTTGAATGGACTGATGATTGTGAGCAGAGTTTTCAAGAATTAAAGCAATATTTGACAACTGCACCAGTATTGACAATTCCTTCTGGAACTGAAGGATTTTAGTTGTTCAATGATGCTTCTTTAAAAGGGTTGGGATGTGTGTTGATGCAGAACAGAAAGGTGATTGCCTATGCTTCCAGACAGTTTAAGCCACATAAAAAGAATTATCCCACTCATGACTTAGAACTAGCTGCAGTGATATTTGCTTTAAAAATTTGGAGACACTATTTGTATGGAGTTAAATGTAAAATTTTTACAGATCACAAGAGCTTGAATATATTTTCACTCAGAAATAATTGAATCTGAGACAGAGAAGATGGTTGGAGCTAATAAAGGATTATGATCTTGACATCCAGTATTGTCCAGGAAAGGCTAATGTTGTAGCTGACGCATTGAGCAGAAAGACCCAAACACAGTTGAATATGCTGACTGATGAAGAAAGATTAATTAAAGAAATGGAAGCCTTACAATTAGAAGTCAGAATACAAAGAGATTATGATACACTTAGCATTAATCAGATAACAGTTCAATTATCATTGGAGGAAAAAATTATGAAAGCTCAAAAGAAAAGCAATGACTATCAGAAGTTTATGGATCAAGTACAAGAAGGATTAAAGAAGGAACTCAGTATTGATGAACAAGGAAGAATCAGGTATAATATACGATTGTGGATACCCAAGGAGTCAGATTTAATTCAAGACATCTTGTTTGAGGCACATAATACCAGTTATTCAATTCACCCTAGAAGTACAAAGATGTATAAGGATTTGAAGAGTTTGTTTTGGTGAGCAGGAATGAAAAGAGCTGTGGCAGAATATGTGGTTAAGTGTGAAAAGTGTCAAGTTGTTAAAGCTGAGCATCAGAAACCCAGTGGAATGTTGCAATCTTTACCCATTCCTGAATGGAAGTGGAAAAAGATAGCCATGGATTTTGTTACAGGCTTTCATAGGTCAAGACAAGGGCATGATAGTATATGGGTGATAGTTGATAGACTCACCAAGTCAGCCCATTTTCTACCTATCCGTCAGACTGATTCAGTGGAGAAATTGGCCAAATTATTTGTGAAGGAAATCATCAGATTACATGGAATTCCTAAGGCTATTGTATCAGATAGAGATGGCCGTTTTACATCTAAGTTATGGAAGAGTACACATGCAAGTTTGGGCACAAAGTTGAAGTTCAGCACTGCTTTTCATCCACAGACAGATGGCCAATCAGAAAGACTGATTCAAGTGCTAGAAGATTTGTTAAGATTGTGTATTCTGGATTTTGGAGGTAGCTGGGAGGATCACATTTCATTAATAGAATTCACTTACAATAATAGTTATCAATCCAGTATCAAGATGGCTCCCTATGAAGCTTTATATGAGAGAAAATGCAGAACTCCCTTAAGCTGGTTTGAAGTGGGGGAAAGGCAAATGTTAGGTCCACAGTTGGTAGACCAGGCCACTGAGAAGGTCAGACTTATTAGAGACAGATTAAAAGCAGCTCAAGACCGCCAACAGAAATATTATGTTTCCAAGCATAAAATAATAGAATTTGATGTAGGAGATTTTGTATTCCTGAAAGTGAGACCAATGAAGGGTGTTTATAGATTTGGCCAAGGTGGAAAACTCAATCCTAGATACATTGGTCATTTTGAAATAATTGAAAGAATATGACCAGTTACTTACAAGTTGGCATTACCTGCAAATATGTCTCATATCCATAATGTTTTTCATGTATCAATGCTTAGAAAATGGGTTACAGATCAAATTTCAAAGAGTCTCTCAGAAAGAAATTCAACTTCAGAAGGATTTGACATATGTGGAAGAACCTGAGTTGATATTGGAGAGGGATGTTCGTAAATTGAGAAACAGAATTATTCCTTTTGTAAAAATAAAGTGGAAGCACAGATCAATAAAGCAGGCTACATGGGAAAAAGAGGTTGATATGAGACAGAAATTTCCTCACCTATTTGATGATGTATGAAAAGTTGAATTTCGGGGACGAAATTCTATTAAGGAGGGAAGAGTTGTAAGATCCAAAATAATTTTCAGGTATGAAACATTTTTTTTTAAAGAACCGTTCAAATTAAATTAAATAAATGTTAGTATAATTAGTAGTAATTATTAAAAATTAGATTTGGATAATAATAAGTAGTAGTTACTTTGAAAAGATGTCATCTTTGACAACTACAGTTACGAGAGTGGGCCCTCCTTATCACATTGCCGCAAGCCACATTCCTCACCACGGAGGTTCCATGTTTGGTATTCACTCATGCAAGCAAGCAGGAGCGGGACTGTAGCTTGGTTCGGTGCTCCCGGGATTGTAGCAGAAGCCGCAAATCTGAAGGGAATTCGCAATTTCCCTGTAGCAAGAGGCGGAGAACTGGATATACTCAGACGGCTTCGGCACAATGCTTTGCTAAGGGCGGTATAGGGAATTCTGGGTAGATACAACATAGTGAATGATCGGTTGCAACATTTGGCACAGGAGTTATGGAAACAGTGGAATTCGGTAGTGAAGGGTTCTGTAGCAGAGTTCGGCTAAAGTATTTGGTTCCAGCAGGGAATTCTTATAGAGCATTTTGGCAGATTCCTTTAAGAAGGTATTTAATTTAGTAACTGACAGAAAGTTTTCTTTTAAGTTTCTTACTTATAGATTGTGATTAATATTAAGTTGTCTTATTTATAGAAGAGTTATTTGGTCAAAGAAATAACATTAAAGGAGGAAAAGGAAATCAAGGTAAGTTCTTTTGGTATGTGCTTAGGGTAGATTTCCAATTAACAGTGGAAGTTCTTAAAGATGTTATAACTTATGGTGTCATAGATAAATTTGGTCATATGCAAAAAGAAAGCTTTGAAGTGACTTACAATCGTAGAAGAGTTCGTAGTAGGGAATTGGAGAAGACGACTCGGCAAGAAGGTAAGTAATGTCAAATTAATGTTTAAAGAAAGTTATGTGTTATGATGAATTTATTTTCTTTAAAATATTTTCTCCAAGCTTTTGAATATGATCTACTGCCTATACCTTTTGCTATCATCTAAGTTCAAATAAGGTTTGGTTCCATCATTTACATGGTTATATGTAAGAATGTTTGGAAGAATGTAAAGTTTCTTGAAAATTTATGCATATTCATTATACTCAAGTGGTATAATGAATGATGATGAAGGTAGATGTGATTGATAATTATGAGAGAAGGTTGAATATTAAATTAATGTAAAGTTTGGTTATGTATGGTGTTAGTCTTACTAATGTAGTTGGGACAAAAGGGTTCCCAATCAAAGAACTACATGGTAAGTGGGGCAAAAGGGACCTCAGAAATTATGGTACCTGCATGGCAGGTGGGGCAAAAGGGACCCCAAAGAGGCAAAAGGGACCTCTATGAATTCAATGAGCTTCATTGAATAATGTTATGAATGTATAGCCAAATCTTTCACAGGAAATTTATATTCAACCAAATTTCAAAGCAATAAAGGAAATGAAAATTTACTTGTAATATTTTGTGATGTTCCAATGTTGTATGTTTCCAAAGTTGTAATTAATCCTGTTATATTATTTTCATTGTTAGTTAATTTGGCATAACTTGCTGAGTTTCATAGCTCACCAGTATTTTCTTACTGGCTGTTGTTACAGGAAAAGGGAAAGGAAAAGTGGAGGAAGTTTGATAAGCAAGTATTTAGGTTGTATGTTATGTTGTTTTAGTTTGGAAGTTTACTCTTGAGGTTAGTAAGCAGTACAATATTTTATTACTTTGAATTTTATTTGGTTCTTTAGTGGCTCTGTAAGTATATCTCTGTGGCAATTAACAAAGTATTAGATGCTTCCGTTTGATGAGATAACTGCTTAGTGTTGGATGTTATTTAAAGATTTCCAAATGGCTTAAAATTTTCTTATGATTCAGGATTGATGTATAAAAATGTTATGTTTATATTAGTAATACTCCCTGTACTGTTAGGGGTACTGTGGGGTGTTATATCTTTGGTTCCACTCCTTACTTGGGGGCTTTCTGTGTATCTTCCAGTGTGTTTCCTTTGTATGTCTTGACTTCTTGCAATATTTACACCAAAGTATGTCTCTGTGTTTATATTTTGAGGAGTCTTTACATTTTTCCTTCCATGGAGCTTCTTTGGTCATCATTGCTGAGCTCTTAACAGCTTTTGGTTCCAGCATTACACTTCGTCGGCTTTCTTCAGCGCGGATGAGAGCAATTGTTTCATTTAGTGATGGAATCTCCTATTTGCCGAGGATCTGGACTCTGACTTGATCAAATTTTGCATTTAATCCTGCAAGAAAATCATAAACTCTATCTCTTTCAATAAAATTCTTTAGGATCGCAGCATCTTCTGGGCATCTGATTTCTATGCATCTGTAGTGATCAAGTTCTTGTCATAGGTTTGGTAGAAGGGTGGCATACTCCGTCACAGTCTTGCTTCCTTGTTTTGTACTCTCTACTTTGATTTTGATTTCAAAGATTTGAGCAGCATCTCGAGCTTTTGAGAAGGTTTGTCTGGCGGCATCCCATATGTCCTTTGCAGTGGAGAGGAACATAAATATATCGGTAATTTCTGGAGTCATGGAATTCCATAACTATGACATAATCATGGAGTCTACTTCATCCCATGCCCCAAAATTAGGATCTCCTCCTTTTGGTCCTTGATGTAGTTAAATAATTATGTAATCTTTTATGTTTGTATTGTTTTTTTTATTTTATTTACCCTATGATGGAAGATAACCTATGATCTTGCTAGGTTGGTGCTCTTGGATATATCTCTCTCCCTTTCCTTCACTTGGTTTCTCACGGTTTTCTGTGTCCTTGGCTGCTGTGTGTTGCTTTGGATTCCCCCTTGGCAGCTGTCCACTGTTTTTTGTGTCCTTGGCTGCTGTGTGTTGCTTTGGATTCCCACCTTGGCAGCTGTCCACGGTTTTCTGTCTTTAGCTGCTGTGTGTTGCTTTAGTATCCCCTTTGGATGCTATCCCCTAGGTTTTGCTGATGTTTTTCAGTATTCCTATTGGTTGAATGGATGGTGCTTTTACTTCCTGCATTTAATGCTTTTTCTCTGTATAAAGGGATTGTTTTACTGAGTTAGAGGGAGTTTTTGGTGAAGTGTTTACATACAAACTTGGGGGTTTTAGCTTGCGAGCTAGTTTCCTATTCCCTTCTCCTCTTTTACTTCGTCTTGGTCTTCTACCTCTTCTTTTCTATCCACGGTTCCCGCCCGATTTGTATTCTTCTTCTCTTGAGAGCTTGGTGGTGTCTGCTGCCTCATTTTGGTTGGTATTTGCCGGAGGAGTGTGGACTTGTGCCAGATCATTTCAGTGGTGGATTCCGGGTTAGATCTATCCTTTAAGCACCTGTCCTTTATATTTCGAGCTTTGCAGGTGAGGTGACCACTTGTTGGTTGTTCTGAGGGTAGCTTTATTTTACTTTTTTCTTATTTGTTTTTCCTTTCGGATTTCATATCTGTTTTCTAAATAGACTTGTTTCTGCTTTATGTTTTATTTTATGGATGTTTATGAGTTATTGAAAGGAAGAATTCCCTATTTGCTTTCCTAAGTGTTCTCCATTAATTTTTAGAAACTTAGGTCGCATCAATTTGGCATCAGAGAACGGTTGTCGTTCTTTTCTTTCTTTCTTCTTCTTCAAAAAAAAAAAGATAGGGGATTGTGACTTTGGGTAATCAAGTCATTAATAAGAGTACACATTTTAGATATCTTGGATCTATTGTTTAAAGTGATGGTGAAATTGATGGAGATATTATTAGTAGAATTCAAGTTGGATGGTTGAAGTGGAGAAATGCATTGGGCTTCTTGTATGATAGAAAAGTACCCCTCAAACTTAACGAAAAATTCTATAAGATTGTGGTGAGACCTGCAATGCTTTATGGTGCAAAATATTGGCCATTAAAAGAGAAGCATAAACTTAAGTTAAGTGTTGCAGAGATGGGATGCTCAGGTGGATGAGTGGCTTTACACTTAGAGATAGAATGCTAAATGAGTATATATGTAAAAAGGTTGGAGTCCAGTGGCAGAGAAGTTTAGAGAGAGTTGCCTTAGATGGTTTGGTCACATAAAACATTGGCCTTTCGATGACTCGGTTAGGAGAGTAGATGTATTAGATCTGACTTATGTTAAGAAAGGTAGAGGTAGACTTAAAAAGACTTGGTAAGAAAGTATTAGAAAAAACTTTTTTTATTAAATTTAAATGAGAATTTGACTCTTCATAGGAACTCTATGGAGAAAAATAATTCATATAGACAAACCCATGTTGTTGTATTAGAATGCACAAACTATAATACTTCAAGTGAAAATAATATTGCGAGATTTATAAATAGGAAAATGAGTACGTTAATTTAATATGATACTGATTTTGTAGATGATTGAGTTAAAGTAGAGTAGGTTGTGTAGTCCATCAAGTATTTGTGACATGTCAAGAAGTATCCAAAATTTTTATAGAAACATAGCAAATGAGTGGAACCAAATTGCATGTTTGACTCTGGCATCCAAAATGCATAAATATCCAGCAAGGTACAATGACCTTTTTGAAGTGCTTTTTTGCTTCATAAAATTTTATCAAAATATTGCCTATTCTTTATTCCAGTCTAGTTAGCTAACAACACTTTTCATATTTCTTCAGGATGTTGCTTATAAGCCGGAGGAGTTTTATGTAGAAACCCGCAAATGTGAGCCTGATGCTAGTTCAAGTGTGGTTAAGATTTGTGAAAGGTACCTTCTCTAGTGGTCATTATGAATTGTATTGCTATACCTTGCGTACTTGTATTTATTACTTAATCATTATTTTTAGAAGACTTTTGTCATCATTGTGTTGGGTTATTAAGCATAGGTGGTAAGGTTGAGATCAAAGAAGCAATATTTGAAGGTTCTTGTCATAACATTTATTAGTCATTGAAATATTTAAGAAAAAAATTTGACCAAAATGGTCTCTCGATATTCGTGTAGGTCATTTTAGTCTCATACTCTATATAAGGTCTAATTTAGTCCTCAGACTCTTTAAATAGGGGACAAAATAGATATGCAGTTCAAAGTTATAAAAATTGAAGCTAAAATTAACAGATAGATTTACCTTGTTTCCTCATGTACAATAGCATACTTTGCATGAAGCAAGAGTGGATTGAGATTGTGTAGGTTGTGGTGCAAGATGATTTTTGTAATGAATAATTTTATTTGCATTTTTTTGTGTTAATTCTATCATAATGAAATACATTGAGTTGAACTTTATTATTATTAAGGGGTTGTTTAGTTGGTTGAAAAGAGAATGCAGTTTAAAAGGAATGTAGTTTAAAAAGAATACTTTGGTGTTGTTCGGATGAGTGTAAAATAAATGTAGGTGAATGTTTTTTTTTTGGAAGTAAAATGAATGTAGTATAAAGTCTAAAGATGATGGAGGCGACTGGTGGTGGCCAGCGACCAACGACAACAGGGTAGGGGGAAGGCCAGTTGGTGACGGCGACAAGAGATATTATTTATGGTGAAAATGATTTTTGCTCAAAAAGGGCGAGTCTACTTGACCTCAAAAATGAACTAAAACATTTTACACAACATTCCTTTTATTTTACTTTACATTCATTTTTCATCCAACCAAACACCAATATTTTCGAAACCCATATAAAATGATTAATTTACACCCACTTTACTTCAAACCAAGTAGCCAAAAAAAAAAATCAATAAAATTGTCAAAAATAGAACTTTAATATTCAAAAATGAAATAAAACTCGATGTATTCATTACAGTGGAATGTAATCAAGATAAAAAATATCAAACAAAGTTATTTATTATAAAAATCATGTTGCTCCACAATCTACATGATCTCAATCCACCCCTGATGTATGCGAAGTTGATTGTTGTATACGAGGAAATAAGGAAAAAAAGTAGATATTGTGAAAATTTTAAGACATGCATTCCTAAAATACCCTCATTTTCAACCGCATATGTTAACTTCTTTTCATCACTTTTGACTAAGGGACTATTTCAACTTATCTTTAAGGAATTAAGGGACTAAATTGAACTCTTTATATAATTTGTGATTAAAATGCACCTCATAAATATTTGAGAGACCATTTTAGACCTTTTCTTTATTTGAGAGTTTTTGTTGTTGTCAGTATGTCAGTATCCTTAATATATAAGATATTTTCTCTTATAGATTCATCAAAACTAGAGGTCATGATTTGATGCCAACCTCTTAACTTTATGATGTAAAGTCCACAGTAAGAAACTAGGACGACTCTTGGACAACAATTAGGACTTGGATTATGTTCATTGTAGGTCATGGACAGTGCCGTGGATAGTAGCTAGAGGCGATGGTAACAGGGTGCATGGTAGACGACAATGTTGCAGATTCCAGAAGGGAGCATTAAGTACCTAGGATGCTTGAGGGCTCTCAACAGCAACAAGAGACATTGGTTTGGTCTGAAATCGATGGTTTTTAGGGCTGGGGAGTTTGGTGGTTAGGAGGAAAATTTGGGATTCATTGCATTGGAAGATTCAAGCAAATGAATATGCAACTATTGTGGGAATTCAAATTTTAATGTAATTCTATTCATCCTAGATTAACTCCACAAAATAAACAGTCCTTAAATATGAATTTAAACATTATCCTATTAAAAAAATCAGATTAATTCATATCTAGATTTGATTGACTATATAAGTCTCCTTGAATTGGCCAACAAGTCATTCTTGCTGTCCTCTTGATCAAATTTCATGGCTATCTTTATCATTAGGCATCCGTAGCAAAGATTGGTCTTCAACTACAGACTTCTGAGTTGATCTTGAATCTCAAAATGTTGTATGGGAAGTGGGAATCATGACCATTGATAGCTTCATTCATAGATAGGGCCATCAAAATGTCAATGATCCCAAGCCTTTTCAGAAAAATCCCAAAATAGGCCCCATATTATTCGTGTATGACCAATTTAGTCCCAGAGTATCACGTTAGCCCAATTTAATTCTTTGACTAAACAAAATTGATCTAAAATAGTCCCTCTTATTGTAATTTTTATATAAATTGATCACAATTTAGTTCATCGACTTTATAAAATTGATTCCAATTTAGTCTCAGAGGGATCTCTTGAATCAATTTTGTATAGTCGAGGGACTAAATTAGAGTAACATTATACTCTGAGACTAAAATAAACATATATAAATAATCGCAGGGCTATTTTGAAATTGATCTCTTCATGATCTGGTGCCTAAATTTTGGACAATCTAATTAATCATCTTCTTGTCTTGATCCCCACATCATATTTAGAGTAGCAAATTGATAACATAATTAATTGTTTTTGTAACAAGGATATCAGTAAAGAATGCTCTTGCGTCCAGAATCTTTAGGCCATGTTCTAAAATGGCGATTAAAAACTCAATCAATGGCTGGGATTCAAAATAAAATATTAAATTGTTGGAGTTTCATTTCTTCTCTCACTTTCCTTCAATCCAGGCAAAGCCATAATAATCCTCTTTCTCTTGCAAAGTCATCGGTACAGGCATAAATCCTTGGGCAATCTTTTTCATTTTTATAGAGAATAGTTTCTTCAAGCAGCTACTTTTGCATTTACATCTGGCTTTTCTTCTTTCATATGATTTTTTAGTTGTCACTTATGGTACGCATATATTGTTAGGTTGCGGGATCAAGATGGTCACATAATTGAGCACACAGAGGCAAGTCTTTCTTTATATTCTTATATTTTGTTTTAGATTATTTATGTACTTACGAATTCATGCTTCTGTTCATTCTTATCAAAACTTACAAGCAGAAACACAAGTCCAGTGAAATGGTTTAGATGGATACATTCATTGCCTACTTTTGGTAGAGAATAAGTTGGATGCCAAGTGGAGCATGAATGACATCCATGTCTCATAAAGGGAAAGAATTGTCTTTTCAACCTGTTGTGGGTTATCTCTTAATCATGAATGATATCGACTAGATGAAGCAAAATAAATTAAAGACATAAAAGGTCTATTATTGAGAATAAGTGTCATACATCAGATGTAAGCATGAAAAGTCCTGACTGAAGTGCAGGCTAGGTATCCAGCTTTTAATTCAATAATAAAAAAGAAGAGAACAAAAACATACCAACAAAACAATTGAGTTAACATATATATATGAGATTTGATGATGAATGACAGTAAAATTCACGGGTATATGATGTAGTTATTTATGTATGCATGCTTATTTGATATCAGAATCTTCTTCTGAACCTGAAAATTTAAATGCTACATTATCTTTTAGAAAGATATGGAATGCCAAGCACATAGCCATCTACAGATGGTCGCTTACTCCCTGTGCAGATGCTTAAATGCTTTTCATTTTTTTTTCTGTATAAATGTACTAGAGGTTTAGTTGTTCCCGAAATGCTTAATTCATATGGTATTTTGCCATCATTATCTTCATTGTCATGATTTAATTCTAGCTGTTTTGGGTTGGCTTACCAAATTCTTCTTCCCTTTTTAAATTTGCATGTGATTTTCATTCTGCCTAAGCTACGTCACAAACTGGTTACATTGTTAGCTTTAGCTCTCGTTTTACATTATTCACCAAATATCTGAATTATGGTTGCTTATCTTGTTCCTCGATAGTTGTTAGCCCACATTAGCCTATTATAGTCATTTTGACACTTTGTTGTTGTTTTTGACACTTTGCTCTAACAAGTTTTCCACACATTCTTGTCTGCCTTCTCCTATTTCTACAACCAATGTGCTCCTTTTTTCCGTATTTATGGCTCATCTTTTCTCAACTGGTGACTCTCAAATTAATTTGGTATTTCCTTCAACTAGCTATTCATAAACAAATGGTAAGTGTAGCTTTGGCATTGATGAAATCTGTATTTGTAAAGTAGGTTGGTGTTGTTGGCTTATTGTATGTTTTTGTCAAGTAGAGTTCAAATGGGAGTTGGGCAATCCTTTAGAAATGATTGTTAGGGGATTTCTATTATGCAAGTTTATTATAACTTTTTTCTACTATTGTTGCATGCTGGATAAACCTCACATACTGGGATAATCAAGGTGGATGCATACCTCTTCACGTTGCATCTTGCAAATAATCAGTCAAGAACTTTGTTGGGGGTGTTTGCTTCTAATATGAGAATCTTACATGCTCAAGTTAATTGAGTGTGATAAGAAGAGTCTAATATTACAAAACTAATACAGGGATCACCCTTAGGATGTACTCAGTTTTCTATCTTTTTCTTTAACTCCCTTTGGATGCGCTCACTTTTTTTTTCTTTTTTGGGAATTTGCAAAAAATTAAAATGGTTCTAAGTTCAAAAGTCATGCTAGCATTGATTACACAGCCATGTTTTGAGTTAGTGCATAATTCATTGTCATGTCAAAATTGTTGGCAAGCTAGAAGAATTTCTTTTTGGGAGGTTATTGGCTGCTATGGACTAACTTTATAGGCTAATAATTTTCTTGTATTTTGTCTCAACAAGCCAAGATTAATGATAAAATAGAGGTGTCAATTCTTGATAGATCTGGTTTGGGATTGATTGGATGTTTATCCGATTCGAAACTGCTTAATTCAAACTTGATCATCTTATCTTATGGGTAAAAATGTTTGACCTGAACCTGACTTGTTCCAAACCTATCTAACTCAAACTTGAATAATAATTAGGTCAATTTCATGTTTGTTTTGGGTTATTTGGACCAACCCGAATTTAAACTAAGCAATAATTGAATCCATAATTTAGGCATAAACCTAATTTGAATAAATCAAGTCAATCTAAATCTAAATTTTTTGAGTTGGATTGTCCTGTAAGGTTATTTATTGACACTCTTAGAATTGAGTAATTTTTTAGTATTTTTTATTAGCAGTTGCTTACCATTGATACGTGTTCCCTTTCATTTAGACATCATTGAACATAATACCAGCATGAAAATTGTAATACCTAATGTAAAAATTTAAAAGAAAATGGCAGTAGGCGGGTGGAATGTGAAGTTAATTGGATGCCGCAGAATGGGATATTCTAGATTGCAGCATTGGACATTACTTATCTCTATTGTGTGTTTTTCTTAGCACTTTTATATGTTCAGTTGGATTAGTAAGAGGATAAGTGGGTATGTGTGATGAATTTACAGTACATGAGTATATTTTTCTCAAGTATTAATGTATAACTTTTTTGTGCTCATCATTACAGCCAATTTGCTGTCCTTGTGGGCCAAGACGCCGTGTACCTTCCTCTTGTGGGAACATCTGTGAGTGCTTGAACCTATGCTCTCCAATGTATCGTACTTATTATTCTTGCTAATTTACAATTTTCTCACTATACCCTAAAATGTTAAATAGTTGATAAATTGCTGAAAGGGAAGGCAAATACTGCACACTGTCTTCGTTTCCCCGGTGATTGGTATGCTTATTAACATCCAAGTTGTATGTTTTAGTTCTTGAATTTAAAATATTGCTAGATAAATATTTTCAACTTTTGAATTTCTCTAATGAGTTTCAGTATTTGGTGTTTCAAATTATGGTTTTTCTTCTTTTTTGAAACTAATGTTGAGTAAATCTTATAATGTTGTTGCTTCTTAGTGATTTTGTCCTTCAATGTTTGTTTATGCATATAAATGACACCACAATTGCAGAAGTGTTAAAGTCCAAGCTTTCATTACTTTGGATTGAATATCTTGAAATTTATGGATTTCTGTGGCTTTTTTAGCCAAAACGTACTTTTAATAAGCTAACTGATCTTCTTTCTCTAAAAGGTTTCATGTTTTTGGCATTGGAAAGAGATCGATTGGATTTAATATCCGGATTGAAGTGAGAAAAGGTTCTTCTGTATCAGTAAGTTTCATTTTATTACCTTGTCCAGAGGTTCAGTGACGCTTTTCATTTAATCTGCCTAGGACTTTATATATGTTTCACAATTTTCTTTTTTAATATGGGAGTAATATCCTTGATTTTTTTAACGTAGTCTGTTTAATATGAGTCTTTAAAACGCCATTTAGTGTATAACTAATTCTTTTTCACCATCAAAATATCATCACCTCTCATTACTTAACAGCCCTTCTGGGCGCCTCTAACTTGTAAGTACATTGAAAAGGAAGATAATACTAATAATACTAAAAAATAATAATGTTAAGGGACCATCTTCATTGCTTTTTTTTTTTCATATTGATTGATGCTGAGTACGAGCATGGATTTGTCTTTAAAATGTTGCGAGTTCTATCAACATGCAGTTTAGTTGGTAAGACTTTTGTCCTGATAGTTGATCGGTTATTCTTGGTCCTCCATCATTTTTATTTAGTAAATAAAGTTGTGGCCATAATGAATATGAATTTTTGGCTATCATAATTGTCATGGATTATGAAATGCGTTCTTGTTCCAAGAATTGAATACCTTAGCTAGCATGCTGTAGGAATTCTTGTCTATATTTGTGACTCTAATCAGGCATATCCTCTGTCTTTGTTTGCCTATTGTTCAATCCAAGGCTCATCGAGTTGTATGGTTTAGGAAAAAAATTTAAGCTACCAATTCAGGCTTTATTAGCATGTAATCATTGCCAATCCAATCACACACTCAGCCTAGCCTCAATTTGGATCGTTTGATTGGAAGGGCCGACTTAGTTTTGAAATATGCTATAATATAAGGTTAGGTATTCAATTTTGCTCTTAAATGATTCTTAGTATTAATCGGTAATCATATGCTGGAATCATGTGTGATCAATTTATTTATTAGGGAGGCGCTGTCTATTCTGGCCTGTTTTTTGGATTTGGGTGAGCTTATTTATGACTCGATTCAGACTTAGTAAACAACTCATGCCATTGCCCCAAACTTGGCCACATAAAAATTATGTAATCCGACAATTATTTTGATCCATTTAATGAATGGGTGGAGGCATGTCATAATTGAGATGCACGATCATAGCTATGATGAGCTAACCTCCCCCCTTTTATGTAGGTCATAATTGTTTCTGATTTAGGTTCGTAGGTAAGCTTTGATGTTTAACTTTAATTTAAAGACCATATTCATAGCTTTTAATTTCAGTTTAGGTTGGTGGGTCATATCAAAATATCAATATCTATGAGTTATTGGTCAGGACGAGCTTTAACCATCCTTGAGCCATCTTTTGACAAGAAATCCCTTAGCGAAGTCCATTTCAAGCCCAAAATGCTATTATAAAGGCCTAATTTTGTATGGAGTTTTCCTTCTTGGTTTTGAGATGTGGAGAAAAATTTTGCACCAACTTTGATTACAAAGTTGAAATGTATTACTTAGGATTTTCTACAAATATTTATCTTGTATTCTTAAAAATTTTATCTAACCTTTGCAAGTCAATGAACTCAAGTTATTTGTCATTACACCTACCACGTCCAAGCTTTATAAAAAATATATTATTCCATGACTTTGAAAGGAAACTCACAATTTTAGGGCTGTAAATGAACCAATGCACTCAATGAAAAGCACAAACTCGACTCGATCTATATCCGTCCAAGTTTGTTCATGTTAATAATTAAACAAGTTTGAATGTTTTCTTAAAACTCTAAGGCTAAATGAACTAAGCTTGAATATAATCCAAATCATTTATTTATATTTACAAAAAACCTCACTTGTTTGTTAAGTAATTTGTCAAAGGTTTAATATTATCCTTGATGATAACTTATATATTATTTAACTAAAATCTAGTTAAATATGACATGCTTAATTACTTATTTAATAGTAATTTATTACATATTAGTTTATTACTAATCTAGGCCACTCTTAATTCCCATCTCTTATTTTCAAAATTTTGCATCTCATTATTTCCACCTTTCATTCTACGCTTTTGAGTTCAGCCACTTCAAGTCACCCTAATCGACAATTGCCTATGGTTGCCTACTTAAGTGAGTTTAAACCTAGATTGTAATTTGTATGAGCATGAAACATGAGCACTTGATAGAACAATAAAATTTAATCAGAGACTTGAAAAAAATGTTAGATCATAACAACTTTAAATAAATATAACCAACACTTTAATTTGAATATAATAACGCTTAAACATAATTAATAATTATTTATTAATTTTAACTTATATTGATGATTGACTTATTTTTATTTTTAACTAATAAATATATGATGAGTGCTAGTCATTACAATCGAGTTAATTAAATAAAAATTATGAATAATGTATGCATTATATATTCATGTTTTGTAGCCGATATTGAATGCATAACAAAATAAGTCATCATGTATTGTTTTAACCAATATTGTGAGAATCGGACTGGACATAGAACCAAAAGGAGAGGTTCAGGGTTCAAAGGTTCGACCCAAATGATGTAATAAATATGAAAATTACTTAAATAAAATTTAAATGACAGAATAATCATGTAATAATATAAAATTTTGATTAAAAAATAAATTGAATTCACATATTAATAATATCTTTTGTAATTTTAAATTTAAACATAATTTTTTAACTAAAATCTAGTTCAGCCCGGTTTTATATAGAAACTATTTTTAGGATGAATCCGACCGGCCTTAAGACCAGTTCATGGTTGAACCGGTTAGATTGGTCGGTCCGGTCCGATTTTAAAACCCTGGTTTTAACTCATGAATTACTAACAATAAGTTTGTAAACATTTGATTATGCATACTAGCTTTACTCTTGGAGTTTTGATTTTTGCTTTTGCTTACACTTTTATTCAACACATTTTTCTCTCTTTAATGTTTAGCGTTGGCATTATTTTTAGTGATTTTGACGCTATACTTTTTCTACTTACATTATAATTTATCTATTTTCCTTTCTCACTATTTATGTTTTTACTATTACATCTTACAACATAGCCAACTACATTTGTCCTGATTCATGTTGGTTTTGGTAAGTTGGTTGAATTCATTATTTTTATAGTTAGTCAGTGGTTTTGTGATTTTTTACTCCATATATGTCATGCCCCAGAATTTAAACTGGAAAAATTATATCTTTCTTTCTTTTAGCTATTTAACCAGAGCATACAAATTCATTTTAAACAACGGAAAGAAATATCATTGTATTTATATTCATTAATATGTACAATTATTACAAGCCCAAAATATCATGTATACAATAGTCATGATTCATAAAGACCAGCCTAATACTGCCATTACATTATGACTGCAAAATAAACTAAACATGCAGATAGGAAAACTGCATAGGTTGTCCGGAGTATCACTTTACAGGTTCCTTACCCTTTCCCATAAACATGTGAAAAATCGTATAATGAGCATATAGCCTAGTAAGTAAACTAAAATCTTACAACTAAAATCAATGCAATACAAAAGAGAAATAATATGTTATAAATTATATAA
Source organism: Dendrobium chrysotoxum (assembly GCA_019925795.1). Classification (NCBI taxonomy): domain Eukaryota; kingdom Viridiplantae; phylum Streptophyta; class Magnoliopsida; order Asparagales; family Orchidaceae; genus Dendrobium; species Dendrobium chrysotoxum. Next base: position 90,737,215 of record CM034313.1, read on the forward strand.
AAAATCTATGCATTAATATATATTATATGTACCAGTTATCTATATCAATTGATCAGGCTATTATATATCACATCTCAGTCAATCTGTCAATCTTCCATCATAATATTAGTCAATCAATCTATTAGTTAGTCTATCTTTATCCTTCAATCAGTCTTATTTAATTATATCATTTAATCAGTTCACATTAGTTTATCCGTTATATTAACAATATCAATAACAATATCTATCAGTAATAATAATCAATATCTATCAGTAACAATATCAGTATTAATATCATATTAGTAATCAATATATTTTTCAATTACACATATGCCAGTAGTATCAATAACAATAATCAATATGCTCTATATCAGATATTTAGATGAGGGTATCTTGTATCTTGATCTTACTCTCGCACTTATGACTTCCGTATCAGTCTCACCTTATGACTCTCAATCAGTGAACTTTTTATGACTCCATCAGTAATCATGTGGAACAGTCACCCCGACTCCTTATAATTCTCAATCAGTCTCCAGCTCCTTATGACTCCCATCACTGAATCACGTGGATCTTGAATGTATCGTGTGGGGTTAGCATTTCATATATTTGATATCAATCAGTACATCAGTTCATTAAGCAGTCAGTATTAGTTCAATACATTATTCATTCATTTTAGCCCAATCATATTTCACTATTATCATACCAAATCATAGTACATCACTTCTCACTCATTTTCAATATACTTTTTCCTTACTCATTTCACATAGAAAGTCATATACACATGTTTAACTGGTTAAATTGCAATAAAATCATATCAAATTGTTCAAAATAATCAAATCTATAATATGTCAAAAGTTAAACGGTGAAAAACTTACGAAATCTAGAGATAATGCATTTTTGACAGATTTAGTCGAGATAAAACTGTAGAAATCAAAACCATCAATAACATGAGTAAGAGTTTAGTCACTTACAACGAATAGAACAAAATTCGTAATAGGAATGATGGACGAAAATGACCAAAAATTAGCTTTCTCTCTTCTCCTTCCCTCCTCTTGTTCTCCCTAACCTTCTTTTTGGCCAAGCAAGCGCGGGTGAGGGAGTGGCATGTGGGTGGCAGGGAGGTTTAGAGGAAAAAATATATTAAAAAATATTGTTAGTGCCCTAGCGCTGCAACGCTCTGACCCAATGCAGCGGCGCCGCATGTTGAATCCATAATTATTATAGAATAGAGACTCAAATGTTGCAGCGGTGATTTTCTGCGCTACTGTGCTCTCAAGCTTAGCGCCATAGCGTTATCAAGCACAACGTCGAAACACTCTAGTTTAAATAGTAATTCAAAAATTCATAATTTTTATTTAAAAATACTTTTCATATATATATATATATATATATATATATATATATATTAAATGAGTTTAAAAAATAAATTGTTTGATGACATTGATGAAAGAGAAAAAATGATGTATTATAGATTATATAAATTTATTTTTGAATATAAAGTCATTGACTAATTGATGTGCCAATTTTTTATTGCAATTATCTACGAAAGATGCTAATATATTTGTCTAATATGCTATAATTTTCCTTATAGCTCATGTTTCTATGATACTTTTTTGATATCGAGATTTACCTTTACAGTAGTATATTATCATGGTGCCCTTGGTCTATGATGTTAGACCATTAATTCTTGTTTTTATTGTAAATATGGCACCCCGTACAAGGGCGGATCCAGCCTTTTTTTTAGGGTGGACAAACTTAATATATAAAAAAGTAATTAACAAAAATTATATATATATTTCATTAGCAAAATTCTAAGTAGAGCCTGGTATTTCATTATAATTTATGAAATAAAAAAGAAAATTACAAACTTTGCATTCTACTTTAGATATCAAATGGTTTAGCATCATAGTATGCAACAAGCTATGTGCGAAAATGGCATTAGCAGTAAATGAATACATAGCTATGTACACGGAAAATGATTAAGGAGAGAAAAGCGAGGGAGTATATCTGCTTGTCGAGAGGAAAGAGAAAAAGAGGCCAGCCGGCAATCGCCAGTGGAGCACTGGAGCTGCTCTGTTCGGCTTGAATCTCACAGGTCGCGGGAGTTCGGCGAGACCTGCAGGTTGGCTCGGCTAGGGCAGGAGGTCGGGGTTCCGGCAGAGGGAGGAGGCTTTTCGCGAACAAAGAAGGGAGGAGTCGTTTCGCACAGGCCGCAAGGTTGAAGTAGAATGCTGAAGGTTGCACATGATTTGTGAAGAAGAAAGGTTTGGAATTCGGCTGGATGGGCAAACAACGAGAGATGGGTAATATTAGGGCAAACATTTATTTTTGACGGGGGCAGAATTCCAAAATTACCCCTCTTCTACTTTTTTTTTCGCCCACCCTGAACTGATGGGGGATCTGCCCATGCCTGTCCCTTTTTTATAACCCTTGATCTGGATTTGATACTAGAAATGTAAATACACTTTTTGTTGCTCTACTGCTTTTCGATGTCAGTATTTTTATCGACTTAATCTGGAGTATTTTGATTGCAGGAGGTTGTGATGGGCCCTGAAAACAGAACGGTACTATCAGACGACAACTTTCTAAGAGTTAATCTTGTTGGTGATTTTGTTGGCTATACAAGTATCCCTTCCTTTGAGGACTTTTATCTTGTTACACCAAGATTAGTACGTTGATCACTTTTGACTCGTTATTTTCTAAATAAATTCTTCTTTAAGTTAATTTACCCCTTTCGTCATATTCTGAAATTTCTGTTTCAACTTTTGTAGTCATTTTGCGTCATCTTTAAATAAGAGCATATTTTACTTAACAAATCCTGTGCCTCTATCCACCCTAATGTAATTATCATTATTCTTTTATTAATATACTACTTGATGATAAGCATTTTGTGAATTCATGTTTATGTTGAAGGAGAATAAAATTTTCATCTTTCTATTTCATATTCAAGCTTAAAATTTATTCTATTAAAGGGTGCTGCAGGCCATCCGGAAAATCTTGGGAAAAACTTCTCAAAGTGGATGCTATTAGAGAGAGTGCGTTTTACATTGGATGGTCTTGAATGCAACAAAATTGGTATTGGTTATGAAGCATACAGAGGCCAGCCAGACTTTTGTTCGTTACCATTTTGGAGTTGCTTGCATAATCAACTGTGGCATTTTTGGGAAGTTAGTATTATTATGTCTTTTTTGCTTTAGCGACTTTTGTAAAATTATTTCCATCAGCTTTTTTCTTTTAAATGCTTGCTTCAATTAGTTTTAGCATTTATTTGTGGTGCTATCCAGCCATGAATATTTCTTTCAGTTCCAGATAGGATTGCAAACAAATTGAGCGGGGAGCCAAACAGGTGTTTGTTCATGTTTGAGCAGCTTGTTCAAGCTAAGTTGAGCTCGATTCGAGCTTTTCTGTTTGTTTTCAAACTTGGTTTGGTTAAAATGATATGATCATGTTTGATTTGTGTTTGATTCATATTCGGTTCATTTTGTGCTTATTGAGCTTTAAATAAATGAACCTTATTGAGCTATTAACGAGCTTTACTTTCTAAATATTCATTAGCTTAACAAACGAGTATTATCAAATTTTCTAACAAACATTTACCTAGAGCTTGTTCGCAAATGTATTTAGTGAGTGTTTTCGAGCTTGTTCACGAACATATTTAGTGAGTGCTTTCGAGCTACAGAACGAGCTCGTTCACGAACAAATGAGCTCAGAAAATAATTCTTTTTTATAAACAAGCTTGTTCACGAATACTTTAAACAAACAATTCAATAAACATGAACAAATATCTTTTGTTCATGAACAAATTCATTTTATTGAAAGAATTTAACATAGAAGGACTTTTTAGCATTTGAATTTCTATAAATTAAATAATTAGATATTATTATATTTAATAAAATATAAATTTTAGTAATTGATGTTTAATTATAATTTTAATTTATAATAAATGTAAATCATTCAAATTAATTTGTTCAAATTTTTACAACATGACTTAATTGAATTTCTTAACGAGTTTATTCACAAATTCTATATTAAATATTAATCGAGCTTCTAAACGAGCTTTCTTATTGTTCACAAGCTTTAATTGATTTGTTCATGAGCATAAACAAGAACACATAATTGTTCAAGCTTGTTTATTTAATAGTCGAGTATTTTAAAAATTGTTCAAACTTATTTGATTACTTAAACGATCTTGAACGAGCTGTAATCGAGCTGAGCCACCAGTAGCTTATCGAACACTTGGTTTTTTTGCAGCCCTAGTTCTAGATATAAGAATTTGGCCATCTTCCCTAAGAGATTTTTTTTTTAAATGAGCTAGCACTTTATTGTTTAATGTCTTCATTTGATTATGCTTTCCACGTTACACTTTGCCATTGATTATTTACTTCAGTGAGATGCTTTGCAGTTTTTGTAGGACATTTTTAACAAAAATAGGTTTCTGTATTACAGAAAACTGATATGAAATACTTGAATATATCAAGTAAACTCTAACAATATTGGCAAAATAGCGGGAAAACTCCACAAATCTAATGGAAAACAAGCAAAAATAGTAGGTTTATTGTAGAAAGCAAACCAACGGAAGAAATAAAACAAGATACAATTGATCCTCAATTCCAGAGAAGGATCGTTCTCTCCCAATCTCTAGACGAATCTAGGGCCCAAGACACCAAAAACAAGAATTCCAAAATCAGTCACAAAACAAAGCATAACCCTAACCCTAAACATCTCTCCCTATTTAATACATTAATTCAAAAATCCTAATTCAAAATTCCCTCCAACTCTAGCTGTCCCCTCCTCCTTAATTTGTTTTCCTAGTGGGGTCCATTTGGTTTGGGCGGCAAACATAGGGGGCGGACCAAGCATATCCACCTCCTGTACACATGAACCACCCCTCCTTGGGCCGGTTCAGTGAGAGCCGTCCTATCAATACCGCCCTCCCAAAGAATCACCTTGTCCTTAAGGTGAAAGGAGGGAAACTGATGCTTCACCCTCTCATAAGGCTCTCATGTCCCTCATAGTCTGGAAGGTCCTTCAACTTGATCAACACCTCCTTTACCCCTCTTTCTCCCTGGCACACCCCTTGTAACTTAAGGGGTTCCAATATCACCTTCAAGTCCTTTGTTAACGTCACTGGTAGCTCCGAACTGGCTGTAAGCTCCCTAATTGATCTCCTTAGTTGTGAGACATGGAAAATAGGGTGTATGGTTGCTGTTGAAGGCAATTTCATCTTGTATGCCACCTCTCCAATCCGTTCTAGTACCTCAAAAGGACCAAAATACCTTGGATCAAGCTTTTCATTCCTTTTGTTGGTGATGTTCCTCTGCCTGTAAAGTCAGAGTTTTAAGAACACCCTTTCCCCCACCTCAAATTGGATTGTCCTTCCTATGCCCATCAGCCTGTTTCTTTATAATCTGTTGGGCACTCATTAAATACCTCTTCAATTCTTTCAACACCCAGTCCCTTTCTTCCAAATACGCCTCAACTAAAGAAACTGGGTGCTTTTATGCCCAAAGTGCACCAAGTGAGGAGGATCCCTTCCGTACAACACCTTGAATGGGGTCATCTGAGAAGCAGAATGATATGAAGTGTTGTACAGATACTTTGCCCATGCCAACCACTTGGCCTATAGCTTGGGTGTCTCCGACACAAAGCATCGTAAGTATGTTTCCAAGCTTCTGTTGACCACTTCTGTCTGACCATCTGTCTGTGGGTGGTAAACGGTGCTCCTCTTTAGTACCGTCCATTGCAGTCTGAATAACTCTCTCCAAAAATGGCTGAGGAACACCTTATCCATATATGATACTATAGACTTCGGTATCCCATGCAAGCGGACCACCTCCCTGATAAAAGCTAATGCCACTGTCACGGCGGTGTAGGGATGTCGTAGAGGAATGAAATGAACATACTTGCTCAATATATCCACTGCCACCAAGATCACTGTGAACCCCTCTGATTTGGGTAACCCATCTATGAAGTCCATGGATATACCTCCTCCCACATCTGACCTGATAAAGCGAAAGACTATAACAATTCTTCTGGAGACATGGCCATGTACTTGTTCCTTTGACAAATCTCACATCTGGCTACCATCTCTTCCACATCCTTGTGCATCCCCTTCCAATACGACTCTGAGGCAAATCTCATGTACATCCTTTGCACCCCTGAATAACCCCCAACCGCGCTCCCATGGAATTCCTGGAGTAGGTGTGGGATGTGGACTGATGTCCTAGGCATCACAAACCTCCCATAATACAGCAACCATTCCCCTTCTAAAGAATACTCTGGGTGGCTATTCCCCACCTTCAATAAATCCTCCCTAATCCTCCCCAGCTCCTCATCCCGTGCACTTTCCTCCTTAATGGGACCAACACTACTATCGCCTGTAACTCCCCCATGCATCTGGACAATGCATCTGCCGCCTTGTTCTTCATTCCTGGCCTATACTGTATTTCAAAATCATACCTCAGTCACCATCCTCTGCTCCAATAAGTACTTCAAACTCCGCTGATCTGTCCTGATGATGAAATGCCTGCCTAACAAGTAGGGTCGCCACTTCTGGTTGGCTAACACAATGGCCATCAACTCCCTCTCATAGATTGATTTCAACCTGGCCCTAGCTGTCACCTGGTTGAAATAGGCAATGGATTGACGACTCTGCATGAGTACTGCTCCTAGTCCATATCCTGAGGTATCTATCTCCACTATGAAGACCCGAGTGAAGTTTGGTAGGGCTAAAACCGGTACAGTGGTCATGGCCTTCTTCAAACTCTCAAAAGATGCTGTGGCTGCCTCTCCCCATAAGAATCCATTCTTCTTTAACTGCTCTATCAGTGGTCATGCAATGTTATTGTAATCCTTCACAAACCTCTTGTAGTACCCTATCAATCACAGGAATCCTCTCAACTCCTTAAAGATTTTTTGGGCACTGGCCATCTTAACATAGCCTCAATTTTAGCCTGATCTGTCGCCACCCCCTCCTTAGAGACGATGTGCCCCAAGCACTCTACACTGGTCTGGGCAAAGCAACATTTCTTCAGATTGGTCCTCAGTTGGTGCTAATGTAACACCTCTAATACTCTCCTCAAGTGTTCCCAGTGATCCTCCTTTGTCTTGTTGTAAATCAGGATATCGTCAAAGAATACCAACATAAACCGCCGGAAGTAGGGCCTAAAGACATTGTTCATGAGGGATTGAAAAGTCGCTGGGGCGTTAGTGAGGCTAAAAGGCATCACTAGGAACTCATAATGCCCTTCATGAGTTCTGAAAGCAGTCTTTGACACATCCTCTCTTTTCATCCTGATCTGGTGTTATCCTTGCTTCAGATCTATCTTGATGAAGATAATTGCCCCAGTAAACTCATTCAGCAGCCCATCTATCACTAGGATAGAAAACTTATCTGGCACCGTTTTCTTATTCATTGCCCTGTAGTCTACACAAAACCTCCAACTTCCATCTTTCTTTCTAACCAGTAACACTGGGCTCGAAAAAGGGCCTGATAATTCCTGCTTCCAACATCTCTCTAATCAGCTTTTCAATTTCATCCTTCTGAAATTGAGGATAGCGGTAGGGCCTGACGCTGATGTGTGACACACCTTCCTTTAATGTGATAACATGCTCATGCTCTCTTAGTGGTGGCAATCCTTGAGGTGGCTGAAAACCTTACTGAATTGCTGAAATCAATGGTTGTATTGAAAGAGGAACCTCCCTTCCCTCCTCCAGTCTGATCCCCTCCAATATGTGTAGTTCCACCAGATAACCTCCCCCCATCTCCTGTATGCTCCTCACCATGGTTTTAAGTGAAACCATGGCTTTGGAGAGCCTTGCATCTCCCCTTATCCCTACTCTTCTCCCCTCCACCACGAGCTCCATCGTCAACGCCCCCCAGTTGACCTTGGTGTCTCCCAAGGTCTGTAGCCACTTCATCCTCAGGATGATATCAATGCTCTCTAGCTCCAATGGGAGGAAATCCTCCCTCACCTAAACCCCCTGTATAGTCAACACTATCCCTCTACAAATCCCCTGGCCCATTTCTACCTTCCTTGTACCCATCATTACTCCATAACATCCTGTATCCACCTATTTCACCCCAAATTGGTTCACAACCTGTTTGGAAATGAAATTGTAGGTAGCCTCACTGTCAATCAATACCACCACCTCCATATATGCTATTTTCCCTTTCCCTTTTATGGTATGATTCGGGGTGAATCCTACCACTGAGTTCAAGGATACCTTCGCCACATCCAGGTGCAGCTTGTCCTCCATCTCTTCCTCTACCTCACCCTCACCTCCCTCCTCAGTTTCTTCGTCATCATAGACGGTGAGAACCTGAAGAGTGCGGTCCCTACACTTATGTCCTGGAGTATACTTCTGATCACACCTTAAGTATAATCCCTTCGGCCTCTTCTCCTACATCTCCCTCTCCGCCAGTCTTTTGAAATTCCCCACACTTCCTCCTCTTAATGGCTTATCCTTGGTAGTATCACGAAGACCGCCTGTTGTAGGACTCTTGGGTGCTAGAAGAGTGGTAGCCATCCTGTAAGAGCCTCCTGAATTGCTGCTCCTGGCTCCCCTCTCTAGATACTTCTGATCTTCATTGCCTCTCCCAAGTTATGAGGCCTCATGACCCTTATCACAGCTCTGATCTCGGATTTGAGTCCCTTCATGAAGTTACCCTCCAACGCCGTCTCTGATAGTCGCTCCACTCGACTGGCCAAGTGATCAAATCTCTCGCGGTAGTCGGCCACTGATCCGTCCTGTACTAGTACAAATAACTACTCATAGAAGTCCCCTCCCCTATCGGTTCGGAAATGTTTCGATAAGTACTCCTTGAATTCTCTCCAATTCCGTATGGGTCTCCTCTGATCCCTCCACTGATACTCTAGGACAATGCCTTCCCCTCCAAACATAAACCTGCTGCTGTCAACTTTTCCTCCTCCGTCAGCCCATTGATGGTGAAATACCTCTCCACCTTGTAGATCCACCTGTGCGCGTCCTCCCCTTCAAAAATGGGCATCTTCAGCTTTCTCACCTTCGAATCTCCCGCGTTTCCTCGTATTCCTCCATAATTTCCTCTTTCCCAAGTGCTTGGTTCTCTCCAAGTCTCCCGATCTTCCCTTACACACTCATCTTCAAACCCCTCTTCACTTCCCCCCTCCTTTCTCCAAAAGCAGCACCCCGCCTACCATAAGTTCCCTCTTTTCTCTCCCAACAAGCACCCCTTGGTTCATGCCCTCCATATCAACGCCTCTCTCCATACCTTCCCCCTTCTCCTCCATGATCTCCGCATCGTTTTCTCTCCTACGAAATTCAGAATTCGTACTTCTTCCCACCGACCCCTTTGTCTCCAATGCCGCTGTTTGAATTTGATTTTCCAATAGCTTCTTCACCAGTGCATGAAGATCGGAAACTTTGTCTTCCACGGATGAAACCTTGTCTTCTACGGATGAAATTAGATCTTCCACCGTTGCTTTCATTTGGCTCATCTCCCCTTCAAGGCGTTCCTTCAATGCATCTACCTTCTTGGCCGCCATCAATACCCGAAATTTTTGTAGGTTCAAAAATTTGGATACTGATCCAAAAATCAGCAAGAAATCCTTCCTCCGGACAAAGAACAGCCGCTGAAATTTCAGAAAAATAGCCCACAACAGTCCCAAAATCTGCTATGATACCAATTTGATAGGAAATACTTGAATTTTTCTAGTAAACCCTAACAAGATTGGTGAAAACAGTGGGAAAACTCCACAAATTGGAAAACAAGCAAAAATAGTAGGTTTATTGTAGAAAGCAAACCAACGGAAAAAATAAAGCAAGATATAGTTGATCCTCAATTCGAGAGGAGGATCGTTCTTTCCCAATCCCTAGACAAATCTAGGGCCCAAGACACCAAGAACAAGAACTCCGAAATCATCCGCAAAACAAAGTATAACCCTAACCCTAATCCTAAACATCTCTTCCTATTTAATACATTAACTTAAAACTCCTAATTCAAAATTCCCTCCAACCCTAGCCACCCCTTCCTCCCTTAATTTGTTTTCCTAGTGGGGTCCACTAGGTTTGGGCGGCAAACATTGCGGACCAAGCATGTCTGCCTCCTGTACACATGAACCTCTTTGGGCCAGCTGGGCTAGTTCAGTGAGATCCGCCTATCAAAAACTTACTTTTGTACCTATATATTTCATTTGTATCTAAGTTTCATTCCCAATCATAGTATTCTACTGTACCAACTTCATAATTTTTTTTAATAATGCATTTTATCGAGATGTTTCACTTTTTTTTTTTGAATTCTCTAGCTTTCTTTGAAATTACTGCTGTTATTAAAAAAAAAATCAAAATTTGGATATTATTAAAAGGAGAAATTATGCTCACTTGTTAGCTAAGCATTTCATAATCACATAATTCTATTTCATCGGTAATGCTGATATAGAACCTGCCTTCTTTGTGTTATGCATTTGGTTGTTGTAGAAATGTTCATTTGTATATATATATATATATATATATATATATATATATATATATATATAATCTGTAAATTGTTAAAAACTAAGTCATAAAACTGACAGGTTGTGCTGAGTTGCGGAGGATAAACTCCTCAACAACCATTGGTTCCACTAAAAACTTGGATAAGATTTGGACAAATTTTAGAAATTTTAGAGTTTTAAAAATTATTTCTGGTTTGAGCAGATTTTGTAAAAATTGTTGTCCTATTTCAGGTAAATTTAAGCCTTGATAATCTCCTCAAATTTGCTTGCCACCTACTTCCTGAATTTGTATGTAAAAGGGGCTTGTATGTTATTTCAAGGGATCATCTCTCTATTCTACATAGGGGTGCAACCGCGTCAAGTCTACTCGCGAGCCGGCTCGTACTCGACTTGGTAACCGGCTCGACGAGTCGAGCTTATCGAGCTCAAACAGGATTTCGAGCTCGACGGGCTTATCGAGCTCGAACAGACGTTTGCTCGACTCGTCGGCTCGACGAGCAGCTCGCGGAGCAGCGGAGGTGACCGGGTGGGAAATCAAACCTTCGATTTGGCCGAGCTGGAGAATCAAAATGACGAAGTTTGACGTGACAACAGACGACGGAGCTCGACGACGTAGCTCGGGACCATGGAGGTCGGAGGCTCGGAGCTCGAGTGCTGCTAGCGGGGCTAGCCTTGTCGGGACGACGAGCTCTCAGCTTCGACGGAGCTCGACGGGACGACGAATGACAGAGCTCGAAGAGCGACAGGACGATGAACGACGAACGACGGAGTTCGCGGCTTCGAAGGAGCTCGACGGGACGACGAACGACGATGCTCGTAGCATCGATGTAGCTTGGGATGATGCTCGATGACGGAGGTCGGGAGGGAGCTCGACGAGCCGCTCAACTCGACTCGTTTCGTGGGACGAGTCGAGCTCGAGCTCGTCTTTTGAGCTGGACTCGAGGTCGAGCTTGAGCTCGAGCTCGGTGTTTGGCAGTCGAGCTCGACTCGAACACCCCCCTGGCTCGAGCTCAACTCGACTTGTTTGCACCCCTAATTCTACATGAGTTTAGATTGAGGCTGGTTGTGATCTTCAAGTGATCTATGGTGATTGGGGTTGGTGGCGGGTTTGTGCGGGATTGTCATCAAGTGTATAAAGTGAGGAACTGTATTGTTGAAGCCGACCAAAGTCTTTGAGAACCAGTGTGATGCTTCATAATCCGGTTGATGTTTTAATTAAAGAGTCGACTTAGATTGTCGATGGTATTGCTGGTAGGAGGCTCATCGACTGTGATGGTTATGAGCTTTAACAATGAGGTGAAGGATATTCAGTTTGGGCTCGTATGTGACGGAGAATTTTAAGATAGCTAGGGTTGGAACATACATTACGAGAATTTTGAGTTAATGATGAGGTTTTGAGTTAATCTATTATCTTATTTAAGATGAGGTTTTGAGTTAATATACATTATGATTTTGGGGGCCATTTGAATTTGAATTTTCTAGAAAAGAAAGATTAAATAAGAGAAAGAGTTTCAGCAGAGAGATTGAGATAAGAGAAAAAAAGGGGGAGTAATTGTGAAGAGAAATATTTATGAGTAAATATTGTAATTTGTACTTGACTTTGATCTAACACTGCCGTTGCCAGGTCCCAAGTCCTGGATGAGAAAAGTGGAGGGTTGCGCTAGGTAGTCGACAGCCAGCGTAAAACTTGTCGAATAACCATGACATGAATCCTTTAATAAATTGTGTTAATGCTAGGGCGTTCCCTGGAAGCGACGCACTGTATGGCCTGAATACAGTGAAAAGTGTGCAAGGGCCGCTGCATCGGCGCCCGGGTGCAGTGTTAAATAGGCAAGGGTTCCCACATCAAGGACGGATGTGGGCAAAGAAGCTAGTCCATGATACTAATATTAGGATAGGAACTTGGAATATAGGTTCCCTTACAGGAAGATTAATGGAATTAATAGATATTATGATTCATAGGAAGATAAATATTTTGTGCATTCAGGAAACTAAATGGGTTGGAGAGAAGGCTAAGGAGATTGATAGTTTAGGATTTAAAGTTTGGTATTCAGGTAAGAGTCGTACTAGAAATGGTGTAGGCGTGATTATAGATAAGAGTTTGAAGGATAATGTTATAAATATTAATAGAATTGGAGATAGAATTATGGCTTTAAAGATTTTTGTTGATGCTAAGATTATTAATATTATAAGTGCTTATGCTCCTCAAGTAGGTTTGGATATGTGTTCAAAATTAAAATTTTGGGAAGAGTTAGAAGAATTAATTCAAAAGATACCTCTCGAAGAAAAAATTTTTATTGGAGGAGATTTAAATGGACATGTTGGTAGAGAGGTAAATGATTTTAAAAGCATTCATGGTGGATATGAGTTTGGAATGACTAATGAAGGTGGTAAGACCATACTAGATTTTTCTTTAACTTATGATTTTTTAATTGCTAATACCTTTTTTAAGAAAAGAGATGAGCATCTCATCACTTATAAGAATGGTTATAGTAAAACTCAGATTGATTATTTTCTTATAAGAAAAATAGATCGTTTAGATTGCAAAGATTGTAAAGTTATTCCGAGTGAAAGTTTATGTACCCAACATCGCTTATTAGTTTTAGACTTTAAGATGAAAGGACAGAAAATAAAAAATAAAGTAAAGCGATTTTCTAGGATTAGATGGGGGCATTTAAAGAATAGTAATAAAAATATTTTTGAGAGTAAGATTTTAGATTCTAAGATTTTATTTGTGCATGAGGATGCTAATGTTATGTGGGAAAAAGTGGCTAGTGATATTAAAAATATTGCTAAAGATGTGTTTGGAGTATCAAAGGGAAAAGCCCCTAATAGTAAAAATAGCTGGTGGTGGAATCCAATTGTGCAAGAAAAGATAAAAAATAAGAAGATTTGTTATAAAAATTGGTTTAGATGTAAAAATTCTGATAATTGGGAAAGATATAAAGAGGCATGTAAGGATTCTAAGAAAGCAATATGTGATGCAAAGATCTTAGCTTTTAATGATTTATATAATAGATTAGATACTAAGGAGGGAGAAAGATATATGTATAAGCTAGCCAAACAAAGAGATAGGAGTAGTAAGGATTTAATTCAAGTGAAGTGTATTAAGGATGAAGATCAAAAAGTACTTTTCTTAGAAGATGATATTCAACAAAGGTGGATGAGATATTTTGATAAACTTTTTAATGAAGATTGTAGGAATACAATTGACTTTAGTGACCTTAGCATCCTAAATGAAAATAAAGATTTCTGTTTTTATCGGCGTATTAGTAAAACCGAAGTTAGAGAGGCTTTAAAGAAAATGAAGTGTGGAAAAGCTGTTGGACCTGATGATATCCCAATAGAGATGTGGAAATGCTTAGGAGATGAAGGAATTTCTTGGCTAACTAAACTTTTTAATAATATTTTGAAGACTAAAAAGATGCCAGATGCGTGGAGAATGAGTGTATTGATTCCTATTTATAAGAATAAAGGTGATGCACAAGATTGTGCGAATTATAGAGGAATTAAGTTAATGTGTCACACTTTAAAACTATGGGAGGCTGCGGCGTGATACTAATGTTTCTCAAAATCAATTTGGATTCATGCCTGGTAGGTCTACTATGGAAGCCATACATTTATTGAGAGGTTTGATGGAGAAATATAGGGAGAATAAGGAGGATCTACATATGATATTTATTGATTTAGAGAAAGCATATGATAAAGTTCCAAGAGAAGTGCTATGGAGAGTTCTTGAAAAGAAAGGAGTTAATAATGCTTATATTCAAATCATTAAAGATATGTATGAAGGAGCTACTACTTGTGTTCGAACACAAGGTGGTTTGACCAAGTATTTCCCTATTTCGGTTGGATTACATCAAGGATCAGCTTTAAGCCCATATCTTTTCGCATTAGTCATGGATGTTCTCACTAGACATTTACAAGAGGATGTACCTTGGTGTATGCTTTTTGCTGATGATATTCTTCTTGTTGACAAGACTAAAGAGGGAGTTGAAGGTAAACTTGAAGTCTGGAGATCAACCTTAGAGTCTAAAGGTTTTCGCTTGAGTAGACCTAAAACTGAATATATGGAGTGTAATTTTAGCAGTAATAGACCTAGTGAGGGGATTGTGACTTTGGGCGATCAAGTCATTAATAAGAGTACACGTTTTAGATATCTTGGATCTATTGTTCAGAGTGATGGTGAAATAGATGGGGATGTTATCAGTAGAATTCAAGTTGGATGGTTGAAGTGGAGGAATGCATCGGGCTTGTTGTGTGATAGAAAAGTCCCCCTTAAACTTAAGGGAAAATTCTATAAGATGGTGGTGAGACCTGCTATGCTTTATGGTGCAGAATGTTGGCCATTAAAAGAGAAGCACAATACTAAGTTATGTGTTGCGGAGATGAGGATGCTTAGGTGGATGAGTGGATTTACTCTTAGAGACAGGATACGAAATGAGCATATACGTGAAAAGGTTGGAGTAGCTCCAGTGGAGGATAAGATTAGAGAGAGTCGCCTTAGATGGTTTGGTCACATAAAACGGCGGCCTTCCGATGACCCAGTTAGGAAAGTAGAGGTATTAGATTTGACTTATGTTAAGAAAGGTAGAGGTAGACCTAAAAAGACTTGGTTAGAAAATATTAGAAATGATCTTTCTCTATTAGATTTAAACGAAAATTTGACTTTGAACCGGACACAATGGAGAAAAAGGATTCATGTTGCCGACCCCACGTAGTGGGATAAAGGCTTGTTATTGTTGTACTTGACTTTGATCTAGTGATAATTACCTCTCCATGTGGTTGTGGACATTGCAGAACTCCTCAAACGAAGTAAATCCGTTTCCTATTATTCTAATGTTTTCTTGCATTTTTTCCATCCTAATTTTGTTATTTTTCTCATGCACTCTTTTAGTAAGTTACTTGTTTTAGGATATTATTTTCTACTAAAACCTCCCCAAAATGATAATCATAAATTTTTTTATCAGTTGGTGCGTTTTTCTATGGGAGAGAGTTATGGAACATATGTTACTTGTGATATTAGTGTTTCTAAAAATCAATTTGGATTTATGCCAGGTAGGTCTACTATGAAAGCTATACATTTATTGAGAGGTTTGATGGAGAAGTATGGAGGGAATAAGGAGGATCTGCATATGATATTTGTTGATTTAGAGAAAGCTTATGATAAAATTCAATATAAGTGCTGCTATGGAGAGTTTTAGAAAAGAAAGTGGTTAATAATGCTTATATTCAAGTCATTAAGGATATGTATGCAGGAGCTGTAACTTGTGTTCACCGCAATGTAGTTTGACCAAGTATTTTTCTATTTCAGTCGAATTTCATCTAGGATCAGCCTTAAGCCCATATCTTTTTGCTTTAGTCATGGATGTTCTTACTAGACATTTGCAAGAGGATGTACCCAGGTGTATGCTTTTTGCTGATGATATTCTTATTGATGATAAGACTATAGAGGGAGTTAAAGGTAAACTTGAATTATAGAGGTGAACCTTAGAGTCTAAAGGTTTTCGTTTGAGTAGATCTAAAACCGAATACACGAAGTAATTTTAGTAGAAATAGATCTAGTGGAGGGTTGTGCTTTTGGGTGATCAAGTCATTAATAAGAGTGCACGTTTTAGATACCTTGGGTCTATTGTTCAGAGTGATGGTAAAATAGATGTGGATATTATTAGTAGAATTCAAGTTGGATGGTTGAAGTGGAGGAATGCATCGGGCTTGTTGTGTGATAGAAAAATACCCCTCAAACTGAAGGGGAAATTATATAAGATGGTGCTGAGACTTGCAATGCTTTATGGTGCAGAATGTTGGCCATTAAAAGAGAAGCATGATATTAAGTTGAGTGTTGCAGAGATGAGGATGCTCAGGTGGATGAGTGGCTTTACTCTTAGAGACAGGATACGAAATGAGCATATACGTGAAAAGGTTGGAGTAGCTCCACGGGTAGATAAGATTAGAGAGAGTCGACTTGCATGGTTTGGTCACATAAAATGGCGGCCTTCTGATGACCTGGTTAGGAGAGTAGATGTATTAGATTCAGTTTATGTTAAGAAAGGTAGAGGTAGACCTAAAAAGATTTGGTTAGAAAATATTAGAAATGATATTTCTTTATTAGATTTAAATGAGAATTTGACTCTTAACATGACATAATGGAGAAGAAGGATTCATGTAGCCGGCCCCACATAGTGGGATTGATGAGGACATCCGACCTTGGAGAGTCTACCAGAGACGTGGCCGACGATTTGCGACCACGATCGCGCCGATTTATTTTTGCGTCATTTTATGTATCTGAGTTATTTATGCACTTTTTTCTATTTCTACTCTCACTTGAGGGCCTAGTCATATGTATGCCCTAGGAGCAAGTTTGTCTTTTATTTTTCTTTCATTGTATGAGGCTATTTATAGAATTGGAGAAATATAGAGAGAATAAGGAGGATTTACATATGATATTTATTGATTTAGAAAAAGCATATGATAAAGTTCCAAGAGAAGTGCTATGGAGAGTTCTTGAAAAGAAAGAAGTTAATAACGCTTATATTCAAATCATTAAAGATATGTATGCAGGAGCTATTACTTGTGTTCAAACACAAGGTGGTTTGACCAAGTATTTTCCTATTTCGGTTGGATTACACCAAGGATCAGCCTTAAGCCCATATCTTTTTGCTTTAGTCATCGATGTTCTCACTAGACATTTGCAAGAGGATGTACCTTGGTGTATGCTTTTTGCTGATGATATTCTTCTTGTTGATAAGACTAGAGAGGGAGTTGAAGGTAAACTAGAATTGTGGAGGTCAACCTTAGAGTCTAAAGGTTTTCGCTTGAGTAGATCTAAAACGGAATATATGGAGTGTAATTTTAGTAATAATAGACCTAGTGAGGGCATTGTGACTTTGGCCGATCAAGTCATTAATAAGAGTACATGTTTTAGATATCTTGGATCTATTGTTCAGAGTGATGGTGATATAGATGGGGATATTATCAGCAGAATCCAAGTTGGATGGTTGAAGTGGAGGAATGCATCGGGCTTATTGTGTGATAGAAAAGTACCCCTCAAACTTAAGGGAAAATTCTATAAGATGGTGGTGAGACCTGCAATGCTTTATGGTGCTGAATGTTGGCCATTAAAAGAGAAGCATAATTCTAAGTTAAGTGTTGCAGAGATGAGGATGCTCAGGTGGATGAGTGGCTTTACCCTTAGAGATAGGATACGAAATGAGCATATTCGTGAAAAGGTTGGAGTAGCTCCAGTGGAAGATAAGATTAGAGAGAGTCGCCTTAGATGGTTTGGTCACGTAAAACGGCGGCCTCCCGATGACCCGGTTAGGAAAGTAGAGGTCTTAGATTTGACTTATGTTAAGAAAGGTAGAGGTAGACCTAAAAAGACTTGGTTAGAAAATATTAGAAATGATCTTTCTTTATTAGATTTAAACGAGAATTTGACTTTTAATAGGACACAATGGAGAAAAAGGATTCATGTAGCCGACCCCACGTAGTGGGATAAAGGCTTGATGTTGTTGTTGTTGTTGTTGTATGAGGCTATTTATAAGCCCTTTGTTATTCTTTTGAAGTTAATGAATGATTATTATGAAATTCTTTGCATCCATGTGTTTGGAGAGAGCGTGAGAGTTCTTGGAGAGATTGAAGTCCCTAGGCGAGGGCATCGTAATACCCACCAATCGCAGGAAGTGTCCGGGTTCGTGGTCGTCATCGTCGCTCCCCTTCCTCCCTCCCTTCCCTTCCCCACTGTCGGCCAAAGCCCACCCTCCCTCTCTCGGCTGAACCCCGACCCAGCCCCCTTCTAGCCGCCAGCCACTCATAACCCCGCCTTTTCTCTCGGCTAAACCCCACCACCACTACAACCCCAACCGGCTACCCTCCCCCACCTCCAAATCACCAACCCCAACCTAACCTTAACCTAGCCGCCACCTCTTTTCCCCTTCCCTTGCCTACAAAATTCAAACCTTCCATCATTACTTTCCATTCTTGACACATCCTCTTTTGGAAAGCTTTGATTACAAATCCCAATCAAAATTTTTTTTTGAATTTGAAATATTTCCTAAAATAAAAAATCTATTTTAGGAAAATTACTTAAATCAAGTCCAATCAAATTTCAAATTGGATGTGATTTAAACAATTATTCCCAATTGGATATTCTTGTTAAGGCTAGCATTTAAATCCCCTTCCTAAACCCCTCTCCCTCCAAGCATGCCGTTGGCCCCTCCTTGTGCTTCCCCCTCTCTCTCACATTAAATGCCACTTTTATTGGAGCTTCAATCAAATCTCCAACTAAGGAATATTGTTCCTTCCCTCCCGTTATTTGAAATTTAAATTTCAAAACCCTAATCCCCTCCTATTCAAAATTTGAAATTCAACTTCAGATTTTGGGAAAGGGGATTCCCTCTCCTAGTCTTGGCCGACCAGCCATCTCCCCTCTCCACCCTTGTCCTTGGATTGATACATCTCCTAGGGAAGAAAGGGAAAGAGAAGCAACTGTCTTCCCTCTCCAATAAGTTAATAAACTTCTCTACCCATGTATGGTGGATCCAGAGTTTGACCATGGATTCATGTACGATGATCAAGGCCAAGTTGATATCATCCATTCTCCATTCTTCGACGTCAATCCGGAGGTTGATCAATTCGTGGAGGAATACGTTGAGAGAATTGTCTTCACCCTTGCTGCCGCCATCAAAGAAGAAATCTCTTCCGTCTAGTGGTAGATTGTTTCTAAACCTTGACTAAGATAAACTAATCTTCCAAATCTTGTATCTTCCTAGTTGTTTTCAATTGTGGTCTTATTTGATTCATGAAGATAGTGTTAATTTCCCTCCGCTAAAGCCTAGTGATTTAGAGAGTTGAGTGAGGGATCTTTTCATCGTGACTAATCTCATTGTTAACTTAGGGATTTATCATTGAAAGCCTTCCATGTATACAAAGCTTGAGTAATTGACTATCTTGTGATCTTAACTTCTACGCATGTGACTTGGCCTAAGCTAGTTTCATCCTTTTCTTGTTTTATTTCGTCGTTTAAATCACTACAAGTCTTTAATTAATATTGCTCTCTCTAAAATTAACGCGTGCAAATTCTTATAACACATTGCCTAAACATTTAAGTTCTGCATTAGGGATAAAGGCTTGATGTTGTTGTTGTTGTGGTGGTGCTTATTTCTCTTAAATTTGTATTGGAATATCTCTACTACAATTAACTTAAAGGTAGATATTTGATTTTGATTTTTTTTTAATAAAGTTTGATAGAGGAAGCCTTTAACTTAATGTTAGTATTGTAGACTAGGGTAGCTAGAAGAAGAATTGGGATTAGTAGAGAGAGATTATATGAAATGAAAGAGAAAATGGTAGATAAGAAGAGGAATCAATTTTCAATTCATCATTTAATGAATTGGTGAGGAATCGGGGGTGTGTTGTGAACTTGTGGAACATTTTAAATTGTTGGGCATGGGAATAGTGATTTTGTTGTGGAGTATGAGCTTTCTCTAATCTAAACAAGGGGATAGAGAGAACGGAGTTGTCAACCTTACTCTCTCTAACCTTGCCCTTTAGAGCTTTGAACAACCTTGGAATGCCTCAAACATTGCCCAGGGGGCCTGAGCGAGAGAAAGAGAGAGACGAAGAGCTTGATTGTTACATCCTAGTGCCTCCTATTTATGAAAAAATAGGGGTCAATTCATGTTTATCAGCAATTCCAACTAGAAGTATTAATTCTGAAAATCTAGTCTAAATTTTTTGCTTCAAATTATGTATAGTCACAACTTAAATAAAGGGATTATTCCCTTAAAATTTTCCTTAAAGAGTGGCCGACCATATAGAGAAACAGGTGGAGAAAATTAGAGGGAGAATGTTGGGAGGTTTCTTTTATTTCGACCACATAAATCTCGTTCATAGCCTAATTTGGACATCAACTCCTAATTTTGAAATTGCAATTTTGCTATTTGCCCTCTCAAATTTTATTTGTTAATTTATTTTTCTTTGATTAAACTTAGTAATTTTTTTCTCTTTAGAGCATGCTAGATCATAACTCTTTTTATGACATTTGCTCCTGTACTTATAATCAATCATAGATCAGTGATAACATAAAATAAAATCAACGCAGTCTTTGTTAATGATGTGGATCTTGAGAAGAACATGTGAAGCAATGTGTGATTTGGCTGAGCTTATGGCTAGGCTAAGTAAAGTGAGGGCATAGAACACATGTGGGTAGTGAGCAACACTATCACAAATTACACCGGAGAGGTATGGGGGTGACTATTGGAAATGATTACTAGCAGTGGTTGTGGGATTGATTGCAATTTGTAGCATTGCAAGCCTTGCAGGATTAGGGAGGATGTTGATCAAATCTTTAAGGCGAATGGCATCAATGCGCTTGCAGATGAAGTAAAAAACCTGGATAAGTGATTGGTTCTAGATATCACAAGAATTAATGCTTGCAGCTTGTGTATAGTGTTGAGGCAAATAGAGCTTATTTCTTAGTGATTGGTTGTTGATGAATGGAGGATGTAATTGAAAAAAGTAAGATTGCAAACAATAGGATTCTTTCGTCTCCGATACGAAATGATGTAGATTAGGGTAAAAAGAAGTGGTATTAGATATTAGGAGAGAATGATCAACGGAGGGAAGAGAGAAGAGTAAATAAGAAAATAATTGAATTTTTAATTTATCATTCAATTGATCAGAATACAACTAGAAATATCTATTAATTGACATTTAGACTTGGTTACAAGAATAAGATCAATTAAATAGAAGTCAAACTTAATGGTTTCAAATTCTAAATAATTTAAATTCAAACTAAATATTACCCAAAAGGATAAGTAAACCTAATTCCAATTAAAATAAAGCCAAAAATCCTAATTAAATGAAAATGCTTGAAGTAAATTATAAACCTGATTTTATGTGCTGCAACAGTTGAGTCTTTTCTGCTTATCCATGTATGTTTTTTCCATAACTTATCATTATGATTCTTTTATCTTGTCAGGCTGACAAGAACCGGATAAGCAGGAACTATCCTCCTCAATATGTGATTGAGGGAAGATTTGAAAGGATAAACCAGCATCCAGTTATGTCAGTTCTATTGTTTTCCTTTTAACATCAATATTGATTGCTGAAGGAAGTATCGTTTTTACGGTGACTATGTAGAATGCAGGATCACATTCATTTTCTGTTGGAATATCTGAAGTCCTTAACACAAATTTGCTGATAGAGTTGAGTGCTGATGATATTGAGTATGTATATCAAAGGTAAAACATGCTTGGGCCATACGTATATTGCTTTTATCTAATTCTTGTAATGCTAAGTTGATTATGCTACATAAATTGTAGGATAAAATGCATAATATGGTGATAAGGAAAGTTGCATTCCAGTTAACACGTTTTTTTTGTATTGAAAACAATTTTGTTTTTAAAATGTCAGAATGGTAAACACTAGGCCTTGATTCAGGGGAGGTATCAACTCTTGTCTGATGGCAAACTTAGTCTATCTTTATCACACCCCACATTGCCCCCTTTCGACAATCACAGGGTGCAACAGAGAAAATCATTTAATTTCTAATATTCAAGGCTCAAAATCTTATCAAATTTAATATTTTTATCACATCCCTTTATAAAACAGAAGCATTTAAAATCTTTCCTTTATATCATAAGTTATACTTACAGAGCAATTAACCACTCAAAAATATTTTCATAAAAATAGTACACATACCTTTGCTTGGTACTCATCTCATAATATAAATTAACCTGAGTCTAGTCAGCTTTCATATCTTTAGAGTGCTTGATATGAAGACATCTTAATGGCTGTATGAAAAGAGGTATTATAAGAGAGTTCGGCCCAACATAGGAAGGTAGACTATAATTTGGGTGTTTTGGAAGCGTAGGCATGAAGGTATTGTTTTAAGCATCTATTAGGACCTCAATTTGGTTGGTTCAATCCTTAGATTGTTTTTTGGACTAGCTGTACACTATAAGCTTTGAATTATTGTCGTGAGCTTGCTTTTTTGAGTTATGGATACATTCTTCTCCTTTTTTTTGTATTGTATTTACATCTAAGGGAATGTATTGGTGCTTAACAGTGGTGCTCTCTTTCATTCATTGCCTATGATTGTTGCGAGTGTGGAATCATGTTTATCTGATTAGCTTCCTCCTTCCTGTGCTTGCACGCAGGGTTTGTTTGTCTTGTGTGGCTTTTAGGGGTGTAAATGAGTCGAGTCGAGTCGAGTTTTGGCACTATTGAGCTCAACTCATTAGTCGGAAAGCGACCTCGAACTCGAGGTCGTCCTACTATAAACGAGCTCGAGCCGGCTTGCGAACATCGGCGGGATTTTTTAAATATTATTAATTATTTTAATTATTTAAATATTTAAATTTTTATTAAATATTTTAAACATTTATTATTAATTTTAAACATTAAATATTAATTTATTTTTATATTATTAAATATTTTAAACATTTATTATTATTTTTTTTAATATTTAAATTTAATAAATAAAATAAAATTATTTTAAAAATATTAATAATCATTTGAGCTGGCTCGCGAGCTCATGAGCTGAGTTCAGTCGAGCCTCATCAAGCACGAACTCGTGAGTTCGATAAGCTCGGCTCGCGAGCCCATAAACGAGTCGAGCTCGAGTCGGCTCGGCTCACTTACACCCCTAGTAGCTTATAAGGCCTACGCATGCGGCGTTTGGCTTATGTGGAATCTTCTAGGGCTACGACTCACCTTTCATTTCTCTTCTCCAACCTACGCTCTCCCTTCAAGCAACTGAAGCAACAATATATTCCTTTGGATTCAAAGATTGTACAACAACAAAGTTAAGAATGTGTGAAGAATTTAGAAAATCAACATCAAGTTAATAAAATGCTTAAATTCTATCATAGAAGAAGAAATAAATAAAATTTTCAAAGATTGGGAGAACCACAACAACCGGCCGACTACAACAACTCGTTCAATTTATTTCAGCATTAAATTAGTCCCAAACCCATTTTGGTTCTTTTATTTTACTTGTATTAAACCAGCTAGTCTAATCCTCACATAAATCCAAAATCGGTTCATTTAACCTCGATAAATAGAACCCAGTACTGTAATTGAATTCAGGAAATGAAATTTTTGCTCTTTATCTTTTTTATTCTTCTTCTAAGGAGTTTGCACCTACTCTAAAGATGTCTTTCCCCTTCCTGGCCAACCAAGAAACATAACAAATGGTGCTCTTGTTGCACTCTATTCATTCCTCCACACAGCCACTTCTCTTATCTAGACCACGGTTTTTGTTCCTCCTGCCCGACACTATATTTCCGCAACATCAGCTCACACCACGTTGTCTTGCCGTTCAGCCTTCATCTTCAGCACCAGCGGCCACTTGCCAACAACAACAAACAACAGCAACAAAACATCAGTCGTTTGCCTTTCTTGATCTGCAACTAGCACTGCCTTCATCAGCAAACAGCAGCAAACATCAAACACAGCAGGCATTCTGTCATCAGTACAGCCTTCAAAACAACTGCAACTGCATCTTTCAAGAACAGCTGCATTTAACACAGCATTCTGCCTTAAGTACAGCTGCAGCTTTCAGAATCTCCATGCTACCACTTACCAGCAGATTTTCAAGATCTGTCATTCACATACTCCTTATATAAATACCTGTTTGGTTGAAGAATTTTCCATACAGTACCAGGAAGAACTGCAAGAATATCAGCTTGACAACTTGCACCTGAGTAAACAGCACCACCTTCAGACATCCACGCCATTACCAGGAAAACAATTCCAGCAGTCCCTCCGCCAGCATAAACAGCACCCCTTTGGCCAACTGTGGCCATTGAATGTTGCATTTTTTTCCAAGATTGCATCAGTCTCCGTTCTTTTGTTTGTTGCTAAAATTTTCATTTTAGAACATATTCTACTAGTTCTTTTTTTCTTTTTGCTTCCAGGTAGTAATTCAAGAATCCCCATCATTTGCACGCATCAAATCACCGTGAAGAGCACTAATTTGGTGGAAGCTCTTCAAGCAATGCAAACTAATCAAGAATTATAATCTCCGAAATCCAAAAATCGCTACAACAAGCCAATGTTCAATTTGCTTCCATTGGCATATCCCTTTAACAATTTCATGCTATCATGGATTTTGTTGACAAGAGACTTGATAGTTGTGTATTGACTGTCTACGTTACTCTACTCCATTAAGATCATTCCTCTTCCACTAGCATCCGTGATTTCGTCGGCTGAATCCGTTCTCCATATTATCCACCTTCTCCTACAAATTTCTCTTTTCTTATATCCTTGACAATTGAACTTTCTCGCTTTAAAGGATCCGAGTTTGAAATATGGATCTTTAATGCACATGATTACTTCGATTTACACAACACTTCGTGTTGGAATAGCTTCATTTCATCTTGAAGGACCCGCGACTACTTGATACCAATGATTACGCACGAAAGGTCTTTTATTTTCTTGGCCTAAATTTATTTTATCATTGTAACAATGTTTTGATATTTCTACATATGAAGACTTACCTGACAACCTTCCAAACTAAACTAAATTCAGTTTTTAAATACTAAGCTTCTTTTGAAAAGCTTGTTTTTAAAGTTCTGAATTTATATGAATCCACCATTATTAGTTATTTCATTTCCGGACTTAAACAAGAACTACATAAGGAACTTCAACTCGCATGTCCTACTTGTCTTTTGAATGCAATGGTACTTGCTCGATGTCATGAATCTAAAATTCAAGATTTTTTCTCTCTACAATCATCACATTGGTGCCAACCCAATCTTGCCCATCCAGCAATTGATAACCCACCTCTTACCACTCTACCACAATTAAATTCCACCCCTTCTGTCCCACCTTCTTTCCACAAGCCTAATTCCCTTAATCTTCCAATTCACAAACTCTCACCTGCATAGGTGTGGAAAAGGATTTTGTTTTAATTGTGATACAAAATTTGGTGCCCAACATCATTGCCCTAATAAATTATATTTGTTACTTAGCACTGATGACAATGATTGCATCGATCCTCGTATTTCTTCTACCAATAATGATGATAACCAATATCTTTCACCTAAGATTAGTTAACTGCTTTAGCCGACCAATTTAATCCTTGCTCTTTTTGTTTAATTGGTTCTATTAACAATCACAAAGTGCACATATTGATTGATAGCGTGAGTACACATAACTTTATTCAAGACAATCTTATTTATCAACTTGGTCTTATGCCACAACCTATCAACCAATTCAAGATTTCTGTTGGCAATGCAACTTATTCTTCTATAATTCTAAATGTTCTCAGGTTCCAATTATCATGCAAGGCTACCGGGTCATTTTAGATTGATTCATTCTTTCCATTCATGGTGTCAATATTGTTCTTGGTATGCATTGGCTTCAACCCTTAGGACCTATTTTACATAATATCATGATTTTACAATGCAATTTACTTATCAAATTGTAAATTTACACTTTCTGACAAATCTCAATTATCATCTACCTCCATTTCTTTTAACAAATTTCATCCTGTAATATCTCATTTTCCATCCATCGAACTATTCACTATTCAATCTCACTACCACCTACATAAGGATCTTTTAGACATGTATCTAGATACCCTTACTCAACCTCTATCTCTTGAAATCAAAATCCACCCAGTCTTCCATATTTATGTACTAAACATTTTAAAGCTTCTCGAACTATACAACTTCATGACCAACCTCACCGCTAGGTTCTCTTACAATGGAAACTCGTAATGATGGATGATGCCACTTGGAAAAACTTTTCATCTCTTTTTGCTTTTTTTTTTTCATCTCTCAATTTTGAGTTCAAAGTTGTCTTTCATGATGATGAGAGTGTTAAGAAATAAGATATTCCTTTGGATTCATAAATAGTACAACAACAATGTCAAGAATGGGTGAACAATTCAGAAAATCAACATCAAGATAATAAAATACTTAAAGCCTATCTTAGTAGAAGAAGGAAACAAATCATTCAAAGATTGAAAGCACTACAACCACCGGCCGACTACAACAACTCATGGTTTAATTTGTTTCAGCATTAAACCAATTCCATACCCATTTTTCAGTTCTTTTATTTTACTTGTATGAAATTAGCTGGTCCGAATCTCTATTAATCCCAAAATCGGTTTATGTAAACCTCCATAAATAGATCCCAAATTTCGTTATTGAATTCAAGAAATAAAATTTCTGCTCTTCGTCTTTTCTATTATTGTTTGTAGGAGTCTACACCTCCTCTAAAGGTGCCTTTCCCTTGCTTGGAAAACAAAGAAGGAAAACAACAATGCTATCTTTTCCTCATTTTAGATCTCTTTGCTTATATTGTCACTTACCCTTTCCAATGAACCATGGGACATAATTGAGGCAGTCAATTCAATCATACATATTTTTTACTAACACCAATTCTAACTTTGCTAACCAGGATTGAGTGAATAATTAGTTTGTCAAGATTTTCGCAAAACATACATTACACTTTATAATTATCCAAATTCTCATGACTCAATCAATGCAGAAGCGTATATCATGATATTCATTGAATTAAATACAAAGCTTCTAAGAAACTTCATATATAATAATACACGCGAAAGGTTTTTAATTTACATCACACAACTTTTTTTTTTTATAATACATCCAAAATTGTACATCTATCTCAAAATGCTAAGATACATGACAACTTGGGTCACATGTCTATGGTCCCACATGGTTATTCCCTTGCCTAAATATCAATCATCGTAATATCTGATAAGCTCAATACTCATTGTATTGAATAATTCTAATATAAAGTTCAAACATACAAGAAAGAAATAAAAATATGCATGCTGGTTTTGAGCTAACATGAACATTACTAATCATAGATACAACTAGCTTATAGTACTAATAAACTTTAAATAAAGACATTTTTTGATATTAAAGTATATAAAAGACTTAATTTTAAACAATACATATGTGTATATGTAAGAAAATGAAGTACATATATTAAGTGTCTAATTATGAAATGCACTATGTTAGTCAATTATCTGTATGAAATTATTTTCTTTTATCAAGTGTCATATGATGTATGTATAGGCTTTCACACATTTATCTTGTTGGTCTTCACTAGCCCTGTCTACCTTAATAACCACCAATAAAGTTTGGATAATCAAATTGGCAATTATTAATAGCTTCTCGATCTCAAGGTTGAATTTTATTGTACCGAATTTCAAGTATTGAGAGTGGAGAACTTATTTTGGCCTCTGTTAAGGCTCTTCTCATAAAAATGTAGCATAGCATGTAAAGGTCAACATCTAGGTATATAAATATGCCTCTCATTTTATTAAACAATCTTTATGTTGTATTATATAGAAATATTCTGAAATTGAGTGGTTGATGTTATAAATGCAAAAGCTTTATTAGCAATATCATGTGTTGGTGACAAACAAATATGAACCAATTTCTATTCATATGAATATAATAATTCAATGACATAGCAAGAATTAACAAATATCAGCCCTATGGATAATTTGCTTTCTATATTAGAGATTGAGAATCTCACCTAAATTAAAAGAACTTCCTCGGGATTGATTTCCTGATTCCTAGTGCTTCAACATCTTGCTCTTTCATATGCAATCTAATAAAAACAATTTCTCCAAGTCAATACAACTTTCTATATTAACAACTTGAAAATAAAAATAAATAATCTTAAAATAATATTTTATCTCGAAATAATTATCCTTATTCATGCCTTCAAACATATCACTCGAAATATAAACTCGATTTGTGGAAGGGAATACTAAAAGTATGATTCTTACCTAAAATCTCAAATTTTCTTCTACTTTCTTCCTCTCTTCTTCTTTTCTTCTTCTCAATTTCAGCCTACTCGAGCCCCCATTTTTTTTGCCTCCAAGAAAAATTATGAGGATAAGGTGATAAGGATGATAGGGATAAGTATTAGTATTGCTTAGGTTTTTATTAATATATAAGTATTAGTTGTTTAATTTAATTCAATACTCCTTTTTAAATTCACTAATAGATGCTTGCTAAAAGAATACGAGAGGAAAGGGTAAGGTTTACACAGTACAATAATTAGGTAAATAGTGTTATAAAAATCGATAGGTCAAATAATTTAAGTAAGGAGTTAATTATTAAACACTAATATACTTATATTTTTATATATATTTCTATACATTAAAATGATCGAAATAAAAATGTAGAATTTTATAAAAATAGTTTTGATCATTTTCTAAATGTGTGAAAAGCGAGGCATAATTTTTTAAGGGAAAATTTTGTTCTTAAGATGTTTGGGTATGACACTACTCATATCATCTTTTCCTATATTCGCTTCTTATTTATGCTCAACTATCTCCCTTCTTAGTGGATCCTAAGGTTTTGGTGGTCCTTAATAGGATATTAGTGCAGAAATTAAGAAATATGTTAGACCGGTCCATTCCATTGGACCGGTCTAGCCGGTCCACAAGGGACCGGCTCAGGCAGAGAACATGCGGAACTCTCCGCCTGTTGCATAGGCCGATCGGGCCAACAAATCCAAGGGAACTTTTTTGGAAAGATTTGTGAGGAAAGTGGGAGGGAAATTTGAATGTAGGGACTGTGTAGGGATTTTTTTTTATTTGTATGCATTAAATAGTTTATTTTCCTAGGGTTAGGGCATCTTGAATTTGGCTGAATTTTGAGATCTCTTAGATTTAGGTTTTCTTTTGGGTTCTAGCGGCGTCTAGAGATTTGGGAGAGATCGATCCTCCTCTCGAATAAAGGATCAATTGTATCTTGGTATTTTCCGTTTCTATTTCATCAAATAATACAAATTTTCTACTGTTTTCTTGGTTTTGTGTGGATTCTTGTGGAGGATTTTCGTTGTTTTCTAAAGATTGATAGGAATTACTTGAGATATATAAGTGTTCCCTATCAAATTGGTATCAGAGCACGTTGATCTAACGGGAAACAATCGCCGGAAGGAAAGTGGAAGTTTTGGAGGGAGAACTTGGGTAAGTCAAAGCAAATTTTGAGGTGAAGATTGCTGATTTTCAAAATTAGATCGCATCCGTCAATGAAAGGATGGAAGAAAAGTTCACCGTGATGGAAGACATGTTGAAGAAATTGCTTGAAGAAAAAATCAAACCGGTGACATCGGAAGCAAAGGAAACTACCGGCGACCATGGAAGAGATGGGAACCCTAACATGATTAGGAGAAGGGAAAATCCAGAAGTGGAGATCCTGGAGGGAGAAGACAAAATGCCTCTAGAACCACTTTCTAGGGAGGAGATGAGCATTGGCTACGCAAGAAGGGGTGCTGAATTTGTAAGGAAAGGGGATGATTTCGATCGTCGGGGTGCTGATTTTGAAAGAAGAAGAGTGAATTTTGATGAAAGGTTTGGGTATGATCGCCGGAGGGAAGATCGTGACAATTGGGGAGCACCTCCTCTTCGAGGAATGAGAGGTTATGGAGGATTTAGGGGAAACGGGTGTGACCTGAGGGTGAGGAAACTGAAGATGCCAATCTTTGAGGGGGAGGATGCGCACGGATGGATCTACAAGGTAGAAAAATATTTCACCGTCAATGGGTTGACAGCGAAGGAGAGACTGACGGTGGCGGGCTTATGTTTGGAAGGGAAGGCTTTGTCTTGGTATCAGTGGAGGGACATGCGACGACCCATACAGAGTTGGAGAGAGTTCAAGGATTGTTTGGTAGAATGTTTCCGAACTGGCAGGGGAGGAGACTTGAGTTTGGAAACCTTCTACGAGTAGTTCTTCGCTTTGGCATAGGAGGGTTCAATGACAGAGTATCGGGAGAGATTTGAGTACCTTGCTTGCCGATTGGACCGCTTTCTTGAGACAGTGTAGAGGGAAATTTCATGAAGGGACTGATACTAGAGATCCGGGCAGCGGTTAGAGTAATGAGGCCTTGTGACTTGGGAGAGGCTATGGAACTAGCTCATTTGGTGTAGGATCAGAGGCACCTGGAGAGAGAAACTCGAGGCAGTAGCTCAGGAGGTCCGAACAGGAGGACCACCACCTTTCTGGCACTCAAGGAGTCGATACCGGGTATTCTTCGGGAGACTTCGAAGGAGAAGATGGTGGGAGTAAGACTTGGGAACAACTTCAAGAAGCT
Source organism: Dendrobium chrysotoxum (assembly GCA_019925795.1). Classification (NCBI taxonomy): domain Eukaryota; kingdom Viridiplantae; phylum Streptophyta; class Magnoliopsida; order Asparagales; family Orchidaceae; genus Dendrobium; species Dendrobium chrysotoxum. Next base: position 90,767,763 of record CM034313.1, read on the forward strand.
CACAGAAACGTAATTACAAGAGAAGAGGGCGAAGGGGATCTGCTTCAGATGTAACAAGAGGTATACACCGGGGCACAGGTGTAAGGACTGAACTCTTCAGGTTCTTACTGTTTGTAACGAAGAAGGAATGGAGGAGGGTGTCGTCTTTTCACCTTGAGGACAAGGTGGATCTTTGGGAGGGGAGTATTGTTAGACCGGTATTGGACCGGTCTAGCCGGTCCACACGGGACCGTCTCCGTCTATTGCGTAGGCCGATCGGGCCGCCAAATCCAAGGGAACTTTTTTGGACAGATTTGTGAGGGAATCGGGAGGGAAATTTGAATGTAGGGATTGTTTAGGGATTTTCTTTTGATTTGTTTGCATTAAATAGTTTATTTTCCTAGGGTTAGAGCATCTTGAATTTGGCTAAAATTTAAGATCTCTTAGATTTAGGTTTTCTTTTGGGATCTAGCGGCGTCTAGAGATTTGGGAGAGATCGATCCTCCTCTCGAATAGAGGATCAATTGTATCTTGGTATTTTTCGTTTCTATTTCATCAAATAATACAAATTTTCTACTGTTTTCTTGGTTTTGTGTGGATTCTTATGGAGGATTTTCGTTGTTTTCTAAAGATTGATAGGAATTACTTGAGATCTATAAGTGTTCCCTATCAAAATCCTTGGCTGAATTTGCAAATTTTAGCAAGGATCAAGCAGATTTTGAGAGAAACCCCTAGGTAAGACACTGGGGGACTTAATAATTGATAGGAAAATAGAAAAAAAAAACAAGATACAATGGATCTCTAATTCGAGTGGAAGATCCGGCTCTCCAAGTCTCTAACCGGTGGCTAGAGCCCAAACACCTAAGAGAAAAATCAGAAAATCAGCAAAAAATCACAAAACCCTAACCCTAATCCATTCCCTCCTATTATATAATACAAAATAAAAACATAATTATTAAACAACCCTTTCCTGATTAATTTTCCTCCAAAATTGCCCCATCCTATTTGAATTTGACATCAAAGCCTGGGCCCCACAAGGGGGGCTGGTTGCTTCCTGTACGCCTGGATTAAACCAGGAGTTGGCCCTAGTTTGGGGCCGGTTGGATGGACCAGTCTATCAATACCCCCCTCCCAAAGAACCATATTGTCCTCAAGGTAGAATGACGAAAATTGGTGTTTCATCCGCTTATATGGCTCCCAAGTAGCGTCGTACTCAAGTGGGTTTTTCCGCTTAATCAGCACCTCCTTACTTCCTCCTTCCCCCTTCGTACTCCTACCAACTCTAGTGGTTTCAGAACCACCTCTAAGTCTTCTGTCTGCGTTGCTAGGAGCTCTGCAATTGAGGTGTGCTCCCCTATAGCTCTCCTCTACTGTGATATGTGGAAGACCGGATGTATGGTCGCAGTCGGCGGTAGTTTCAGTCGATATTCCATTGCTCTGATCCTCTCCACTATCTCGAAAGGGTCAAAGTCCGCTGCCTATAGGGACGAAGTTTCAAATACACATTATCCCCTATCTCAAACTGAATGTCTTTCTTGTGCTCATCAGCTTGTCTTTTTATAATCTGTTGGGCTCTTAATAAATGTCTTTTCAGTTCCTCTAATATTTTGTCTTGCTCCTCTAGGTATTGCTCTACTGAAAAGACTGATGTGCTACCCTGCCCAAAGTGCACCAAGTGAGGCGGATCCCTACCATGCAATACTTTGAAAGGAGTCATCTGGGACGCCGAATGGTACAAAGTGTTGTACCAATATTCTGCCCACGCCAACCACTTAGTCCACATCTGTGGTATCTCTGATGCAAAACATCGCAGATATGTCTCTAAACTTCTGTTGACTACCTCCGTCTGCCCGTCAGTTTAAGGGTGTTAAGCGGTGCTCATTTGAAGCACAGTCCCGTGCAACCTGAACAGCTCCCTCCAAAAGTGACTAAGGAGCACCTTGTCTCGATCAGACACTATAGACATTATAGACTTTGGTATCCTATGTAATCTGATCACCTCTCTAATAAAAACTCATGCCACTGTTACTGCCGTGTAAGGATGTCGTAGAGGGATGAAATGAGCATATTTGCTCAGCTTGTCCACTACCACAAGAATAACGGTGAACCCTTCAGATCGGAATAGCCCATCTATGAAATTCATGGAAACCTCTTCCCATACTCTGCCTGGGAGTGCCAATGGCTATAATAGCTCCCCTGGAGCCATTGCCATATACTTGTTCTGCTAACACACCTCACACTTGGCCACCATCTCATCAACTTCTTTATGCATCCCCTTTCAGTATAATTCAACAGCTAGCCTTTTGTATGTCTTTTCTACACCTGAATGGCCCCTAATAGCGCTCCCATGGAACTCCTACAACAGGTGCGGGATAGAAATTGAGGTTTGTGGCATTACAAACCTCCCCTGATATAGAAGTCTCTCCCCATCTACTGAATATCCCGGATGGCTACTCCCATCCTTCAATAGGTCCTCTCTGATCTTTCTCAGCTCTTGGTTCTGCACACTCTCTTCCTTAATGGCCCCCCAATCCAACATGAGCGGAATTGAAATGGTTATCTCCTGGAGTTACCCCACGCATCTAGACAAGGCATCAACTACCTTGTTTTTTAGCTCCAGTCTATACAATATCTCAAAATCATATCCTAGCAACTTTGATAGCCACCTCTGATGCTCCTCGGTCACCATCCTCTGCTCTAGTAAGTATTTCCCGTGGCTTGTGGCTGGTTTCCTGTGGTGTTGCCTCCTTGTTTCCTGTACCAAATTGTGGGCTGCTGTTTGGTGACCTTTGGCCTTTCATTTCTCTATTTCTAATTGGTTTGGATGGAGGTTTGTGGCTGTTTAGTTCCCCTCTTTCTTGCCTATAAAAATGAGATGTTTTGTGATGGAAAGGAAAACCTGAGGGTTTTTGTTGGAAAAGCTTACGAGCTTGTTCCACCTCTTCTTCCCTTCTCCTCTAGGAAAGCTTGCGAGCTTCTCCTCTTTCTTCTCGGGCTTCTAACCTCCTTCTTCTCTCCACAAGTTTACACCCCATTGTATCCTTCTTCTCTAAAAAAAATACAAGCTTCTTTAGGTGTTTTGTTTGAGTCGTTTGTAAAGGTCAGAAGTTGTAAGTGTCGGTCTATTAATAGAAAAGTTGCATTTTGTTTGAAATGTCGTATTTTGTCTTACTTTTGAGTATATTTTTATTCCCTAGGAAGAGTAAGTTTTTGCTTCCAAAAAATTAGGGGTTTCCTAATTTTTTGGTTGCATCAAATTGGTATCAAAGCAAGTTTAGGGTGTCCTAGGTTTTTTGCAAGTTGTCTTCTCAAGTTGTCGGGTAAATGTTTTGAGTCTTGTTGTCTTTTGTTTTTGAGTCATGAGTCATAGTCCATGCAATCAAACCTCGGCAACCTCATGTCAAAATTTACAAGAGTCCCAAGGAGAATTTGACCTGAAGAATTTACAAATCAACCAACTATTCAGGATGTGAAGATTTCAACTATTGAGAGGGTTCCACCTCAAGGAGATTCAACTGACCCAATTCAAAATGAGCTTTTCAAAATACAAAGATTAATATACTTTTGTGACGAAAAATATGAGGAAAAGAAGAAACTTCTTCAAACACAATTCAAGCAAGAGTGAGATGAAATCCTAAAGAAGTATGCATCAAAGATTCAAGAGTTAGATGCACTTCCACCGTCTCCTAGGATCAAATCAAAAGGCAACTCATCGGGAGATGAGTTTTTCAAGTTGGGGAGTATCTGATGCATGCAAAGGGGGGGTCAAAACATTTTGAGTTTTTATTTTGGTAAGTTCTACTTGAGTCAGCTCATTAATGAGCCTCTTCTTATTATTCAGCTCATAAATTGTGTATTTATTGCCAAAATTAGATTCATTCCCCCTCCTTTTCTCACCTCTCTAAAGGCTCTTTGGTTTCCCCACTCATGTCTCTTTCCCTTCCCTTTGTGTCTTCTCTGTTTTCTTGGCCTGTTGGTGTTCTATGGGTGGGTTTTTAGGAATTTGCTGCAGGTTTTATTCTCCTTATATAGTGGCTTTTCGGTTTGTTCCCGGGTGGCTTTTCCCATAGACCTCTTCCCGTTTTTTGTGTGGCTCTTCGGATCCTGGCCTGGCTGCTTTACCGTGGCTGCTGGGGGGGGTTTCCCGTGGCCTGTGGCTGGTTTCCTGTGGTGTTGCCTCCTTGTTTCCTGTACCAAATTGTGGGCTGCTGTTTGGTGACCTTTGGCCTTTCATTTCTCTATTTCTAATTGGTTTGGATGGAGGTTTGTGGCTGTTTGGTTCCCCTCTCTCTTGCCTATAAAAATGAGATGTTTTGTGATGAAAAAAGAGTGTGATGATGATATTTTTGGAAAGAAAAACCTGAGGGTTTTTGTTGGAAAAGCTTGCGAGCTTGTTCCACCTCTTCTTCCCTTCTCCTCTAGGAAAGCTTGCGAGCTTCTCCTCTTTCTTCTCGGGCTTCTAACCTCCTTCTTCTCTCTACAAGTTTACACCCCATTGTATCCTTCTTCTCTAAAAAAAAATACAAGCTTCTTTAGGTGTTTTGTTTGAGTCGTTTGTAAAGGTCAGAAGTTGTAAGTGTCGGTCTATTAATAGAAAAGTTGCATTTTGTTTGAAATGTCGTATTTTGTCTTACTTTTGAGTATATTTTTATTCCCTAGGAAGAGTAAGTTTTTGCTTCCAAAAAATTAGGGGTTTCTTAATTTTTTGGTTGCATCATACCCTGAGGCATCAGTCTCCACCATGAATATCTGGCTGAAATCGGGTAATGCTGGGATCGGAACTGTAGTCATGGCTTTCTTTAACCTCTCAAAGGCCTAAGTAGTTGCCTCTCCCCACAAGAAGCTATCACTTTTTAGTTACACTATCAAAGGCCAAGCAATGGTGCTTTATCCCTTCACAAATCTCCTGTAATACTCTGTCAATCCTAGGAATCCCCTTAGCTCCCTCAGGTTCTTAGGTAGAGGCCACTTCAACATTGCCTTGATCTTGGTCTCATCGACGACCACCCCTCCCTGGGATACCACGTGCCCCACACTCGCCTGTGCAAAGAAACACTTCTTCAAATTGGCCCTCAGCTGATGCTCCTGTAATACCTCTAAGACCTCCCTTAGATGCTCCAAATGCTCCTCACTGGTCTTGCTATACACCAAGATGTCATCAAAGAAAACCAGCTCAAACTTCCTGAGGTAATGTTGGAATACCTTGTTTATGAGGGATTAAAAGGTAGCAGGGGTGTTTTTGAGACCAAACAACATCACCAAGAACTCATAGTGTACCTCGTGTGTCCTGAAAGCTGTCTTCGAAACATCTTTCTCTCTTATCCGAATCTGATGGTATTCGGACTTCAGGCCCATCTTCATGAAAACCGCCGCTCCACAAAGCTCATCTAGTAGTTCATCTATCAATGGAATAGGAAACTTGTCTAGCACAGCTCCTTATTCAGTGCCCGGTAGTCCACACAAAATCGCCAACTCCCATCCTTCTTTTTAACAAGAAGAACGGGGATAGAAAAGGGGTTTATGCTCGGCCTGATGATCGCAGCCTCCAACATTTCCCGGATCAGCTTTTCAATCTCATCCTTCTGAATCTGGGGGTAGCGGTAAGGTCTGACACTGATTGGTGATACCCCCTTCCTCAATGTGATGGCATGCTCTTGTCCCCTCTATGGTAGTAATCTCTGAGGTGGCTGAAAAACCTCATGAAATTGCTGTATAACCGATTGTACTGAAAGAGGGATGTCCCTCTGATCCCCTCCAAGCTCTGTAACTCCACCAGAAATCCTCCTCCCTCCTCCTGGATGGCTCTTACCATGGTTTTTAGTGACACCATGGCTTTGGAGAGTCCCGCATCTCCTCTAATCATCACCTTCCTCCCTTCCACCATCAGCTCCATGGTCAACATCCTCCAATTTACCTTGGAATCCCTCAAGGTTTGTAGCCATCTCATCGCCAAGATGACATCAGTGCTTCCTAGCTCCAATGGGAGAAATTCCTCCCTCACCTAGATCTCCTGTATGGTCAAGATCACTCCCTTACATACCCCTCTACCTATCTCCATCTTCCTTATCCCCATCATCACCGCATAGCATCCTGTGTCCAACAGTTTCATCCCCAATTGGTCTACCACCTGGTTGGAGATGAAGTTGTGGGTGACTCCACTATCTATTAACACCACTACTTCCTTGTCTGCTAGTTCTCCTCTCACCTTCATAGTGTGATTCAGAGTGAATCCCACCACTGAGTTCAGGGAGACCTTAACCATGTCTAAATGCAGCTTTTCTTCCTCTGCCAATGCCTCACTCCCACCTCCCTACTCAGCTTTCTCGTCATCACAGACGGTGAGAACTTGAACAGTTCGGTCCTTACATTATGCCCTGGTGTGTACTTTTCATCACATTAAAAACATAACTCATTTGCTCGCTTCTCCTGCACCTCCGCCTCTGTGATTCGCTTGAAGAGCCCCCCCTCGGTCGAACTCCACCACTCTTCCCTAGGAGCTTCTCTCTGGAAGGATATTGTTTGGGTTCTGAGTGCTAGCGTTGTAGGGGTACTCCGATAGGCCCCTCCCATAATGTTGCTTCTGATGGCCTTTTCCCTCTTACATTTTTCCTCCACCCTCTGTGCTAGCTCCATCGCCTCTCTCAGCCCTCTGGGCCTCAGTACCTTGAGTTCGTCCCGTATGTACTCCCTCAGTCCCTTCATGAAATTCCTCTCCAATCCTTCCTTAGAGATCCCCCTCAGTCTCCCTAATAGCAGCTCAAACTTTTTCTGGTACTCCAAAACTGTCCCATCTTGAGTTAGAGCAAAGAACTGTTCGTGGAGGTCCCCTTCCTGGATGGCTTGGAAAAGTTCCAACAAGCACCCCTTAAATTCTCCTCATGAGTAGATCGGATACCTCGCTTCCCTCCATTGGAACCAGGCTAGTGCTTTCCCTTCCAAACATAGACCCGCCGCTATGAGTTTCTCCCATTCAGTCAACCCATTGATGGAAAAATAACATTCAACCCGGTACACCCAACATTGAGCATCCTCCCCTTCAAAGACCGACATCTTTAGCTTCCTTGCCCGCGCATCCATACCCCATTGGTTTCTTCCCCCATTGTTTCCCCCGGTGTAGTAGTGGTGTGTTTCCCTTCCTTCCTCTCTTGGTTGGTTTTGACCTCATGGCACCCCCAACCACGTCCTTCTCCAGTCCACCTCTCCCCATGCCCGAGTAACCTCCCAAAAGGGTCGGCTTCCCTCCTTGCTGTCCTCACTTCGGAATAACCCTGTCTGCCCACCAACGGGGCTCCACGCGGCTGTCCTTGATGGAAGACACTCTCCATTTCATCGCCGTCCTCTTGGATCTCCTTTCCTTGTGGTTCCCCCTAGGGATCGACAGTGATGTTTTAGATTGCATCTCAAGTATATTTTTCATCATCTCTTCAAAGTTCCCAAAGCAGTTCTCGATTGCCGATAGTCTTCCTTCCACCCTGGAATATTTTTCCTCTACTTCGGTCTGGAGTTGCTCCATTTCGCCCTCCAACGCATCCATCTTCTTTGCTGCCATTGATTGGATCTAGGTCCCAATTCGCAAAACAACGACTAAAACTTATTTTCCCCTTAGCTCCCTGTCTGCTTGGAGTAAACCATGAGCCGGCTGGACCGGTCCATCCTGGACCGTTTTATCATCCCTCCAATACACCTTCACTAACACTTGTTCTAGTCGCTCCAATCATCTTTGAGGCTCCCTTGCCTTTTGCTCGTTCTTCTCGCTCTTTTGCTAAAATAGTCGGGTGTGTTGTTGGGTTTGAATCCTTCATTTTGTACAACCCATAATATTTTTTCGTTTAGCATCAAATTATCGCGTGTGCACAAGCAAACTTCTACTTCCCAAGAAAAACTATGCTTGATTTTACTTATATTGAGATCCCTGGACTTGCTTGACCATTTTCTTTCACTATTGCTTACAAATTCTCGTCAGGTTGTCTCAACACGGATATCATTCACAAGTTCATGTTAGATTTGCAACAAGTAGGTGAATTCTTAGTTGCTTTCTTTGATCACCATCATATTGTTATTATATTTTCGATAGATTCATATCACTCTAGATTCTTTCCTCATCATTCATACTACATTAGTGGCTTTTCAAAGAGAATGTTGAAGTTGTTTCCTCATTTTGACGCTTTCGCAGAATTACCTATCACCCCTATATGTGTGTAGCTTTTCTTAGGTTACGTTTACATTTTCTTAGTCAATTCAATTTTATACTGTTGAGAATATATTTTTGGTAAACCTTTGCAAATTGATGCAGCTACTAGCTGTCTTTCTAAGGCCATCGGTCCTAATAGAAAAGGGCGTTATATCTCCTCTTCATAAAGTGGTATAAATTGATACATTTTCTTGTGGTCGCTGGTAGAATATTGAATTTGAAGGCATTCCCACTATTGCTCTTTTCGTCAATTTTTTGGTCACATTTAATTTGAGTACCTCAAGGCCCATCCAGATCTAATAAAATCAAATATTCATGCTCAAGAAGCATATTCAAATGATCAAGCTCCCTAAATGATGTTTGGTTTTTCATCAATTGAGATGCGCACTCATACTATGGGATCAAAAGATCCTTTAGAAGTTGCACTTGCTCTGACTTTCCCTATTAATCCTTCAATTTCATTATTTACACCTTTTTCAATTGATATGGATATTGATCCTCCAACTCTGGAAGTTCCTCTCTCTCTCTCTCCTATTAGCGAAGCCACAGAAGATCATGATTCACTACATCTGCTTATTCTGATAGGAGCATTCTGAGTGATGATGTACTGGTGGATACTAGGTCTCATGTCTTATTCTGCAGACAGGGTTGTAAAAAGGAAAAAAATTATTATCACTTTCTTATTTTCTCCAAGATTCAAACTAGAGGGGCCAATTGAGTTTATATCTCATGATTTCTTTATTTTGTGATGTGCATTTTTCTTCTTTATCTAAAAATTCTTATAAATTGCCCTTTTTATACTTTTATCTGTATCTTGTTATAAAATTGTGCTTAAAAAAAAAAAAATCTTCTTTTTGCTTATTTGTGATTGAACTTTATGTTTGTGAAGTACTATAACTATTGATATTATTCTTTTTTCAATTCATATACCCACAATTTGAAACGTTCCCTCCTTCAACCACAATCTGGGACATCTGAAATTCTACATCCATAAACACCACTTTTGTCTGACATGCTTGAAGCCATCTCCAATTGAAAGAATCACTGCTGAATTCTAAATGCAATAGGCACTCTCATTGACATTAAAGGTTTGTTGTATGCTTGTGCATAAAGAATTTTTTATGTATAAATGAGATTAAAAATTGGTAAGTGATAACCAATGGTCATATGTCGCATGAAATTCTTTTGGTCATCTCAAACACCTAAATTCATAAATTGCAAATCTTGAATCAAGATTTCGTGTACACAAATAAAATAAGATCATAGGCACAAAAATGACAAAAAATTGACATAATAGAGAGAACTTTAATAGATACTGCTTTAAATATTATTTAAGTGGCTTTTAATTATATTATAAGATGTTTGGCACAACAAAAATTTAGAGTATATTAATCTGGAATGTAAATATCAAAATTTATCGATTGACTTGTAGAGATGCTTTATAGTTTCTATTAAGGAGGCACATCATGCATGAGTAAATCAATTAACTATTTTTTTTCCATATTAACATAAATATTCTTTTTGAATTGTCAAACCATACTAAGGTTAGAATGACCTCACTATCAAGAAATAACATCTAGACCTATCATAGTCTAAAACAACTTCAAGCCTTTATCCCACTACATGGGGTCGGGTACATGAATCCTTTTTTTCCATTGTCCTGTTAAGAGTTAAATTCTCATTTAAATTTGATAAAAAAAGATAGGCAACTCTCTCTTAATTGGGTCATCAGAAGGCCAACGTTTTGTGTCCAAACCATGTAAGGCAACTCTCTCTAATCTTATTTGCCACTAGAGCTACTCCAACTTTTTCACGTACATATTTGTTTTGCATTCTATCTCTTAGAGTGAAGCCACTAATTTACCTGAGCATCCTCATCTTTGCAACACTTAACTTTATGCTTCCCTTAATGGCCAACATTTTGTGTCATAAAACATTGTAGGTCTCACCACCATCTTATTTAGACCTGTCATAGAGTCTAATAGTATTACTTATCATTTATCCTTTTCCACTGTCATTTCTATATTGAAAATTATTTGCGGACAAGCTTACAACAAAACCTAACATGCCAATGAGAGTACTAACTTCATGTAGAATTGTACAATGATTCATTCAATTTGAGATAATTTTGAACATATCAATAGAAAGTGGAATTTATCCATTTAGAATTTTAGATGTACTAGTGTGAGAAGTCGTGTTTCAGATTGTGGGTCTGTGAATTAAATTAAAGAAGAGTATTAACAATCATACTACTTTATAAAAATAAAATCCAACCACAAATAGTTAATAAAAGGATTGAAAGGAATTTATACGTGGCTATAGCAAGAATTAACAGAACTCCTATGAATCTTCCAATGACACTCTAGAATATATCTAACAAGCTTAGTAGATATGCAGATATGTCATGTGTTTTGCTTGGTATATAAATAAAGTTAAAAGAGAAGGAAAATAACCATTATGCTAGTCTCCATTACTTCTTTCGATTAAGCATTCACATTATTTCTTCCTAAACAGTGCGCTATTTGTTTTCTATCTGATTTTAAATTGCTTCTTGTTATCTGTTGAGATGACAAAGGGCCACTACTAATTCCATATATATTGACTTCACATTTCGAAAGACTTATTAATAATGTAATTTAACAAGTGATTATTGATCACCGATAAAAAGGAAATGTTATAGTTTTGGATTGCCATAAAAGCATTCTGATCGCCTAAAAACATACCATCTTTACTAAGAAAATGTTCTAGAACACAAGAACATATGCACAAGAACATATGGCTCAACCAGTTTAACTAGGAACCAGCAGAAGTCCATTCTAGTATACCACACAAACCAGTTTCAAGATGAAATGTCTAGAACCAGAAAAAAATTATCAACCTTTATACCAAACTAAATCAGCTGGCCCTTGATCGAAAATATTCGACCCAGCAACCTTCCCTCATTTCCATTGCCATCAGCACCCCCGCTCAATTATATCTTCTACAATTCACCACTGAGTAACATCGCGGCTCCCTTAGGAGCTTTGGGATCTTGAGTGCCCACACAAACCAGTAAATAATTTGACTTTCTAAATTATTAAGTATCAGCAGCCTCTCAAGATTTATGAGCTCCATATTTTGATATTGAAGATTTATAATGACAATTAATTTGTTTGGTTGTTAGTTGGTTAGTTTTCATTTCAGTGTCATACGTTATTAAGTATGCCCGTTAAAATACTAGTATTGTGCACCATACACAATTTTTAGTATCTTGAAACTTGAAATCATGAATATAATAACCAATTATTTGCAATTGAGGGTCCTGAGCAAAGACAAAGGGTTGAACATATTGAAATAGTTTCTCTGATACAATTTATATGTTATGGTCTTGCATTTGTGCAAACACGGGTTCCTACATTGAAACCCAAAGAAAGAAAAATATCTTTTGCATATCAGCTTTAATTGTTCTTTCATATTTTTGTTGGCTTAAAAAGTTACCTTTTTCTGGTTGTTTCATATGTTCGATTCTCATGTGTATTGCTTTCAAATTATAGAGCCAATGAAGACTGGTGAACATTCATAATTTTGTTTCAGGAGTCCCGGGAAGATTTTAAGCATAAGAGTCCCTACATTTGAAGCACTTACCCAATTTGGTACAGCTATAGTGACAACAAAGAACGTTGGTAAACTAGAAGCATCATATAGCCTAACGGTATGTTAATTCTATCTGTTCAATTTTCACATCAAACTTGAAGTAATATTTAAGTTTTTTGAAATTATGTTCATGTGGGGCTATGCCATCTTAACTTTATAGAATTCAATTTTCCGTTATATGATATGTTAAGTAAGAACTGATATATTTTAATTTGTGTTCTATTTGCTTAGCCTGTTTGTTGCTATGATGCTGCAGCAAATGTATTTTCTTAAACTCAATATGTTGTATGGACAAAACTTTCCTGTTAAAACTTTATTCCATACATTTGGAACACTGTTCTTGAACGTGTGTTGGCTTTATCTGACCTTATTTTTACACTGCTGATGAGTTGTCAAGAGAGCTTATTGCCTCAAATTTCTGTGATATAATTTTTCCTTTATGCATAACCTAAATAGTTCATGCATCTTTTAATGTGTTCAGATTGGAACTACCTTTGCAGTTTTGCAGGGGATTTTCTTTTGTCATGACGCATGATGTTATATATATAGGAACATGTTCTGCTGTTAGAATAGTTTAACGAGTCTCATAAAGAAATGGAATAATACATGGTTTTGCCTAAAAAAACAAAAAAAACTAGCTGCTGAATTTGATTGACCAAAATAATTCAAGGGTTGTGTCAAAAAAAGATAGTACAAAATGCCTAAGGCTCCAATTATGTTATCTCTGGAGGGGTTGATGTACATAGGCTCGCCCTTACTTTGGTAAGGAGGCAATGATGCAACCAATAACCTCCAACTCCAAGTCATAGGGGGATAGGCTAACCTTTGCTCATAATATCACCTTCTATTTTGGACCTGGAATAAAATTAAATAAAAAAAACTCACACTTGTGCAGGGTTTGGGGAGGAGTTTATTTGTGTTCATTTTTCTCTTTCCTTTGAATAATATAGAGGCTATTTTCGTGACCCAAATTCATGACATCCAAGTTATAATGGAGTCAACCATAAATCCAGCCCACCATCTAAGGCATGCAACAACAACAACATCAAGCCTTTATCCTACTATGTGGGATCGGCTACATGAAATCTTCTCCATTGTGTCCTATCAAAAATCAAATTCTCATTTAAATCTGATAAACAAAATTCATTTCTAATGCTTTCTAAGTCTTTTTAGGTGTAATCTATCTTTCTTAACATAGGCTGGATCTAATACATCTGCTCTCCTATCCTAATCGTGTATTGAAAGGCCGACGTTTTATGTGACTAAATCATCTAAGGTGACTCTCTTTAATCTTATCTGCCACTGCAGCTACTCCAACCTGATGCAGAACGAAGGGAGGGGGGGGTCTTAATTTCAGGTTTTGAATTTTGAAATTAAGAGGGAAACAATTCAAAATGCTGAAATTAATTTAGCCATAGAGGTGGAAGTAATTGGTGGAATTGAAGGCTTAATTGGGGGAGCATTAATGGGCCTATTAATTAGATGAGAGAGAGGTAGAGGGGCCGGCCAAAGGAAGGAGGGAAAGGGTGTCCACATTCAATGTATGTGGATCCTTGCATTAATTGTTGATTGGAGGAATTAAATCTGAATTAATTTCAGATTTATGGTAATTGTGAAACTTCCTAAAATATGAAATATTAATTATGAAAGAATTCGAAATTCAAATTTCTTTGAATTCGAATTAGAATACTTTCCAAATCAATAGTGGGCTAATTTATGAAGGAGGATTTAAAGCAAATCTATTCCTAATTCAAATTCAAATTCAAATGCGCTTGATCGAGGGGCTTTCCTAAATTAAATCACCTTAATTTAGGAAGGAAAATTCAATTTCAAATAATTGAAAATCTAAAATACAAACCTTCCTAATTTAGAGATGTCATAAAATGAAAGCATTAATTTTGTGATTTGAAGTTTGGAGGCAAAGGAGGATGATGGGGTGAGAGGATCGGCGCCTTGGTGGAGGGCTTGAGGAGGTGGCAGTTTAGGAAAATAAGGAAAAACAAAACAAAGAAAAAAAAAAGATAGAACCGCGAGCCTTGAACTCTTCCAAAGACTGGACGGGTGATACGATGCCCTTCACCAAGGGACTTCAAGCCACGAGCCCGGACCCATCCTGCGGCTGGTGGAAACCACAATTCCCTCCATAGGGATTCTCACTAACGTCCTCCCCAAAGAACAAAAGTGTAGAACAATTTTTTTTATTAATAATCCATCCTCCTAATACAAGAACAAGGATCTCTATATATAGGCCTTAAAATAAAAGAAACTAAAAAGACAATTTTGCCCCTTGGGCTTACATAAGACAAGACTCTTAAATACGGGTAAAAACGGAAAATGCATAATTAAAATCAAAATTATAATTAATAAATTAAGATAAAAATGGTGTGATCTCGGCCGTCGATCTTCGTCTCTTCCTTTGATTAACGTCCATCGTCGCATGTACGCATCACAACCTTTTCATGGATAATACTCGCTTTATATTTTGTTTCTAAGTGTAAAGTGACTCATCCACCTAAGTATCCTCATCTCTGCAACACTTAATTTTATGATTATCTTTTAATGGCCAATATTTTGCACCATAAAGCATTGCAGCTATCACCACCATCTTAGGCATGGTTTATAAAAAAAGAAAATATCATGTCTTAAGCATTTGCAGATCTTAAGTATAAATATTATAAAGGTTTTATTTAGTATTATCTTGAACAGTTGTTATTTAAATGTTTTCATGGTGCTTTTTACCAAAGAATACCTTGTAAACCATTGATGTACTCCCTTTCTTTTTAAATGCTAATCAGCAACAACAACAACAAAACCACCAAGCCTTTTATACCACTACGTGGGGTTGGCTATATGAATCCTTTTTCTCCATCGTGTCATGTTAAGAGTCAAATTCTCATTTTAATCAAGTCACCTCCAACACTGTATAATTCCATCAGACAAGAGGTGCATCTTACACATGTTTTAGTCAGATTGGTTCATGTATGTTTTCTCGTACCCATTTGTTAATGTTTCATAAACTTTTTGTGATGCTGGCTAACATATGACATGGATCTCAGGATGCCAATTAAAGTATTGAACATAAACATTTTCACGGAAACTTGTTTTGAATTATCTAGGAAGTTTGTAATCCATTGCTAGTTAGTGAGGCATTGCAGACATTCAGGTGACAAGTCAACTACACAGTGGCAGGACTCTAAAATGGCAACTTCAACTAGTGATGGTAGTACTAGTTAAAAATGGATTTTGACATAAGAAAAAAACAGTCTTTATATTAAGATGTTTTACTATGTTAGAATTGCTTAGTGCCTCGGAAGATTTCTGATATTTTCTTTCTTATCTACAGACTTTATCAAGATACAGTTAATGACATGTGGACGTTAATTTATATTTTAATTTTTACATGGACTTATAAATGCATGAATGTGGATGCAAGCTAATGTAAGTTATATCTAGATTTGAATTTCCCTCAAGTTTTATGTTTTTTTCCTTGCAGTTTGACTGCCTGAAGGGTATCAGCTACATGGAGGTATTATCTTAAGTTCAAATTGTGTTATAGTGCATTCGAAGTAAGTTGTCTTAATATCTGATCTTTTACAAGTTTCGTTGTTATATTGCATTCATTTTAGAGTAGAAGTTGAGAATTGCTAAGGCACCCAAGAGGCGAGGGAGGGGGGGGGGGGATTGGGTGTTTAAAAACTTTCTTAATTAAAGTTAGGTTTAAGAAACTTAGATTTTAGTTTTTAGAAAACTTATAGTGACAAAGTTTATGTTATTAAAAACAAATTTATGCAAGAGAACCACTTGAAAATCATATTTGATTTTTATGTAATATTCGGCAAAGTAGAAAAATTAGGTGATTAAGTTGGTTACTAGTTAGCACATTTATGCACACAAAAGCAAAAGAGAAAGCAAGCACAAACACAATGCACTTTTACGTGGTTCGGCCAAAACAACCCACAACCGGCTTACTTGATGCCTAAACACCCACAATCTGCTAGGAATCAACTAAAACCATCAAGGTTACAACAACTATAACTTCCCAATATCAGGAAGAAGTTACCTCACATGACGGTGAGAATCTCACAACAAGGTTACAATGAAACAAGGAACAAAACAAAAGTCAAATACAAATCTCACTATAACAAGGAATAATAATGAACGTCGCTCTCATAAACAATAAGCCGCAATAGCCAACAAATTTGATAGCTCACAATATAATTTCTTTTGATTATGCATTTTAAATATCAATGAAAATGCAAGCACAAATTAAACTTGCAAGCAATCTAATCTAATAGTTGACTTTCACATAAATACATAAAGATTCAAACACAAGTTAGCAACACATGAACAATAACTTAATATATTTGCAAGAGGAGATACATAATAGATATCAAACAAACCTTTTTATCTGTCACGACCCGGCCCGGTAAGCTCGTATAGGCTAGGAGGGAATGAAGGTCGGACCGTAAAATTCAAAACATTTTAAGTAACATCTATAAAGCATATCCAAACATAAAGAAAGAGCCACTAAAGATTCCAAATAACATTTTTTTTCTTTCATTCAAAAATAAGCATGTACATAAAGTTCAATACAAATATGGATGCCCAACTGTCTAACTATCACATGCTAACCTACGTGTCAATCCATTACAAAACATCAAAATACCCAAAAAGGAACCTTTCACCCGTCGTCTCCCTACGACGGTAAGTATACGGATGTCTGTCCGTCATTAATGATTAACAGGATCTCCTGAAAATTTTTCACAATTTGGGTGAGTCAAACTCAGTAGGTAAAATGTTATTCAATTAAATTCAGAAGCAAGGTAAAGAGTACAATATGCGTACCAATACTTTTAATTAAAAGGATCAATAAACTTGCCATGATGTATTAACTAGTGTGCATATATCTCTATGTAATCCTATATGTCCTTTTTCTTTGCATAAGCTTGAAATCTTTTACATTATGCATTTTTCATGAATTCTTTTATGCTCTTTATACGTAACATAATAAACATATTCTTATACACCCGTCACGGAAGTATCATTTTATTTTGTACTGATCAGGTACACTTTCAATTGACCATTCCTTTATCATTTGTTCCGAAGAGCCCTTTATCACTTGATACTCCGCACAACATACACATTCAAGCATTCAATATTTATTGTAGAGGAATGTTAACATGTCATTCATGCAAATGTTCTAATGTTCCTACATTTCTATATGAAGACATGTTAGAAGCAATAAGAAGTTTTCTAAACTATCCAATCCACATGAGTAAGGTACATTGCAATATTACATTTAAGAGCATGCTAGGATATTATCCACATGAATAAGGCACATTGCAACATTTAATTTAAAAGCATGCTAGGCTATCCACAATATATATTATTCACATTGCATTAGAAACATGCTAAGCTCAACACAAAATGTCATAAGGATTATGCTAAAGATTTGGAAGAAAAACAGAAATATCTGAAATTAAATGAATCACATTTACCTACCTAACGGACGTGCGAAGTTCATCGTTTATCCTACGGTACCTTTCCTTTTCTACCTCCAAGACCTAAAAAGAATGTAACGTTGATTAACAAATGTCAATTTAAAAAAAATAAAAATAAAAAACAAATGTCAACTTTAAGTCATGCTTCTTACCCTTACATTCATCTCCAATCATTCTCATGCATGAACCTTAACATTAATCCTAAATTAGTAATTGGCATTAGAATGTAACTTTATATTAATTTTCAATATTATTAAGTGGCATTACAATGTAATTACTTTCAGATTTAATTAAATCCTAATATTTTTAAATTCAAATTTCTTTGTAACTTTCTCACATTTTCCCTTTCTTAATTCATGCAAATTACTTTACTTAATTTAAAATTATTATGAATTTCGGTTTTGTCCAAAACCCTATAATTAGAAACTAAATTTTTCATCTTTTCATCATTTTTACATGCTTAAACCTCTTCCTATACTTAATTTATAATTAGGGTTTTCCTATTTTCGGATTTCTTTAAATTAAAAATTAGAAAAATAGAATTTTTATGAAAAACTCTAATTTCTATCATTAAAAACCTTTCTAACATCATTAGAAATAAGATTCATTAAGAAATTTCCATAGAAATTAAGAATCGCAAAAACCCTAATTTTGAAATCTTAAAAATAATTTGGGAAAAGCTTAATTTTTGTAGTTAAAATCTTTTCCCTAACATTCCCTATCATTTTCTTTTAGAAATTTCAAGTTTCAGAAAAACCCTAAAAATTTCTCCTAAAGAAAGCTATGTGAAAAAAAAAAGAAATCTCTTAGTTAAATCATACCTTAAGCTTCCCTTAAAAAATAAAAATAAAAAAAAACCTTAAGCTTCCCTTAATCTTCCTCTTGAATTTCCCCCAAGGAGGCTGCCGGAAAACTGTCACCGCCATCGGCCAAAGCTCCTAGCCGCCGCTCCTCTCTCTCTCGTTCTGCCCCTCTTTGATTCGGCCGAACACACAAGAAGGGGCCGAAATAATTTTGCACAAGATTGAAAGAATTAAAACACCACAATTAGAAAGATCGCACCAAATTGTCTTCTTGAAGTATGGAGAAGAGAGAGAGTAAGAAAAACACTTTAGTAAGCATGAGAGACCTTGAAACCCACGGCCAAAGCAAGAAAAATAATCTAGTACTTTGAGGAAATATTTTGGCAGAGCTTCATTATTTTGAGAGCAGAGAGAGGAAAAATACTAAGCCTACCTCTTTAATTTATAAAAAGAATTTCGGCCAAGGCATGGGAAAATTTGGGGGAAACATTTTAGGCAATAATTTGAACTTGAAAGGAGATTTGGAATAAATTAAATAGCCTCCAAAAAGGCATGTGACTTGCTAAGACAAAATAGGAAGGAGCCATGCAATTTTTGGCCTCAATAATTTGAATTTGAAAGTTGCAAAATTCAGCCATGGGAGGGAGAGGGATGGCGCGCATCTTTGATTTAATTTGGAGCCATTAGATTAGGGTGCAATCCAAGGAAAAGGTCAATAGCCAATAGGAAATTTGCAAAATTAAAACAATTCCAAGTATAAGCAAATTTCATCCACATAGTTTCCAAGTATTGATTAAGTGATTTTGGCAAGAATTAATTGAGGGATCTTAATGCATGGGGTGCCTGGGAGAGGGGTTAATTTTGAGCCATTAGATTAGGTTCTAATTTATTAATCCATGTGTTGAATAGATTAGCCAATAGGATTAAGTCTCATGAATTACATAATTTAAGATTATTTATTATTTTAATTAAATTTAGCTTAAATGTTACTTCATTTGAATTAAACCTATATTAATTTAGTCTTAATTGATTTGAATATAGTGTGCATGAATTTTAGTGATTAAATAGATGGTATATAATTAAAAATAAATTTTATTAAATAAAATTTTTTGTTAGTCAAGACAATTTAGTAATATTAATAATTTGTTGGACCAAAATATTAAAACATTGAAATTAAGTATCTAATTTTTATGAAATGAATTTTTACTGATTTTTATAGATAATAGTAAAATTGCACGTGCACAAAATACACGTGAATAAAATTTTAACAAATAAATAAATATTTTAAAATATAAAATTATAATTTTTTACTTGCATGAATTAATAAGTATATCTATAAAAATAATTATAATAATGATTATTTATATCAACATCTATTCTATTACATTGAATTGAATAGAATTACTATAATAAAATAATATAACCTGTTGACAAATGGCACACTATACATAATGTTATAATTATTCATTGAATTGAATTTAATAGAATTGTTATTTGAGCTTCGAACTAATTTTGGGTGCTTTTTGCTTAATAGTTTTTTGAGGAAAATAATCTAATTGAATTAACATTAGAAGGAACTTAGAAAAACAATTTGAATTGAATCAACATGGCATTAGCTGAAGGAGAATTTATCAATCATATCAGCCTAAACATAAATAAAATTTATATGAGTAAATAGCATTCATCAATTGATCAAATTTACTTGCAGCTCCAATCATATCAGCATAGTCACAGAAGCAAATTAGTTAGAAAAATGAGCAAATTCTACTAATATTCTCCAAAAAGCATGTTACATTGCAAAAGACACCTTTCTCACAAGGTTTAATTGACCATCTGCAATTCAACGAGGGGAATAAACGCACCAAAAATACATCAAGTAGCTCATTCAATGCAAAATTCTTAAAGGAGGATCAGAATGCTCATACAAGGTGGAAAACGTGAAGCAATACTTAGCATAGTTATCTTATGACACTGCATATCTCAATTTCTCAGCCACTATAATTATCTCTTCCAAGAACAACAAAATTACAACAGAATTAATGAGTATCAGTAAAATCAATAGGAGAAAAATGAAAGTTTCTAACTTTTATTTGAAAATAATATGACCAATTAAATAAGTTAATATGTGAGCGCAAGCTTATGGATTTTGTTAAATACAATAATTTTACAACTTTAGATGTACTCATTTGTAGGTTCAAAGGTTAGGTGATCCTCTTTTTTGGGGGGGACATTTAGGTCAATTAAGGCAAATTCACACATATCACATACACAATATTCGAACTCAAAACCTCTTGGTTGGTAGCCAAAGTTCCGAACCAACAGATCAAGGTGAGCTGTATATTCTCAATGAGGTTATCAATAGACACCAAGTCATCCACAATGGTCAAGTTAATCTATAATTTCTTGATTTCATATCCAACAGGAATAAAATTTGATGCAACGTCAACAAAAATAGTGATTAAATATCCAAAAATTATCATAACCTCAGCTTGCTAGACATGTTCATCCTGTTGCCCAATGTGGTTTTGCTTGCTAATCTAACTCAACTGGGAAGGCACCTGATGGATTCTTACCTTCTTGACTCTTCTAGTGAGCTCCATTTTGATGTGCATTCTTCTTCTTAGTTGGCTTGTGTTGAGCATTTGTTAGATCACGTGTTCTATTCTTTTTGTAATTGTTATAGGTATTTATTATTGCCAGTGTTTTTTGTCTTCTGTGTTAGTCTCATCAAATATTTTAAATTTTGTCATCAATGAAATATATAGTATCAGCACAGCCACAGAAGCAAATTTGCCATATGTTGATAATGATGTTCATCATTAAATAGTTTTTTAGAACATATTCCGCATAATGCACACGTCATGTTTCAAGAAGGAAATGAAATCAATCAACAATATATTATATTTGCAAGTTCATAAATCCGTTGTATAAACCTCAAACGTAATCTAATTGAAATGCATATGAAAGAATTGAAAATCTCATTCAAAAAATATGAGAACATGGTCTTCAGGATAAATACAACAACAACAACAACAACAACATCAAGCCTTTGTCCCACCACGTGGGGTCGGCTACATGAATCATTTTTCTCCATTGTGTCCTGTTAAAAGTCAAATTCTTGTTTAAATCTAATAAAGAAAGACCATTTCTAATATTTTTTTAACCAAATCTTGTTAGGTCTACCTCTACCTTTCTTAACATAAGTCAAATCTAATATCTCTACTTTCCTAACCGGGTCATCGGAAGGCCTCTATTTTATGTGACCAAACCATCTAAGGTGATTCTCTCTAATCTTATCTTCCATTGGAGCTACTCCAATCTTTTCACATATATGCTCATTTCATATCCTATCTCTAAGGGTAAAGCCACTCATCCACCTGAGCATCCTCATCTCTGCAACGCTTAACTTAGTATTATGCTTCTCTTTTAATGGCCAACATTCGACACCATAAAGCATTGCAGGTCTCACCACCATCTTATAGAATTTCTCTTAGTTTGAGGGGGGCTTTTCTATCACATAACAAGCCCGATGCATTCCTCCACTTCGACCATCCAATTTGGATTCTACTGATAATATCCCCATCTATTTCACCATCACTCTGAACTATAGATCCAAGATATCTAAAATGTGTAATCTTATTAATGACTTGATCGCCCAAAGTCACAATCCCCTCACTAGGTCTATTACTACTAAAATTATACTCAATATATTCAATTTTAGATCTACTCAAGCAAAAACCTTTAGACTCTTAGGTTGACCTCCATAATTCAAGTTTACCTTCAACTCCCTCTCTAGTCTTATCAACAAGAAGAATATCATCAACAAAAGCATACACCAAGGTACATCCTCTTGCAAAATTTCTAGTGAGAACATCCATGACTAAAGCAAGAAGATATGGGCTTAAGGCTGATCCTTGATGTAATCCAACCGAAATAGAAAAATACTTGGTCAAACCACCTTATTTTTGAACACAAGTAATAGCTCCTGCATACATATCTTTAATGATTTGAATATAAGCGTTATTAACTCCTTTCTTTTCAGGAACTCTCCATAGCACTTCTCTTGGAACTTTATCATATGCTTTCTCTAAATCAATAAATATCATATAAAGATTCTCCTTATTTTCCCTATATTTCTCCATCAAACCTCTCAATAAATGTATGGCTTCCATAGTAGACCTACCCGGCATGAATTCAAATTGATTTTTAGAAACATTAGTATCATGCCGCAACCTACGCTCCATAACTCGCTCCCATAGTTTTAAAGTATGACACATTAACTTAATTCTTCTATAATTCGCACAATCATGTGCATCACCTTTATTCTTAAAAAGAAGAATTAACACCCTCATTCTCCACTCATTTGGCATCTTTTTAGTCTTCAAAACAGTATTAAAAAGTTTCATAAGCTAAGAAATTCCTTTTATCTCCTAAGCATTTCCACACCTCTATTGGAATATCATCAAGTCCAACAGCTTTTTCACACTTCATTTTCTTTAAAGCCTTTCTAACTTCAGTTTTACTAATACGCCGATAAAAACAAAAATATTTATTTTCATTTAGGGTGCTAAGGTCTAAAGTCAATCGTATTTTCATAATTTTTATTAAAAAGTTTAGCAAAATATCTCATCCGCCTTTGTTGAATATCATCTTCTAAGTACTTTTTGATCTTTATCCTTAATAAACTTCGCTTGAACTAAATCCTTACTACTCATATCTCTTTGTTTGATTGACTTATACATATATCTTTCTCCCTCATTAGTATCTAATCTATTATATAAATCATTAAAAGCTAAAATCTTTGCATCACATATTGCTTTCTTAGATTCTTTACGTACCTCTTTATATCTATCCCAATTATCAAAATTTTTACATCTAAACTAATTTTTATAATAAATCTTCTTATTTTTTATCTTTTCTTGCACATTTGGATTCCACCACCAACTATTTTTACTATTAAGAGCTTTTTCCTTTGATACTCCAAGCACATCTTTTACAATATTTTTAATATCACTAGCCACTTTTTTCCACATAATATTAGCATCTTCCTACACAGACAAAATTTTAAGATCTAAAATCTTACTCTCAAAAATATTTTTATTTATATTCTTTAAATGCCCCAATCTAATCCTAGAATATCATTTAACTTTATTTTTTATTTTCTGCCCTTTTATCTTAAAGTCCAAAACTAATAATTGATGTTGGGTATATAAATTTTCACTCGGAATTACTTTACAATTTTTAAACTTTTTCAGGTTCTCATTCAAGAATGCATTCTTGGTATCTAGTTGATGTAGGTGTCGATCTAAATTTGCTGCTAAGGAAAGAAGAATCCTGATAGTCTTGAGCTTTGCAACAGGAGCAAAAGTTTCCTGATAGTCTAGTCCAAAAGACTGATTGAATCATCTTGCAACCAGTCTAGCTTTCATCCTCTCAACACTATCATCCACTTTATGCTTTACAGTGAACATCCATTTGCAAGTCACAACCTTCTTTCCTGGTGGAAGATTCGTAATCACCCATGTTTCATTTTTTCCAAGGCCATAATTTCTTCTTTAACAGCTTGTCTCCATCTTGGGTGATTCAAAGCTTCCTTAATATTAGTTGGAATCTGTACATCATCCAACTTGGAAAAGGAAGACTTGATAAGTGTCTGATAATGTGCTATATGAGAGAGTTTTCGATTGGATGCTTGGTGCATGATTCTGGCTATTTGATGACTCTATCTTTTTTTTGAACTTCCTCATTTTTATCCTCAGTATGAATTTCTACTAGTGTTGGATCCATTGAAGGAGAGTTGACAGGTACAAGATTTGTCTCACTGCTCAGCATATGCTGATTTTTCTTCTTTTTTTCTTGAGTATAAATATTGTTATTCTTTAATTGCTACTCTTTGCATGGACTGATTGGGACTTATGAGTGGAGGTAATAGGTCTGATGGTGGAGTTTGAGACGTAGGAGATATATCTTGGGAAATACTCGTGGTTTGGATTTCTTGTGATATTTGTTAATTTTGACTGGATTTTGTTTGGTTGTATAATAAAGAATTCCACTCCCAAGTTTGAAATTCTCCTTCACTCTCACCCTGAATTTCAAAACTACAAAAGTATGGGTTGTTTTCAAAGAAGGTAACATCCATTGTTTCAAATACTTTCCTAGAAATCGGGCAAAAGCATTTGTAACCTCTTTTTGTCGGAGAATAGCCAATAAAGATGCATTTTTTTGATCTTGGGTCAAGCTTGCTTCTATCTTGTGGATAAATATGAACAAAGGCAGAGCACCCAAAAATTTTAGGTGAAAGGTTTGATAATATGAACCAATCATGAGGATAGGCTTTGAGTAGAGTTTGTCTAGGTGTTCAAATTTTAGTACCCGAGTAGGTAACCTATTTATTAGGTATGCAACAGTAAGAATGGCTTCCTCCCATAGATATTTTAGTACTTTTGTGAATAGCATAATAGATCTGGCAAATTTTAGGAGTTGCCTATTTTTTCTCTCAGCTATCCCATTTTATTGAGACGTATACGCACATGAACTCACTTAGATTATCTCTTGACTGGATATGTATTCTCTCATGATAGAATGGAAGTACTCTCTCCTATTGTCTGATTTTAAGATTTGAATTTTTGTATCAAACTGGTTTTGAATTATCAGTTGAAATGATTTGAATATCCTTTCACCTTCAGATTTTTTCTTCATTAAATAAACCCAAATGAGTCTAATATGATCATCAACAAATATCACAAACTACCTTGCTCCACTTATACTTTTAACCCTTGAGGGTCCCCAAATATCACTATGGATCAAGGCAAAGGGTTTAGAAGGTTGGTAAGAAACAATTGGGTAATATGATCTGGTATGTTTAGCCAATTGACAAATTTCACATTTGAACAAACTTGGATTTTTATTAATAAATAAATGAGAAAAAAGCTTTTCAAGATACATAAAATTTGGATGACCTAACCTATAATGCTATATGATAATATTTCTATCTTGATTGACTCTAGAATGACTCAACAAACTGCCTTACAATAGGATGACTCTTAGGAGGAGGATTCTTAGTAGCAGCAATTAAGGTTTGTATGAATTTCGGTGTCTTGATTTAATATAACCCAAAGCACATCTCAGCATTGCCAATCTTCTTCTCCGAATTCAGTTCCTGAAAATACATACATTATTGGAGAAATTGTTAAGCAATTACTATCACGAGTCAATTTACTAATGGAAATCAGATTGCACTCAAAATTGAGCACATAAAGCACCGATTTAAAGGTGATAACTTCTGTGACAATAGCGGAACTAGTTCCAAAAAATTTTGGATGTTGGGTCATCAGCAACCTTAACTACTCGATTTGAATGATAAGATTGGCAGTCATGAAGGAGTGTAATGTCTCATGTCATGTGATCTGATACTCCTGAGTTAATAAACCAAAGTTTTGATTGTTTTATACCTGAGTGAGCGTGTAGGCTGGTAGCAGGTTCTGGAGACTGTTGGTTTTTGATGTTGTTAAGTAGCAACTTCAGCATCTCTAAATGCTCCTTGGTGAAAGAAATGGCTTCAGCTTTGATTGATTGATCTTGTGTGGTGTTGATAGAGTTCGCCTTGCTTTCTTGTGCTGATTTGTTTGCCTTGCAATTAGCTGGTTTTCCATAAATCTTCCAACATGTCTCTTTTGTATGTCTTGATTTGGCACAGTGATCACACCATGGTTTTCCTCCCTTCTTTTGATGTTGATTTTCAACATGTGAGGGGTTTATATTGTTGCGGACAATATGAGCATTTTCTTCTTCAACCTTTGGAGATCCTTGTAGGCCTCCCAACATGACCTTCCTCTGCTCTCTTCCCTTCAAACTTCAGAAAACGCCTCCCGGAGATTTGGAAGAGATTTGGTTCCCTTGATCCGTCCTCTAACGCCATCCAAGTTCTTGTTCAAACCCATTGAGAATTTGAATATTTATTTTGTCTCAACAATCTTCCGGTGAAGAGCGTGATCTTCTGGGCATTTTTATTGATACTGTTCAAACATATCTAATTGTTGCCAATAACAGGTTAGAGTAATAAAATATTGAGTTACCGTTAGGTCCTTTTGTTGGCAGTCGTGAAGAATGGTTTCAATTGCTAATAGCTTGGAACTGGAGTAGGTCTCTTTAATGGCCTCCCATATTTCTTGGGCCATCTCATAAAAAACGTTCTCATCGATTTCTATATTCATGGAGTTGATGAGCCAATACATGATTTGATGATTCTCTGCTTTCCATTTTCTATAGAGAGGATCGGTTTGCGGTGGTATAGGGGCTTCACCATTGAGATAGTCTTCTTTTCCTCTCCCACAAATAAACATTCTCACCAATTGAGACCATTGCAAAAAATTTTGCACATTAAATCGGTGTTTTGTGATGAGAGGAGAAAGAGGAGAAGAGTTGTCTGCAGATCCAGAGTTTTCGGTGTTTAAACCGGTAATATTTGAGTAAGAGGATCAGATCTCACTATCCATGGTCATGGTTGGGTTTCCTCAGTTGAAAGAGAAGATGAATTTTGGGCAAGGGATACCGATGCTTGAAGAGAGGCTATCGACAAGATGATGGAAAGTTACCACTAGCTGAGGGTTTGTAAGAAATGGAGGAAGGTTCGCCGTCGGCACTCAGAGAAGTCTTAGGATTTTTCTAGGCTCTGATACCATGTAGAAATTGTTTAGAGGGATATTTAAATTCTATTCTATTCCTTGGAATCATTACATATATATTCATTCTAGGAGAATAAACAGAAAAAAGGAAGGACATTTAATCTAATTAATTATAATAAACATATCCCACGGATCTCCAACTGCAGCCCTTGGATTGCATCCCACGGATCTCCAACTACAGCCCTCGGATTGCTGCCCACGAATCTCCAACTGCAACCCTCGGATTACTGCCCACAAATCTCCAACTGTAGCCCTCAGATTGCTACCCACAGATTGCTGACGTGGTAATACATGTTTGGAATATCCTCTTGACGTTTTCCAATTTTGTTATATCTTTATGTTAGAAGGTCGTAGCTTTTGTAATGAAACATTTTCTCATTCTGCTGAAATAACTTGGGATGCTGTTTGAGTATATTTGAAATAACTATCTGATTAATCATTTGTACCTTTGAAAATATGTTAGTAATATTGGTGTCGTTTGTTTTAGTGCAAACAAACTTATAGTCAGTTCATTTTTTAAGCGATTTAAATGGATAAACTTGACGTTTAAACAAATATACATCAACATATGTAATGATAACTTTTCATCTTTGTTTTTCTTGAGGCTTCTATAATAAAAGATCTCATTGCGGATTAAACGGCCATTTTTTTGTCTTCTCACAAATCAAGATCCTTTATCTCTTCTTGCTATTAACGCTTCCCATTTTTAAGCTTTAAATTAAGAAGCACCTCCATCGAGCATACTCTTCCTATAGTTAGTGACTTGGACATCATGTGAGTCTATTGAATTTTGGTTATAAAAATTTACCTTTTTGATATTGAATAGGATTATGGATACTTTCATATTTAATTTAAGCCCGTTTTATATTTAAGCGAATGTAGAACTACCCTAGAATATTTAAATTCTATTGTTGTATGTTGAATATGTTTTATTCATGATAGGGGACCAATCATCATGTTTTATAAGGCTTTGATGACAAGATTGTTTAGAACTGTCAATTGATTTAGATTATGTATTGATGTTGTACTGTATTTGTTTATATGATTCTAGTAATTTTTCAGGAACAATTTTATATAATGAAAGCAGATGAGGTTGTTTCTCGATCATTCCATATATACCCCACAACAGACCAGGCTGGAAAATATGAATGTGCAGGTTGTCATAATATCAAGTTGAGCAATTGTAGAGAGATTATGCTGGCTCAATGTTTTTCTTTATTCTAATAATATTCTATTCTCTCTCTCACTTCAGCTATTCTCAAGGCTTCTGATTTTACAGAAGTAGATCGTGCGGAGTGCCAATTTACTACCACGGCAACTGTCCTTGACAATGGATCCCAGGTTCCTAAGACACCCTTAGTTTGATATTGTTGGAAATTTCAATCATTAGCTGTTGCTCATTGGGCAACTGGGGCTTAGCCTGCATTCTTTAAAGGCTAGCTTAAACTCAGCACTCAACACAGTTAGGCATTATCTAACTTTCATAATCCTCAGTATGAACTTAAAATATGTCTTTATCAAGGTTGGGCTTAAATTCTTGGTTACAGTTGTCATTCTTTGAAGGATTCTCGTAAGCCATGAATTTTTTATGCTTAAATATAAGTTCTGCAACATCATACGCTTGTTTGGAAGCTTTTAAAACCCTCCCCAATCCTCTCCCTCCTCTCCTCATGCTGCCAGCCCCATTAACGGGCTTCCCCATTGTTTCCCTATTGAAGCCCTAAGCCATATTTGAATTTGAATTCAATTTTTCAAATTCAATTCCCTCCAAATTTACTTAAATCTGAAATTAATTTCAGATTTACTAAAAACCCTCTCCAAACCCTAACCTAACTTAGCTCACACAAGCCATTCCCTCTCTCCTTGGCTGCCCCCTTCCCCTCTCCTCATCTTCCTTGGAAACCCTAATCTCTCTAGAGTTTCGGAGCCGCGAAGAGAAGACAAATTCCTTCCTCCCTTCAACCGTTGGTGCATGGCCGATCCTGAGGTCGACCACAGATTCACCTACAACGATCAAGGAGAAATCGATATTTTGCTATCCCCTTTCTTCAACCCGGGCTTTGGAGCTGACGAAGAATACGTCGACCGCATCCTCTTGTGCTTGGTAGAGATTATCGACGAGCAACAACCATCCGGATTGTGGCAAATCACAGGACATCCACCGACTTCTTCAACTCCGACTACTTCTCTGACGAACAAGGTTTTACGTGTCACGTGTCTTGTGGTGGTGTTACTAGGGTTGCTTCTACCTTTTCTCCGCTAAACCCCAACTTCACGAGCGAGAGTGAAGGAACTTGAGGTGAACTGATGAGGACATCCACACTTGGAAAGTTTATCGTAGACGTGGCCGTCAATCTACGGCCACGATCGAGTCTTTGTATTTCTGAGTTTATTATGTTATTTGTTTCTTTTATTTTAGTTTACTGTTTTACCCTTACTTAAGGGCGGAGTGTTTGTAAGCCCAATGTGGGCATTTTAGTCTTTTCTTTTATTTCTCTTGTGAGGTTATTTATAGGCCACTATTGTATCGTTTGAAGGTAATGAATGAATAAAAAAAAAAATTTTCCTGCACTTGTGAATTCTGAGAGAGTTGGAGAGTTCTTGGAGAGAGCTTTTGGAGAAGTCCCTTGGCGAAGGGCGACGGATCACCCACCAACCTTGGAAGTGTCCGGGTTCGTGGCTACTTTATTCCTTTTCCCTCTTCTTGTTCCCTCTCCCCACTCTCCCACCCGCCGGCCACTTCATCCCCAAACCCCACGGCCAAGCCATCCACCGGCCTCCCTCTCCACGCCTTCCCCACTGGTTGCACTATTGCCTCCTTTTCCTAATTTGGGTGTGAAAGAAAGAGGACAAATTTTTGAATTCAAATCACATTAGTTTGAAATTCAAAATCTTTTCTAATTTACTAAACCTATGTTAGGAAAGTTTCCTATTTGAATCATATTTGAATCCCAAATTAAAAGGAGATCTATTTCAAACCTTTCCTAATCCTAAAACCCAAATTAAGAAGCTTTCCTAATCCCTCCCCTAGCCCATTCAGCCGCCGGCCCCTACATGGATCCCTATGGATTTGGTTTCCTAAAATATTAAATCTATTTTAAGGAAGCTAATAAATTTCAGCCCTTGATTGATGTGGAATTAATTAGGGCCTTCCTAATTGAATATTTTAAATAAAGAAGGCTTGAATTAATTCCCCAAATCCCTCCCCCCCTATTTAAAGCCGCCGGCCTCATCCCCTTGTCCGCCCCCCCTCTCTCTCTCCACTTCCCCCTCTCCTCATCAATTCAAATCTTTGGGATTAAATCCTATTTCCTTTTTCTAATTCCCTCCTAATTTCAAAAACCTGAGAACAGTTTCAGGTTTTTGAAACTTCTAACCTTCATAAGCCTAACCCTAGCTTTACCCAAACCTGAACCAAATCCTCCTCCCTATTCTTACCTTGGCCGCCCACTTTCCCTACCCCTTTCCACTTGAATTTCAAAGGGAAACCATTGTTCCCTTGGAGAAACTTTAAAGGACAGCAAGGTGCCATCACGTTCAATCCCTTTCTTCACAAGCAACATGAATGGAAGTCCCCGACTGGGACTACGGCTTGGTACTTGACGAACACGACAACATCGACATCCTCCGTTCCCCATTCTTCGACGTCGGATTCGACTTCGACAACACCGTCGAAGAATACTTCGAACGGATCCACATCACTTTGGTGGATACAATTGACGATCAACGGACGAAAGGACGGTGGACCATCATCGGCCGAACCACGATCTCTTCCACTCCGGGCACTTCCACACTCAAAGGCTACTTCACTCGATTCCTCCGATTCCTCACCCATACCTTAGGCATTCAAGTGGATACTGTCCGCCGACGACTCCTTTCCGATTAAGGTGAACTTTCTCCCCTCGTCAATTACTTCTTCCTCCTCCTAACCTTGTAGGTGTTGACGGAGTCGCACAAGATCAAAGCCGCTTAATTTGCTAAAGAGCTTAGTAAACGTAGAGTTATTTAAGTGCTCCTTTATGTTTAATTGTCTTATTGTTAATTGAGGGATTATGAATGAACATCTCCTATATTAGCTTTACTTTGATTTTCTAATCTATTTGTTTGTTCAAGCATTTTATATGTGGTTTGGCCTAAACGCAAGCATCCCTCCCTTGTTTTATTTTATCGTTCCAGTTGCTAGTAGTTAAATCAATTAATTGCTCTTTTAATAAATCGTGCAAAATCCTAACTTTCATTTAAAACATCCTAGTCCTACATCATGAACACTTCTTGTTGTTACGCCGTGGATTTTTGTTCTTCGCCATTAGTTTTACTTTTATTTTGTTGCTACTTGCAAGTCTCTTGTTAATCTCAATTGTAATTTCTTGCTATTACTTGATCTTTTAATGAAAAATTCTAAGAAATCTAACTTGAGAAAACATAAGTTATAATTAGCAAGGTTTAAAGTTCAAAGAATTGTTAATTTCCTAAAAGCAATCCTCGTTCACTTACATGTTTCACATCACGTTTGTGCTCGATTTTTTTTATATTCTATTCTTATTTGCAGATAATGTCTGAATACGATTCAAAAGGTGGTGGTCTGAATGGGTTTCTTAAATCAATTAAGAGCGGCTGGAAAAGAATTTGGAATGGCTTGACAGATTTCGTTACAGGGAAAACATGCAGGTATGTTGGATCTTATCCTTCTGCGAGGATGCCATTCTGTCAACGTTCTAAACAAGTTAAGACAATCACGACATTATAAAATTTTATAATTTACTGGGAAATGCCAATTCTTTTTTACTAAATACTAATTCTAACTAGCAGGAGATCATAATAAAATTCATTTAGCAAGGATTTTTGGTCATGCGCGGCTAAAATGAAATCATCTCCTCGGATAGTCTGTTTTTTTATTTCTTTCTTGTGTTTTTAATCTTCAACATGGCCATTCTAATTCAATTTTCCTTGGCAGAAGTAAATGCTCAAGTTTCTTCGATTTTAGTTGCCACTTACAATATGTTTGTGTCAGCTGGATATTAATGTTTGGATTGCTACTGGCCATATTTCCTACGGGTAATCTCCCTTAATTTCACCTAAATCTAATTACAATTACAGAGTTTTTTTTTTTCTTTCTGAATTCCAAATAACATTTGAATGAAATTTTTTCGCAGTCATCATCCTTCTATGGCTTTTACATCAAAAAGGATTATTTGATCCACTATGTGACTGGTGGGATGATCGTTTTGGTAACAAAACTGAAAGAACCAAAATCCATTCCAAGTATGAAAAATATTCAAGGCAGTCACATATCCATCATCGTAGTGAACATCATATTCATGATAAGGAAAGACGACATAGAAAGAGGCAGAGCTATAATGATCACAGACATCTGAAGCCTGCAAGCCATGTCCACCATGTTCATCAAGAGAGTCACAAGCACAAACACAAGAAGCTGAGTAAACATGAACTTGTACTGGGAGAGTCAAGTGCAATGACAGGGCTCCGAAGCATTGCCAAGCATCATGAGGAGAAGCAGGTTGGTCGAAAGCATGGCCACGGGCATGCTTACAGGCAAGAATTATATTCTAAGCTCTATGATAGAGATCATCGGCATTAGATATCTTTGAATGTTCTCAGATTGTTTATGTTGTAATATAACTCTTTTGTCCTAACCTTACTCTCAACTGGGCGTGAAATTATTCTGTGCGGTCACCAAATGCTGTTCGGAGGCAAATCAGAATGCCCTGTCACTTTTTAGCTGTATATCGATGTTGTGTACCACTGTGTACTGGGTGACGTGTCACATCCTAATTCGCCTCCGGACCGTCCGGTGACCGTACAGAATAATCTCTCCAACTGGGCATTGGAATTTGACGGGTAGTTGTTTGTGGAGTTAGTTATTCATGATTACAATAATGTTTGCATACCAAATGCCTTTTAGGGTCTATTTTTAATAACTTTCTTGTTATTTTGCTTTTCATTTAGCAATCATAATTTCGTTTGACTATTATTCTGTTGTTACTTTTTCATTACTGTTTCCAAATATTTGAGGTGGAAAGTTATTTTTTTGCAATTTATATAGTTAAGTTATTTTTTCCGTAATAATTTCATAACTAATTTTATAAAACACTGTAGTTATCCCATAGAGACTCATGACTATGTTATTTGATTTTTATACACTTTAAAATTGTAATTATATTATAATGCAATTAGAGTCATACATTGATAAAAATCTAATGCATTTTCTTGACGATGGAACGATTATTAAACAATATATATAATTTGGATTTTGTAATTAAAAGTCATAATATTAATATTAATTTTTAATTTAAAGGAGAACCAAATTTCAAATCACTTGAATGTTTTATAAGATTGCTACTTCAGGCTCTATAGCTTGCCAAGTTTATCTAAGAATAAGAAGATAATTTCTTTGTTCAAACAATCTTCTAAAGGCATTTAGGTTCTGTTTGGGATGGCTTTTTTATTGCTTTTTAAAGTAGGCCTAATTTTAAATCTTCAATGAATATTCAAATCCAATATGTGAAGGTTCCATCTTAATAAGAAAGAAAATTAAGGTTTCGTTTGGGACGATTTTTTTGTTGCTTTTTAAAGCAGTTTTTTGATATAAAAATTAAATTTTTGTATTAAAAAATTGCTTTAAGAAGCAACAAAGAAGTTGTTCCAAATAAAATCTAAAACTATCAATGCTTGAGCAGGCTCAATCACTTGTGGCTCAGAGCAAGAAATCCTCTTTTGAAAGGCTTTCAATTTAACAACATTCAAAGAAGACTTTAAAAAAACCAAAGAAGATTAAAATTTTGCACATTACAAAATTTTACATATAAATCAATGAAAATAAACCATATTTTATTTAATTAATAATAATTTCTGTCATTCATATTTGCTGTTAATTTGAATGGCAATTTCAACCATGCAAATATAGAATAGACAAATCTGTAATATTTAAAATTATGGAGTACCAGTCATTAGCACATGATGTCAATTAAAAATTAATTATTTGCATATGAAACCAATTAAATTCCAGAAAGAAAAACAACTTGAAATTTTTCACAGGCTTTCACAAACAAAAAAAGATACAGAATGGTTAAATCCATTATTTTCCTTTTTTTTTTAATTTCATTAAACAAACCATTAGCTTTGGTCATCACGTCTGATCTGATTGTTTGTGTTTGTAAATTGTAATTTCAATTATTCAAAATTTTTTAATTAAATGAGTTTTTTTTTTTTGTCAAAATTATTCTAATTTTTGTCATCAATAATTGTAATCATCAAAGAGAGCACTAATTTGTATGTAGCAAGATTGATTAAGTCAATTGTTAAGTTTAAAATTAGTCTATAATTCATTGTCTTAACTCATTAAACCTTGAAATCATCTAAAGCCTTAGAGTTTTGGACTACTTTTAATTGCTTAGGGTTGGGGCTCAACACATCGCTAAGGCTTATAAGTTGTACTTGAAACTCATGGGAGTTGGTTTAAGGGTTTTTAGAAGTCCCTTATTAGACATGGCCTTTGTCGAAGATTTCGACTTTTGGTCGAAAGTACTCTAATCATAAATAATTGGGAATGTATTGTGTAGGTGACATACAGGGGTGGAACCAGCCTTAATTTTCAAGGGGGGATAAACTTATAAGGCATATATGTCGGGGGTTCAAAGGGGCAGCGCCCCCTGGCGGGATTCGACCTTTGTTGAGGGCAATTACCTAAAGACCATATTATTTTAAAATTTTTAGAGGGGACAATTGCCTCAAAATCCTTATAATAAAGACTAAAAAATAAATGGATATGAACAAATAACCTAAAAAATCATATAATTATTATTTTTTAACTATTTGAGGGGGGGGGGGGGGGGGGGGGGGGGGGGGGGCGCAATTGCCCCCCCTGACTATATGGGGGTTCCGCTCCTGGTGACATATCTAAAGATGTATATGCTGCAAAATAAAAAAAACAGCTTGAAGACTAAAGGCTTCATTTGCGACAGGTTTCTTAATGCTTTCTAAAATAGTTTTTTAGTATACAAATTTTTATACAAAAAAATTGCTTTAGAAAGCAGAAAACCATCCCAAACAAAGCATAAGATTTTGTTTGAAATAGCTTTATATATCATAAAATAAAATATTTTTAATGCTTAAATGTTTATATTTACTTACACAATATTAATATTTTTATGCCATGTAAAAAATATCATTAATTTAACGTATTTAAAATAAAAAATATATTATTTATTTATTTTAAAATAATATACAAATAAATATAAAAAAATTAAATATCAAATCTATAAATACATGAAAAGTTAAGGGTATGTATGTAAATGCCTCTTAATTGATATCTCAACGTGCACGTTCACCGGACTTCGTCCGTAGGCCAAGACGCACCACGTCACTTATCACTAATAGCTGTGTATTGTTAGTAATGCAGAGCCTGCTCGGAGGCGTGCGCGGAAGTTTATAGAGAATGCGGCCGCAGGTGATCGCCGACGAGGGAGACGACGGTGCTTCACCGCCGCCGGCCGCTATGAAAAGTAGATCGCCTAGCGGCGTCTTTGGTGGCGGATGGAGAGTGACCCCAACAATGGATAACACGGAGGAAACGGCCGGCGGTGCGGTGGTGGAAGTAGAGAAGCTTTTCCCAAATGGCGACATCTACAGGGGTGAGTTCGTGGCGAACGCTCCACACGGCCGCGGGAAGTTCATCTGGATCGACGGCTGCGTGTATGAAGGCGAGTGGCGGAATGGGAACGCCGCTGGAAAGGGAAAGTTCTTCTGGCCTTCGGGCGCGAACTACAATGGAGAGTTCAAGGGAGGGAGGAGGGAGGGGTACGGTACCTTCATTGGCGCCAATGGAGAATCATATCAGGGATCCTGGCTTGCCGATCGGAAGCAAGGATACGGGAAGAAATCGTACGTGAATGGAGATTTCTATGAAGGGCAGTGGAGACGGGATCTCCAGGAAGGGCAGGGGCGATACGTGTGGCGCAATAAGACTCAATACGTTGGTGAGTGGCACAATGGGATGATCTCCGGCCGAGGAGTGCTTATCTTGGCTAATGGAGACATGTACGATGGTCGCTGGGAGAATGGTGTGCCTAAAAGGAGTGGCGTCTTTGCTTGGCCGGATTGCAGCTGCTATTTGGGAAGCTGGATTAACGATCCCAGGAGTCAGCAGCGGATCAACGGCGTATCGTGCACAGCTTCCCTGGCGTCAAGTGAGCGACCATTAGCAGATTGGGCTTTTCCGAGGAGCAGCGAGGGAGCGAAGGACATCTCATTAATCTGCTTGAGGGAGTCTGATGGCGAGGCAGGGGGCATCAACTGCGAAGTTATGGACACCATTAATACCTCCATGCTTTACGAGAATGGGTCGGAGTTTGGTGAGGGGGGAGAAGTTTCTGGGAAGCTTCAGCTGCGGAGTAATTGTTGTTTAACCACGGGTGAGGTGAAGAAGCCGTGGCAAACAATATCGAAGGGGCATAAGAGCTACGATCTGGTGCTTAAACTTCAATTAGGCATCAGGTACTGTTATATGCTATGGATTACCTTGTTATTTTGTAGATATAATTCAATGCTTTCTGATTTGTCTTAAACTACAGATTTTCTGTAGGCAAACCTTCTTCCAAGCAGTCGATCAAGCCCTGGCCAAGTGACTTTAATCCACGAGAGAAGTTTTGGACTAGGTTTCCACCCGAGGGATCGAAGATTACAGGTCCACACCACTCTTCAGAGTTCAGATGGAAGGACTACTGCCCTAAGGTCTTCAGGTACAAAGTCGTATTGAGGCCTTGCATATGACTTTGATTTTTTATGGATTGCTTTTGTCTTCTGATCAATGTTTTTTTCCAACTTGCTTATCTGACTTTTGGTAGAAATAATTTCTTTGGCATTTGTTTGTAGACATCTGAGGAAATTGTTTGGTGTGGATCCAGCGGATTATGTAAATTCCATTTGCGGTGCTGATTATCTTACAGAGCTATCTTCCCCTGGCAAAAGTGGGAGTTTGTTCTTCCTGACTCAGGATGATCGTTTCATCATAAAAACAGTGAGAAAGTGTGAAGTAAAGGTTAGGCACTTAGTTTTTGTTAATAGCTGCTTTTATTTTGTGGGAGCTGCTAATTAAAAAGATTGTTCTGCATCCAGTTTTTCTCGCTGTCTGAGTAATGGGAAAATGCCATTCAACATCTGTTCTGACTGAATGTTACTTTATTCATTTGATTGCGGTGCATCAATTGAGTGGGCTTTGTTGAGAATAAGATTGGACAGCTGCACCTATATGTTCTTCGTAGATATTACCAGTAATGCTTTTCTATCTACCTCAACTGATTAGAATTTAGATTATCCCGATAGCTCATTTGGTTACCTGAATTCCCAAAAACTTGCTTTGCAGGCAATTTGCGGAATTCATCATTATTTTGGTTGTAGGTAGAGACCAACAATAATATCAAACTTCAGAAATCACGTCTCAACTCAGTTTTAATGATTTAATTCTCATGAAAAATGAGAGACAATGTCATCCTTTTCTAAAACATGTTTTCTATCTACAAGCAACCAAATGAGCCTTGAGTATCTACTATTTTGATTCCTCAAAAGTGGAACATTGCTGTAATTCTTAAGGCATGGCATTGAACTCTAGTTATTGATGATGTAACATGCTGCAACTTCCAGTCATCCGTTTGCCTGAACTGCTGTTTTAGACAGACGCATAAGTTCTATTTATGTAGCTTGAAAAACAGCTTGGCTAAAATTAGTTTAGCAAATGTTATATGCTATACGAAGCTACAAGATTGACAATTTTTATAGTGCTTTTTGTTTTCTTAATAAGTGTGTTTTTCCTTGGTATGATTATTTCAAATATCAATTTATTATTTTTCTAATTTCCTTCACAACTTGTACAGATTCTTATTAGGATGTTATTGAATTATTACCAACATGTTTGCAAGTATGAGAATTCTCTCCTCACAAAGTTCTATGGCGTGCATTGTGTAAAGCCCATTGGAGGACATAAGGTTCAAAGATGCCCTAAATTAGTTAAAAGTCATCTGCTGTTTCCTCTTTGTGCCGATGTTGCAAAGACATAATTTTCTTTTTTGTCTCTTACAATTCTAGAAATGTCTTATTTTTAGGTTCGTTTCATTGTGATG
Source organism: Dendrobium chrysotoxum (assembly GCA_019925795.1). NCBI lineage: Eukaryota > Viridiplantae > Streptophyta > Magnoliopsida > Asparagales > Orchidaceae > Dendrobium > Dendrobium chrysotoxum. Next base: position 90,805,689 of record CM034313.1, read on the forward strand.
GGCAACCTACTCTGCTCCGAGTATGGAATTCATAGACGGTTTGACCTGAAAGGCTCATCTCATGGCAGGACTATTCAAAAGAGCGAGGAAGAGATAGATGAGACCTCTACTTTGAAGGATCTGGATCTTAACTTTGTATTCCACCTACAAAAGCCTTGGTTCAAGAACGTTATGTGGTATGATAGCCTTTGGCTGCATTTTAGTTTCAAAATTTTATGGCTTGATTTTGTTTCTCTAATTATTTATTTCCTCTAGTCAAATTGAGCGAGATTGTGAATTTCTGGAAGCAGAGGGCATCATGGATTATAGTCTTTTAGTAGGATTTCGTTTCAGTGATGATTTATCTGCTTCTAAGATGGAAACATACCCTGCTTCTGAACGTAAGTTGATAACATTGAAAAGTTTGTTATTATTGACTACATAGATGATGATGGTCCTCATTTGAATCTAATTTATGAATCAATCCTTAATCAGAGGTGTCTAGTACGCATGGATCCTTCCAGCGTCTGGGGCCTTTCACTGAGTTCACCTTTCCGGAGTCGGGGAGGTGGGGTACGGCTAGATACATGGATGGTCGGTATGTCTTAAACCTGTCTGCTTTTTATTTGTTTTTCTTTTATTGGGTCATTTGTCTTTTGATATGAAGACGATATTAGATTTTCATGTTAAAGCAACCACTTAATTATATACCCTTTTTTTTTCCTTAAAGTTCTTAGCACACTGATGGTGAAACCATAATGATGTTTTTCTTTTTATCTTTATTGTCTTTACTTTGCAACCTCCAAAAGTACTGCAGTAATAGTTTTCAGATCCATTCGGCACAGAACTGGTCAGTTAAGCATAAAAGTTGAACCTTCAGCCATTTGTATACACCAAATAGTGGCTTTCGAGGAAGAAACTGACTAAGAAAAAAAGAGACCCTCCCCATCCAAAATCAAGAGCTATCGTTTAGTATTTTCTTTCATTGTTTTTTCCTCCCAGAACCAGCCTTTGTAGCTCTTCATGTTTTCTGACGTTGCGCTTTGTGTTTTGATTTGTTTCTTTATCAAAGCTGCAAAAAAGCATTACTTGATCACTTGTATGAATAGCATTGGGTGGTATTAATGCTTTTTTCCATACCTCATGTTTCTTTAGGTCTATCATGTGACGCCCCAGAATTTAATTTGAAAGAATTATTCTTTTATCTTTTAATAAACAACAACTAGAGCTACCTAATTTCATCTATCAGTAATAAACATCGAAAATACATTCTATAATTCAAAACATCAATATATACATTTGTATTATCATTGCTCCTAAAAATCATGTATACTACTCAGGATCTATATAGTCATATCACAACTAATAAAAGAATAACTAAAATAAAAAGGAATGGAACCTGAGGAATCCTGATCAGTCTCATACTCCTCCGTTGCTCTGACTTGAAATTATTTAAGTACATATAATGAGCTTAAGAGCCCAGTAAGTAATTAAATCTTATAACTGAACTCAATACACGATAAATGAGCAATATGCATGTCAGCAATTAAATCACAACAGTAGTAACACAAGACCATGAATCAGTGTAGAAACAGTAAAGCTCACATGCAGTAGTAGTAGAATCTGTAAACAGTAAAATAATATGGTATAGAAGCTAGTAAAATAATACAGTAGGGAAATTAATAAACTAATATGGGTGTCGATTCAATAAAGCAGTCATATCAGTACTATCAATCAATAAATTATCATATAAAACAGTAAAACCAAAGCATCAGTAAAGAACTATCTAACTCATACCAATACAGTAAAAATCTTATAATTATGTACACATGCTCAGTATATTCAGTATCAATACAGTGAATCAATAATATCAAACAGTGTTGGTGTTCGTATCGATAATAGTAAAATCAGTGGCATGAGCACTAAAATAATATTGTAATAGTAAATCCGTGTAGTACAATAAATATGTACAGTAATAAGAACAATGCCTCAAAAATATGCATTTCAGTAGTCACACTAAACAAGTAAGAAGTCCTGATTTAAGCAATATTTTTCTAGTATCGTATCAGTATCAATAAATCGTTGACTCAGTAAACAGAGTCGTTACTCTTTGTCCGTCAGCACAGTAATCATCTCCTTATAACTCTCAATCAGTGTATAACGTGAATTAGTCGAGGATAACACCAAACTACATGTTTAAAAGAAAGTACGTCGGCCCACCATCATTTATAGGTCTATCAATCTCCAGCCAATGTCAGTGAATAACCAGTCTTTACTTGTTTCTTTCTCCACACACATTATTATCACAGTATTATAATAATAATAGCAACCAGATAACCATATACACGCATTCATTTCAATATATTGCAGTAAATAAAGTATAATTGAGCTTAATTCAGAAAGTGTCAAAATGTTCTAATAGTAGGCAACAAAAAATCTTATTAAGCAGAAATTCATATTTTCATAAATTAATCAAATTATCAGAGATCGTATATAATAACATTCTGAAGCTTTAATTGAACTAAAGTACTATTTTTAGATGTCAAAATAAATTTCTGAATCGATAAAAATTACTATTTTTTTAAAATCACCCGATAAAAAATCTCAAATAAATACTCAAAATGTTCATAATCTCAATCTCTATAACTTATAAAAAGTTAGCGATAAAAGTTTTACCAATATAAAATTATTCTCGTCTTTCGGTACTTGAAATACAAATTTAATAAAAAATATAAAAATAATAAATGATTAAAATAAAAAATAGGATAATTGTTTCTTACAATGAGACGAGCAAATTTCTAATAGGATTGACTGACAAAAATCACTCCACGATCTTGAAATCCTAAATTATATTTTCTCTTCTCTTTTTTCCCTTAATTCCTCTCTAATGCTCTCTATTAAAATGCATGTAATGAAAAATAAATAAGAAAATGGCTTTTGATAACATCACATAATGGATTTAGATATTATAATAAATTAATAATATAATATTAATATAATTTAATCAATTTTTAATATAAAAGTCATATAAATCCTTTTAAGACTTCAAAAATTATAGAAAAATATCCATAAAATAACATATATAAAATAACATATTGTATTTAAAAATTCCTGGTGAGATCTGTTTGATAAACAGACATGTAACAGTCCCAAAATTCTCATTTGTACAGATATGTGTCAATTTCTTAAGAATTTGTATGAGTGCCCAAAAATTATAAAAAAATTTAATGTAATTAAATTTCTATAATATCTATGTTATGATAAAAATGGTTTGTGATTTAGACTTATAATGATCCCTGAAAGAAATTATTTGACAGGATCAAAATATGGGTTATTACAATCTATCTACTTTAAAAAAATTCGTCCCCGACATTTTTCATAAGGATTCAGACACAATCGATATAAATCAAATTTGTACGATCAAAACTCAAAATTAAATTAAACTTAAATCAAAATTCATTGGAAAAAGTATACAATCATGCAGTTTATTCTATTACATGTCATTCAATATATGCAAAATAATGCACCTTAATCTACATAATATACTCGACTCATAATTAATTTCCTACAGCTCTGATAACAATCAATTATTCCAATAACATTGCTCTGATATCAATTGTGATGCCCTATAATCTAATTTGGAAGAATTATTTTTTTATCTTTTAATAAACAACAAATAGAGCTATCTAATTACATCTATCAGTAATAAGCAGTGAAAATAAATTCTATAATTCAAAATATCAATATATACCACTGTTTAAAATTGCGCAATAAGAGGCGCGCCTTGAGGCGTGCCTCTGCGCAATTCTGCTCCTGGGCGCCTCATTGCTTAAGCAATTGGGGGAATTGGTGAGGCTTACGCCTCACTGGCTCTGAGGCGCGCCTCAGAGGCGCAATTGCGCAATTCTTAGTGAGGTGTAAGCCTCATTAAACCGGTCCCACTCACTTAAGTGAGTAATAAAAAAAAAACCCTCACAAATCTCTCTCCCCCATCCCGACCCAGGCATTCCGTTTCCGCCAGAACCCGCAAGCTTCCGCTCGGAGCCCTCTCGGCCGCCCATTCCGCCGCCTCTCCCGCCGGCGCCGCCTCACGCCGGTGAGCAAGGAGTGTCCGGCCGCCCTCTACGACAACTCCTCTACGCATTTTAGGTATTTTTTTTAGTATAAGGGAAGATTTTTCAAGTTATAGGAAATCTAGGGTTTTTAATATTTTGAAATTTTTTGGTTTGTTTTCCCTTTTTTGCATTAGGAAACATGGTTAGAGGAAAGGAAAAGACAAATACGTCATTGCGGCGTGATCCTTCTTGGAAATATAGTGTGCAAGTTGATGTAGGAGGCGGCGAGAAAACATATATGTATTTAAAATGTAATTTTTGTGACAAGGTGGTGAAGGGAGGAGTTACTCGCATGAAGGAACACTTATCCGGTTCACATAAGAATGTAGTACCTTGTGCGAATGTACCGGATAAGGTGAAGGAGGAAATTATTACTTACATGAAGAAGAGTACCACGGCCAAACATCTACAACAGGAGCAATTTGATGAAAGGGTCGAACAAGGTTCTTATTTCGGAAGCGAGAGTGGAAAGGGATCTTCCTCCACTATACATAATAGAGGTGTGCGGGGTCCTATGGATCAATACATAATAAATCCAGGAGAGGATAGAGGAGAAGCACAGATGATGCCTGCAGTTGGTACCAGAGAGGGTCGACGTCAGGTATGCATGGATATTGGCAGATTTTTTTTTGAAAATGCCATACCTTTTAATGTTGCAACATCACCGGCCTACTTCAATATGTTGCGATCTGTTGGGTTGTATGGGAGAGGGTTGAAGGCACCTTCCATGTATGAGTTAAGAACATGTATTTTGAAGGAGTTGCAAAACACAAAGCAGAGTATAGATGAGATTAAATGGACCTGGACTGAGACTGGTATTACTATTATGTCAGATGGATGGTCTGACATGAAGAGTAGGAGCTTGATTAATATCCTTGTAAATAATCCCTATGGCACAGTATTTTTACGATCAGTTGAAGTTTCAGATCAGGTTAAAAATGCGGAATTCATTTTCACTTTACTAGATGGGGTTGTTGAGGAGCTTGGGGAGCAATTGGTGGTTCAGGTTGTGACTGACAATGCTAGTGCATACAAAGCAGCAGGCCACATGTTGATGGAGAAGAGGAAACACCTCTATTGGACCCCCTGTGCAGCACACTGTATCGATCTCATATTAGAGGCACTTGGTGATTTACCTCAACACAAGAGCGCCCTCTCTAGGGCGAAGAAGATCACAAAGTTCATCTACAACCATTCATGGGTCTTAGCCTTAATGAGAAAGTTCTCAAAGAAGGAAATCATTCGCCCTGCTACCACTAGGTTCGTTACTACATTTGTACACTGCAAAATTGCAAATCTATTTCAATTCCTAATGCAACTTTATTCTACATGGGTATTACGTTTAGTGGATGCCGAGAAGAAACCAGCAATGGGTTTTATATATAATGCAATGGATGAAGCGAAGGAGTTAATTGCACATAACTTGGGAGGAGAGGAGGCAAGTTATAGAGAGATTTGGGATATCATTGATGCTCGGTGGGAGGTCCAGTTACACCGTCATCTACATGCAGCGGCGTATTTTCTCAATCCTCAATTTCAATATTCAGAGAGGAAATCCACAAATCCAGAGGTGAAGCTAGGCTTGTATCATTGCATGGAGCGATTAATACCGGACCTGAATGTCAGGGAGATTGCAGATTTACAGCTTATTTTATTTCGGAATAGGGAGAGATTCTTTGGTTTGCAAGCAACCAAATCTACCATTGCGAAACGCTCACCAGGTATAGTTATTTTTTGCAAATTATCTGTATAATCATAACACTTTAATATCTCCTGATTATCTTTTTTCCTTTTGAAAATAGTTGAATGGTGGATCCAATTTGGTGATTCGACCCCTGAGTTACAGAGTTTTGTTGTTAGAGTTTTGAGCCTCACTTGTTCTTCCTCTGGGTATGAGCGAAATTGGAGCACGTATAGTCAAGTGCAAACTAAGAGAAGAAATCGACTTTCAACACTCAGAATGAACTCCCTTGTGTACATTATGCACAACAAGAGGTTGAGAGATATAAGGATGAGGAACAAGGGGTTAAAGGATGATGAGGACCCTTTGGTGTGTGAAGATGTAGTTTCTGATAATGAGTTGTTCATAGATGATGAGACAGATTTGCCATTATCAGACTTGCAGCTAGAGGATCTAAGTGTGGATGTCTTAAGGGGCGAAGCAGATCAAGTGGGGACACCACACACATCTACTAGTTCTGCAGCACAACAATTAAGTAAAGGTATGTCACAATTTATTTTGTGCAATTACATTATATATATATATGCAATTAATATTACATTAATCATTCTTATTTAACAGGGAAGAGAAAAATGGATAACATTGAAGATGATGAAGATTTGACATTCATAGATACAATTGGAGAAGAAGATTCCCTTGATAACCAATTTAGTGAATAACATTGAAGAATGATGAGATTATATGTTCTTTCTTATTTGTATTTTGGGAGTTTTGATAGACTTATATTTTGTAGTTCTGTATTTTGAATTATGCTATGAGATGCATCTATTTTATTGTCTTCCACTAATTTCAATTGTTATTTAGATATTTTTATAGTATGATAGTCTCTAACTGTTATTTACCTGTTTAAATAGTTAAATTCTCATTTACGCAATTCTTTGTCCGTGAGGCTTACGCCTCACACCGCCTCGAGGCTTACGCCTCGCCTCACGGACGAAAAACGCCTCGAGGCTTATTTACGCAATTTTAAACCTTGATATATACATATATATTATTATTGCTCCCAACATCACGTATACTACTCAAGATCTATACAGTTATATCACAACTATTCTATCATGAGTACAAAAGAATAATTAAAACAAAAAGGAACATAACTTAAGGAATCTTGATTAGTCTCATACTCATGCTCCCTTGCTCTGATCTGAAATTATTTAATCACATATAATGAGCTCAAGAGCCTAGCAAGTAACCAAATTCTATAACTAACTCAATTCACGACAAAGAAGTAATATGCATGTCAGCAGTCAAATCACAGTAGTAGTAGACATGATCATAAATTAGTGCAGAAATAGTAAAGCTCGCATGCAGCAGCTGTAGAATCTATAAACAGTAAATAGTACGGTATGAAATCCAGTAAAACAGTACAATTGGGAAATTAGTAAATCAGTACGGATGTCGAATCAATAAAGAAGTTATCGTATCAATACTATCAATCAGTAAATCAATTATATAAAGTAATAAAACCAAAGCATCAGTAAAGAATTATCTTAACTCAGATCAATACAGTAAAAATCATATAATTATGTACACATGCTATTTAATATGGCACATGCTCAGTATATTCAGTATCAGTACAGTGAATCAATAGTATTAAACAGTATCGATGTCCGTAAAGGTAACAGTAAAATCAGTGATAGGAGCTGTAAAATAATACAGTAACAGTAAATCCGTGCAGTACAATAAATTTGTATAATAATAAGAACAATGTCTCAATAACATGCATTTTAATAGCCACACTAAACAAGTAAAAAATCCTGATTTAAGCGGTATTTTTTTAGTATCGTATCTATATAAATAAATTGTTGGCTCATTAAACAGAGTTGTCATTCATTATTCGTCGGCGCGGTAATCATTTTCTTATAACTCCCAATCAGTATAGCACGTGAATCAGTTGAGGATAACACTAAATTACATATTTAAAGAAAAGTCTGTTGGATCACTATCCTGTATAAGTCAATCAGTCTTCAACCAATGTCAGCGAATAATTAATATTTATTTATTTTTTTCCACACATTATAATCACAGTACTATAATATAATAGTAATAGTAATTAGATAACCACATACACATATTCATTTTCAATGCATTGCAGCAAATAAAGTATAATTGAACTTAATTCAAAAATTGTCAAAATGTACTAACGGTTGGTAACAGAAAATTCTACTGAGCAGAAATTTATATTTTCAAAAATTAACCAAATTATTAGAGATCGTATATAACAATGTTCTGAAGTTTTAATTGAACTAAATCACTATTTTTAGATATCAAAATAAATTTCTGAATTGATAAAAATCACAGCTTTTTCAAAATTGCTCGGTAAAAAATCTCAAATAAATATTCAAAACGTTCATAATTTCAATCTCTATAACATATAAAAAGCTATGCGACAAAAGTTTTACCAATATAAAATTATCCTCGTTTTCCAGTAAAGAAAATACAAATTTGATCGAAAAAATATAAAAAACAATAAATTATTGAAATCAGAAATAGGATAATAGTTCCTTACAATGAGACGAGCAAATCTTCTAACTTGATTGACTGCCAAAAATCACTCCTTAGCCTCCAAATATTAAATTATATTTTCTCTCTTTTTTTTTTCTTAATTCCTCTCTAATGCTCTATGTTAAAATGTATGGAATGAAAAATAAATAGGAAAATGGCTTTTGGTAACATCACTTAGTGGACTAAGATATTATAATAAAATAATAGTATAATATTAATATAATTATATAATTTAATCAATTTTTAATATAAAATTCATATAAATTCTTTTAAAGCTTCAAAAATTATAGAAAAATATTTATAAAATTGCACATTTTATTTAGAAAATTCTGATAAAATTGGTTTGCGAAATAAATACCTGAGGGTCCCAAAATTCACACTTGTTTCGATATATGTGTCAATTTCTTAAAGATTTATACTAGTACCCAAAAATTATAAAAAATTTAATGTTATTAAATCACTATAATCTATGTTACGGTGAAAACGGTTTATGATTTGAATTTTTAATGACACTTTAAAAAAAAATTATTTGGCAGGGTTAAAATACGAGTTATTATATATTGTGTGCTTGAAAATTCATAATGATTGAAATAATTTAGCTATCTTAAGGTTGTATCTAGATCTCACATAGATAAGCAAAATATAACATAAAGAGATACAAGATTTTTTATGTGAAAAACCTAGGATGTGGAAAATTCATGTGGTCTTATTCTGTTGAAATAGTTTCACCCGTTTGACTCAAGAATTATAAAGGATGTAGTTTCTCATAGCTAGAGAAACTGTTTGGTAATACAATATAATAGATTTGAAATAAGGGTTTCCTATGTTAGTGGTGTTAGTATGAGTCTTAAGGTGTCTGATCAGTTTCAGACAATGGTTGACATTTTCAAAAATTGATTAATGAAGAGTGATCAACTTGATCCTTCTCCTAACACGAGGAGATAATAATTTACAGGAAGGATGAGAGTTAAACATCAAAGGTTGACTGATGTTGGTTTTTGACAAGTATGAAGCAATGGTCATTGGGGAATTCCAAAGTTGAATAATAATAGCTACTTGATACGTGTAAATTATGTAGTATTTTATATATTTTATTTTTAGTGAAAATATGTTGTTTTAGTTATGTTTGTACATGAAAAACTCAAAAATGATAGAAAATTTTAAGGAGCTTACAGCATTGCGGCGTCGGATGAAACAATGCCGCAACGCCACCTTCAATACTGCTGAGGTGCCACAAATCAGACATTGTAGCGCCAAGTTCTCTATTTGATAGCATTGTGGCGTCAACAAAGCCAGCGCCGCGACATTAAAAAGTCAGTTTGGCAGCACCAAATTCTCTATTTTTAAATGCCATGGTGCCACAATTTCTCATACATTGACGCCATTTTTTGCATTTGGGCGCCGCAGCGCTTAAATGTCAATAGTGTCGCGGCGTTGCAGTTGTAACTTTCAAGGGTCATGTTCTATTAGTGAAAAGACGTGACTGTTCACAAAGTAACTGATCCACGTCAGCAAGCGCTGCGGCGGTGCAAAAGTTTCAGCACTGAGGATTTAGTTCACTTCAACGGCGTCGTGGCGCCACTCTTTCAAGCACCGCAGTACAAGATACCTTTTTGTGTTGTCCTATAAATAGTTGTGATGTTATATTTATAAGGGAGTTCAGTCACTTGTGTGAAATTCAGTATTTCTTAGAGTACTTCTCTAGTTCCCTCTTAGAGTAAAATCTAAGGGAAGACTAGGGAAGTATAAGATACAATCATCTGGAGTATTTAGCATTTGTTTCTTAAAGAAACTTTGTAAGTTAAGAGAGGAGTGTAGAGGAGATACTTTAATCCTTTCTGGTAATATCACTCTCTTGTATTTTTATTCTTCCATGAGTTTAATGAAAATGAACTCTGACTTGAGTGATATTTGATCGTTGAATTTGTCTCGTTGAGATGCTCATTTTGTTTATAAGCATATAAAATTTGGAGTATATTTTATCCCTCAAATTGTCTCAAGAAGTTTATAATTATGCTTGAGAGTTAGTAATTTAGACTCATTTGAAATTTAATTCATGTGATTTTGGCCCTTATGGTTTCATTTCTTTGAATCACTCAATCTCAACAAGAAATTTAGGGCTTATGTGGGTTTGAGTTGAGAAAATTCTGAAGAAATTTGATGCGTCATTGTTATCGTGCATCCACTTTACCCACCTCCCTCTCTCCCAAAATAATTGGTAGTAGAGCAGTATGCCTAAGCTACACCTTTGATAACAGACCTAGATCATTATTATCATAGTTTATACCCTAATTGTTGAAGCAAGTGCTCTAATAATTAGTATCAAAGTTTGGTATTTTTTATTATCTTTTTATGCTCGACACTCTAGAGTTGATCCTCCTTGATCATTTTTTTACATTTTAGTGCCTTAATAAACACAAAATTAAGCGATCTTTAATCGTCATATTCATCTAGTTTTTTTTTTGGCTGGACCTTCCACCTTGTGGAATAAATCGTCATATTCATCTAGTTGAGATGCCCTTTTGGAGGGCATTTGACCTCGCAATTTGCCTCAACAAAATTTCTAATTATGCTGCTTAGTTTTTTAGTTAGACCCCATTTCAACTTGAATTCATGTGATTTTGATCCTCTTGAATTCTTCTAGTCGATTCATATAATCTCAACTATAAATTTGTTAAAAATAGAAGTTGGATGGTCGCATGATCGATTTATGAGATTTTTATCCAAATATTTTTGTGCTTTTGTGGGCTCCGAAAATTCGGCCCCGGCCTCCGCCCGCTTTTGCTTTGCTTCAGGGGGAGTTTTAACGGACTTAAGTTCCAGGGTAAATTTTGGAAGGCAGATGGATTGTAGATAAGATACTACCCAGAGATTTCGCCCTCATTTTGCGAGGACTTTATGATCTGAGTTCTGGTTTCCTATAGGCGCAAGCCCCTATAGTTAATTACCTCTCCCGGTAACGAGAGAGAACTTTCGATTAAGGCTAGTCGTCAATCAGATACGTATAAATACATGAGTCTGGCATACAGTAGCAGCATGGGTTCAGAAATTGGAGAGTTTGGAAGGTTTGATATTTAAAAATAGAAATTTCACCATCTTGCACTTAAAGCAGATGGTGGGGGAATGGATGATGGACCCGATCAAGATCCCATGGTTCTGTCATCCTGGGCCATCGTGGTCCCTGGTCTACTTAGTCAGAGGAGGTAGTCGACTCAACCTGACAGAAGGATCCTTGTCGGCAGCCATGGGTTGCTTCGTCCAAGGGTACCTTGTAGACCTGGGGGGAGTGTTTGTCTAAGGGGAAACTGCCGGTTAGAGGACTCGTACCACGTCCTTGCTGGCAGGAGATTGTTTGAGAATGGATCCTAGTGATATTTTCGATCAGACATTAGCTCTTTGTGAGCTGAAGTATTCTTCAATTTATCCACCTCGGCAAACTATTGCGGAGGGTGGATGGATTTTATGTTTTGAGTGTTTGATGGTTTGATTTCAGTTTTAAATACTTTCAGAGTTTGGGATTTTAGGAATTTTTGTGGAGTTTTGGATTTTTGGGTATTTGGGTGGTATTTGAAATGATCTGTGTGTTCCCCTCCAATTGATATTTTCATTCAACACGGCCATCATCGGGGTGTATGAGCTCATTTATATTTTATTGATTGAACCCTGTCGACTCTATCTACTAGTCGATAGAGGATCGGGTTTCGTAGGCTTTGGACCTTTGTTAGTGAATTCTCTTGATTATAGACCTTGAAGGCCTAATATGAACTATAAAATAAATATCCCGGTCGATTTCACAACCGCATATTTATTTAATGGTTCGAGCCGTGTCGACTCATATCTACCCGTATAGGAGGATCGGGCTCGAACTAGAATTCACTGATTGACCCGCGCAGCATCCCTAGACGTCACGTGTGTACCAATAACACGCTCGCCGGGGCCCATGCGGATTTAAGATTATATTTTTCCCCTTTTAGTGTTCCTATGTGTATACAAATTAAGGTGCACATATGCGGGGGTACTTTTAGAATATTTGTAAACGTCTTCTGTCGACTTGTACAGATGTTGCAGATCCGGTGGCATTGTGTTATAACTTGTGGACGCCTTCTGTCTGCTTGTATGAGTGTTGCAGATCCGGTGGCGTTGTGTTATAACTTGTGGACGCCTTCTGTCTGCTTGTATGAATGTTGCAGATGCGGTGGCGTTGTGTTATAACTTGTGGACGCCTTCTGTCTGCTTGTATGAGTGTTGTAGATCCGGTGGCGTTTTGCAGCAGCTTGGGGATTGAGTTTATTTGCTACATTGTGCAGGTAGACTGTCGTGCACTACTTGCATGATTTACCCAGGTAGATTGTAGTACACTAACGAATCTCCTGCTTGTAGAAGACAACTGCATTCACCTGCTGCTGTCTTATTACAGGCTGTATAAGTACTTTAGTACTTATCGTAGGCTCCCCGTATCCTTCTTGTAGATGGCATGTTGTGTGCATAGCAGAACTTCTACCACTACTTGTAGGGACTTGCATCCGTTATTCATCATTCCCTTGCTTGTAAACAACTTGTTGTTTACACAACAAATCTACTACAATGACCCGTAGGTGTTTTGTCGTACATCTTCTAACTTCATCTGCGATAGATCAGTGTATTTGCATACGGCTGAATAGTGTTAACTGCATGAAAGTTGCATTTTCCTTTAATCAGCCAAAGACTTCATGTCTTTCAGTTCGTTGCATGTTGAATTTCCCTGCCTGCAGGAGGCAGATGCCTTCACTCACTACTGCCTCACTATGAGTTGTATGAATATCTTTACATTTGTTACGAGCTTCTCGTTGATGTATTGAATTGTCATTGATGACGTAAGCATTACTGATGTTCATTCACCTCACGATTCTATTGCTTGTGTATGAGTCATGTTAAGCATTGAATATTTCAGCATTCTTGGGAATATATTGTAGTTTACATGATGAACTTGCACCTTTGATGTTCTCTTGCAATCGATTGCATATGCCTTTCGATTTTTAACACTTGAAACTTATCTTAATTGCTTACATATGGATATTGATTGTTATTGAAATTATCACATGTTCTCGTGGCCGTTGCAATCCTTTCAAGTCAGACAATTGCATGGAATTTCACTTTCACTTGTGAGTGAATCATGCTTGCAGGGGTTTGGCATATCGACTTGCAAGTTCATGTAGGCTAAAGATCCTTTGTTGTAACATTAAATAGATTGTTGTAAACAAGTTATACTCATTACACTCCCTCAAATATATTCTGTTAGCAAATCATCCTCCTTTTTGCATGTGAATAATCACATCAACTGATGGCTCCCTTTTCTGATGTGTTTGAGTTTCTTTACATAGACTTGTGTGGGTTAAAAGATCTCCATCACTTCCTACAGTCGAATTGCATACTCATATTGCTTGTTGATTGTGAGTGAAATATAGAAATTATCTTTATCCACCACAAGTCCTTGCTTGACCATTGACTTAGATTTTATCATTTTGAGTATTAATGGATTTCACTTTAAACGTTAGGTTCTAGTTCAAGTCTTTGTTCTCTTGATGTCAAATTCAGTTAGAGTTCAAATCAAAACTCCTTGCACCAAGTCCATTTGAGTTCAAATCCTTTGTCATTCAAGTAAAGTTCATGTACGAGTTCAGTTTGAGTTTGATTCAAGTCCCTTGTAGTCCGAATCAGGTCTTTGCATGAGTTCAATTGTATGTTCAAGTCTCATTCAAAGCCTTTTGCATTTGTTATGGCTGAAGTCCAAATCAAAGTCCTCTATTGTCTTGTAGAAGTTCAAAGTTTCCTTATTATTACATTGAATTCCAAGTTCTTAAAATATTTGGTTCAAGTTTGGATTTAATTCATTTGAGTTCATATCATTGTTCAAATGGAGCCAGGTTTGAGTACAAGTGCACGTCCAAATAAGGTCCAAATGTAGTCTTCTATTCACCCGAAATTTCGGCAGCATTCCGGCATCTCCCCCGTTTAGGGGAAATTACGGAAAACTGGGCCTTTCCCACCACGCTTAAGAAAGCGTGTATGGTAGATGTCCTCTTTCGAGGACACTGCGGCCGTGTAAAGTTTTCAAGCCCCCACTACGCTTAAGAAAGCGTGTATGGGTCTTCAACGTACCTGAAAAAGAAAAGCATTTGTTTTCCCGCAGGTATAGAGCCGCGTACGGGTACTTAAAATCATCCCCACCACGCTAAGAAAAGCGTGTATAGGGCCTACCCACCTCGTCGTAGGTGTCGCACCGGGTTTTCTTCCCACCACGCTTAAGAAAGCGTTTATGAGCGGTTTGCCGGCTCGACACGAACGCTGAGGATAGGATTTTTAGGTGATTACCCGTCTCGTTGTAGGCGACGCACCGGGTTCCCATCCCACCACGCTAAGAAAAGCGTGTATAGGCGGTTTTCCGGTGCGCCGCCAACGACGAGAACGAGCTCTCGGAGTTTTAGAGTTGGAGGGTTATACCTTGGCGAGCGTCGTCGGTGTTGGCACGTTAATTGAGGCAAGAGACATTTTCATTTCTTTCTTTTTTGTTTCTTTTTCTTTTTTCTTTTCTTTTTTTTTCTTGCAACAACAATAATAATAATTATCATTATTATGATTAATACTAATTACAATAATAATTGGATAACAACTATTATAATTACTTATAATCATAATTAATGCAAGTCATAATATTCAGCTATTAATCTTTATAAGTAATTATAATTGATATTAATTATAATGATAACCAATTTGTTAGTCATTATAACTAATTAACAATTATAATTATTTATAACCATAACAGTAGCTAATTACTATCTTTTATCATACTAATAACAGAGCTCGGGAAGTCTAACATAGATTTTTACCTTATCAATCGGGCACAGTGGAGGGTCGGGTAAGATAACTGGGAAGAGGTGGGGCGGCTTGGTTACAGGTAAGGATCGGATGGTTTAAGGCTTCGGCAGAGTAGGGTGAAGTCGGTCGCAGAGGAAATTCGAGGCTAGGGCTTAGGTCTTTGGGATGGAGATCAAATGGAAAAGGGATTCGGCATGTGAGGAAGGATCGGAGGTGGTGACGGAAGCTCGACTTCAGCTAGGGCAGTGATGGGAGTCGCCTATGGCTACGAGGGGTCCTAGTGAGCTGAGCGTCGGAGCTCTTGCATGAGATTGGCGTCAGATAGAAGAAGCTACGGGTGGAGATGAGGTCGGTGAGATAGAGAAGAGGAAGGTCGGCTAGCTCCGATTTGACCAGACGAGTTCTGCGAACAGGGGAATGGGGTTCGACTAGGTCGGTCAGAGCTCGGCAATGGGAGATCGGCTCGTTTGTCTGGGTTGTTCGTGGATCAAAGGGAAGAAGTGGAGTTTTGCGTGGGGTTGAGCAGAGATGCGGGAAGAGAGAAGTCGTGGGAGGAGACGGAGAGGAAGCAGAGAAGATCGCCCTCGGAGCTCCCTTTTGGCGTCGTATTTAACGACATGCGTGGGTGCTCGATCGAGGCCGGTTCTATGCACAGATCGTGGGATGCGACTCGAACGGCGCCGAACAGGTACAAAATTACTGTAGCAAGCGGCGGAGGTAATCTCTTAATCCCCTTTTTGTTGTTTAACCGAGGTCAACAAATGCCCCCCAACAAATGTGGTACGCGTCTAGAGCCAATCACGTTTGTTGTATGTTGATTGACCTTGTGGATCTCTAGATATTTGCTCTAGATGTTACACTAAGATCTTCATTTAGTGGATCTCCAAAAATTTGCTTGGATGTCACACTAAGGTTTTCATTTAGTGGATCTCCAAAATTTTGCTTGGATGTCACACTAAGATTATCACTCTGTGGATCTTCAAGAATATATCTCATTGTCTTTGTAGATCTTTAGATTTATTTGTAATCATCAATACGATAGACACGTTGGCTCTTATTAAGTAGAGATCCATAGGATAGTGACATAACACTTCAAATTCACATCCCTGGGTTGTTACTTTATAGATAAATAGCATCTCCACTTTCTGTTCTTCTCCTGCCACCACTTGTCATATTAGTTTTTAGCAATTTAGTAATTGCTCAATATTTCTAAATTCATCAGTTGGTGGGACTTTGCAGTCTCTTGTACTGATTATATCTTGCCAAAATTATACTTCTTGTTGATGACACATCCAGTTTATGGAGGATCTTCCATTCTTCTCTCCTTTAACTGTATTTAGGCAAGAAATTTTAAATATTTATTTGGGGATCTCGGCATGCGGCACGATGTCGACCCAAATAAATATTTATAATGCCCCCAATCTTTAGGGACATTCGTAGATGTCATTTAGGATGCTTCTTTTTGTAGCTTTGGATTGAGTCATAAGATTTTGATTCCTTCTGTCCTGTGCTTTGTGCTGCGGACATTGATGGAGAATTACTTTATTTGTCCTTACTGACTTGTCAGGTGATTTTGTACCTTCGGCCCTTTGCTTCTAGCTTTGGCGGGCTTGATGAAGGAGTAGATGCCGGTGACCTAAACCCTTTAGGTTTGTATTATGTTGGTGGCAAAATGTCATCGGTCTAGAGCTTTGTGCATAACGGACTTGTTAATGACGGAATCCTCTTAGTTCAGCTTTATGTTTTTCATGAACTTCGGGATAATTTCTTCGGTCCTTTGCTTTGTGCTTTGATGGACTTGTTGAAGAAAAATTCCTTCAATCCTTGCTTGACGCTTTACGGATTTGTTGAAGGATTTGCAGGTTTTGGATTTGATTGTCAGTACCAAATGTATGTAGTATCTTAATCCTTAACCACTTGAGGAGACTTTAATATGAGTCACTTGAGTTAATTAGATCGGGCGAGCTGGGATTTGACAGCTCTTCGTCCTCTGGTTACTGAGATGGGGGTTCCTCTATTGCGGCCTTTCTTATGGCGTGTTGAGTAGATGGAGCTGCCAACGATCCAGCCATATTTGGGCTTGTTGGATCCAACCTTTTACACCCATTCAGGCTTCACACTTGAGCTAGGGTAAATGTGCTTCACAATGCTGATTTTGCTGAAGTTGGTAGATTTTGAGTTCTCCTTTGTGGTTGAAGATTTGGAGCCTACGCACATTCGGTAGTTGCTCGAGATTTCTCCTTCCCACTGTAACTTTGACATCTCCAGTCACTTAGGAGAATTTCATGGACTACGGTTACTTGAACTCATCGAGTCAGATAAGCTTTTGTGCTTCTCACAGTCCCTACTGACGGGTTGACGAAATAGGGGTTCTGCTACTACGGCCTTTCTTATGCGTGTTGAGTAGACAGAGCTGCCAGCGATCCAGCCATATTTGGGCGTATTGGATCCGGCCTCTTACACCCATTCGAACCTTATGCTTCAGGCTGTTGAAGGACTTGCGTTGCTCTGGTTTGACTTGCTGAAGTATGTAGTTATAGAAATCTTCTTTCCTGACCTTTGAGGTCTTGGCATGTTGGAGAAGGCGGTGTTCCAAATTCTTGGAAGATCACATGCATATACGTCGATAGAGAAAATTATTATATCTTTCTGCACGAAGGAGTATTCGTAGTTGATGATTTTAAATATTTATTCGGGGATCTCGGCATGCAGCGCGATGTCGACCCAAATAAATATTTAAAATGCCCCCTGTCTCTGAGGGTGGTTGTGAGCGTCGTCGCTTTAGCCACTAGTTGGAGTCAGTGGTCGTAGCTTTAGCTCAAATTTTGGAGATTTGACAGAAAATTTGCAGGTTTCAGATTTAGTTGATAGTACCAAATGCAGGTAGTATCCTTATCCTTAACCAGTCAAGGAGACTTCAATCCGAATCACTTTAGTTCATCAGATTAGGTGAGCTAGATTTGATAGCTCTCTGTCCTCTGTTTGCTGAAATGAGAGTTCCTCTACTACGGCCGTTCTTATGGCGTGTTGAGTAGACAGAATTACCAGCGATCCGGCCATATTTGGGCGTGTTGGATCCGACCTCTTACACTCATTCAGGCTTCAGACTTGAGCTATGGGCAATGTGCTTCCCAATGCTGAATCTACTGAAGTTGGTAAATTTAAAGTCATCTTTGTGGTTACAGATTTGGAGTCTACGGACATTCAGTAGTTGTTCGCGACTCATCCTTCCCATTGGAACTTTGATTCTCCGGTCAATTAGGAGAGTTTTGTGGACTACGACTACTGAAACTTGTTGAGTTAAATCAGCCTTCATTCTTCCTACAGTCCCTACTGACGGGTTGACGAAGTGGGAGTTCCGCTACTACGGCCTTTCTTTTGGTGTGTTGAGTAGACAGAGTTGTCAGCGATCCGGCCATATTTGGGCGTGTTGGATCCGGCCTCTTACACCCATCCGAACCTTAAGCTTCAGGCTGTTGAAAAAACTTCAAGCTGTTTCGGCTCAATTTGTTGGAGTGTGTAGTCACAAAAGTCTCTTTTCTAATTTTTGAATCTTGGCACGTTGGAGAAGGTGGTGTCTCGATCTTTTGGAGGATCACCTGCATTTACTTTGAGAAAATATTCGTTGTATTCTTCATCATGAAAGAATATTTGTGTTGATAATTTTAAATATTTATTCGGAGATCTCGGCACGCAGCGCGATGTCGACCCGAATAAATATTTAAAATACCCCCTGTATTGCAGGGATATTTCAGAATAGAATAAAGTTTGAAATTTTATTTTTAAATATTTATTTGGGGATCTCGGCGTGTAGCACGATGTCAACCCAAATAAATATTTAAAATGCCCCATGTCCTGCAGGGAGATTTTGAAATGCATTCTTGCAACACAAGAGAATTTCAAAATTGTAAAATGTAAAGTGTATATAAATATGCATGAAATATACAATACATTAAATATAACATTTCCTTAAGCAATTTTATGCATGGTACTTCTTTAGTTTGAGGGGATATAGTCAAAAAGCGATGGGATTTCTTGGAGGATTCTTCAAGATGTCGACCATCAAGAACATTATCTATAGGGGTTATATTTAGGACCCACTTTTGATTAATTTCTTTAATGATGGATCTCTAGGGATGTACACCAGATGTCACACCATTCTTTGACATATCTTTTTCCTCTAGAGATGTTAATCTCTATATTTGTTTTCCTTCATGTCGGGACCTTTCGGCAGTGGATCCTTGGATATGCGTCCGAGCGTCACGCCCTGATGCTCACCGTACATATCTTGAATATTTCTTTGCTCTACCATCAAAATAAATGGTTGTTCCTCCCTCTAGCGGGACCTTTCAGTAACGGATCTTTAGATATAGGAACCAAGTGTCACGTCCTGATGTTCACCGCATAGAGTTCAATATTATCATTACTATTTTTTTGCTATTACTGTAGCACTGAGATGACTAGCCAAAGATGGAAAGAGAAACCATTCCCCAGCGGAGTCGCCAGAAATTTGTGGGCTCCAAAAATTCGGCTCCAGCCTCCGCCCGCTTTTGCTTTGCTTCGGGGGGAGTTTTAACGGACTTAAGTTCCGGGGTAAATTTTGGAAGGCAGATGGATTATAAATAAGACACTACCCAGAGATTTCGCCCTCATTTTGCGAGGACTTTATGATCTGAGTTCTGGTTTCCTATAAACGCAAGCCCCTATAGTTAATTACCCCTCCCGGTAACGAGAGAGAACTTTCGATTAAGGCTAGTCGTCGATCAGATATGTATAAATACATGAGTCTGGCATACAATAGCAGCATGGGTTCAGAAATTGGAGAGTTTGGAAGGTTTGATATTTTAAAATAGAAATTTCACCATCTTGCACTTAAAGCAGATGGTGGGGGAATGGATGATGGACCTGATCAAGATCCCATGGTTCCGTCATCCCGGGCCATCGTGGTCCCTGGTCTACTTAGTCAGAGGAGGTAGTCGACCCAACCTGACAGAAGGATTCTTGTCGGCAGCCATGGGTTGCTTCGTCCAAGGGTACCTTGTAGACCTGGGGGGAGTGTTTGTCTAAGGGGACAATTTTGAATCCACCTTAGCTAACAGAGGGCTTTGTGCCCTATCGATCATATCCTATTGATTCATATCTCAAGGATTTGATGCCATTGGGGAGCATGCGGGCTCTGGCCATAACCATAATATAATAGTGCCATTTAGCGGCAACCACCTAGTTCAGAGGGCCCCGAGTCATAACCGTTTATCCTGTAGTGCCATTTGGCGGCGAAACTGTCGGTTAGAGGACTCGTACCACGTCCTTGCTGGCAGGAGATTGTTTGAGAATGGATCCTAGTGATATTTTCGACCAGGCATTAGCTCTTTGTGAGCTGAAGTATTCTTTAATTTATCCACATCGGCAAACTATTGCGGAGGGTGGATGGATTTTATGTTTTGAGTGTTTGATGGTTTGATTTCAGTTTTAAATACTTTCAGAGTTTGGGATTTTGGGAATTTTTGTGGAGTTTTGGATTTTTGGGTATTTGGGTGGTATTTGAAATGATCTGTGTGGACCCCTCCGGTTGATATTTTCATTCAACACGGCCATCATCGGGGTGTATGAGCTCATTTATATTTTATTGATTGAATCCTGTCGACTCTTTCTACTAGTCGATAGAGGATCGGGTTTCGTAGGCTTTGGACCTTTGTTAGTGAATTCTCTTGATTATAGACCTTGAAGGCCTAATATGAACTATAAAATAAATATCCCGGTCGATTTCGCAACTGCATATTTATTTAATGGTTCGAGCCGTGTCGACTCCTATCTACCCGTATAGGAGGATCGGGCTCGAACTAGAATTCACTGATTGACCCGCGCAGCATCCCTAAACGTCACGTGTGTACCAATAACATGCTCGCCGGGGCCCATACGGATTTAAGATTATATTTTTCCCCTTTTAGTGTTCCTATGTGTATACAAATTAAGGTGCACATATGCGGGGGTACTTTTAGAATATTTGTAAACGCCTTCTGTCGACTTGTACAGATGTTGCAGATCCGGTGGCGTTGTGTTATAACTTGTGGACGCCTTCTGTCTGCTTGTATGAGTGTTGCAGATCCGGTGGCGTTGTGTTATAACTTGTGGACGCCTTCTGTCTGCTTGTATGAATGTTGCAGATCCGGTGGCGTTATGTTATAACTTGTGGACGCCTTCTGTCTGCTTGTATGAGTGTTGCAGATCCGGTGGCGTTTTGCAGCAGCTTGGGGATTAAGTTTATTTGCTGCATTGTGCAGGTAGACTGTCGTGCACTACTTGCATGATTTACGCAGGTATTTTTTAGTACACTAACGAATCTCCTGCTTGTAGAAGACAACTGCATTCACCTGCTGCTGTCTTATTACAGGCTGTATAAGTACTTTAGTACTTATCGTAGGCTCCCCGTATCCTTCTTGTAGATGGCATGTTGTGTGCATAGCAGAACTTCTACCACTACTTGTAGGGACTTGCATCCGTTATTCATCATTCCCTTGCTTGTAAACAACTTGTTGTTTACACAACAAATCTACTACAATGACCCGTAGGTGTTTTGTCGTACATCTTCTAACTTCATCTGCGATAGATCAGTGTATTTGCATACGGCTGAATAGTGTTAACTGCATGAAAGTTGCATTTTCCTTTAATCAGCCAAAGACTTCATGTCTTTCAGTTCGTTGCATGTTGAATTTCCCTGCCTGCAGGAGGCAGATGCCTTCACTCACTACTGCCTCACTATGAGTTGTATGAGTATCTTTACATTTGTTACGAGCTTCTCGTTGATGTATTGAATTGTCATTGATGACGTAAGCATTACTGATGTTCATTCACCTCACGATTCTATTGCTTGTGTATGAGTCATGTTAAGCATTGAATATTTCAGCCTTCTTGGGAATATATTGTAGTTTACATGATGAACTTGCACCTTTGATGTTCTCTTGCAATCGATTGCATATGCCTTTCGATTTTTAACACTTGAAACTTATCTTAATTGCTTACATATGGATATTGATTGTTATTGAAATTATCACATGTTCTCGTGGCCGTTGCAATCCTTTCAAGTCAGACAATTGCATGGAATTTCACTTTCACTTGTGAGTGAATCATGCTTGCAGGGGTTTGGCATATCGACTTGCAAGTTCATGTAAGCTAAAGATCCTTTGTTGTAACATTAAATAGATTGTTGTAAACAAGTTATACTCATTACACTCCCTCAAATATATTCTGTTAGCAAATCATCCTCCTTTTTGCATGTGAATAGTCACATCAACTGATGGCTCCCTTTTCTGATGTGTTTGAGTTTCTTTACATAGACTTGTGTGGGTTAAAAGATCTCCATCACTTCCTACAGTCGAATTGCATACTCAAATTCAGTTAGAGTTCAAGTCAAAACTCCTTGCACCAAGTCCATTTGAGTTCAAATCCTTTGTCATTCAAGTAAAGTTCAAGTACGAGTTCAGTTCGAGTTTGATTCAAGTCCCTTGTAGTCCGAATCAGGTCTTTGCATGAGTTCAATTGTATGTTCAAGTCTCATTCAAAGTCTTTTGCATTTGTTATGGCTGAAGTCCAAATCAAAGTCCTCTATTGTCTTGTAGAAGTTCAAAGTTTCCTTATTATTACATTGAATTCCAAGTTCTTAAAATATTTGGTTCAAGTTTGGATTTAATTCATTTGAGTTCATATCATTGTTCAAATGGAGCCAGGTTTGAGTACAAGTGCACGTCTAAATAAGGTCCAAATGTAGTCTTCTATCCACCCGAAATTTCGGCAGCATTCCGACATCTCCCCCGTTTAGGGGAAATTACGGAAAACTGGGCATTTCCCACCACGCTTAAAAAGCGTGTATGGTAGATGTCCTCTTTCGAGGACACTGCGGCCGTGTAAAGTCTTCAATCCCCCACTACGCTTAAGAAAGCGTGTATGGGTCTTCAACGTACCTGAAAAAGAAAAGCATTTGTTTCCCCGCATGTATAGAGCCGCGTATGGGTACTTAAAATCGTCCCCACCACGCTAAGAAAAGCGTGTATAGGGCCTACCCACCTCGCCGTAGGTGTCGCACCGGGTTCCCTTCCCACCACGCTTAAGAAAGCGTGTATGAGCGGTTTGCCTGCTCGACACGAACGCCGAGGATAGGATTTTTAGGTGATTACCCGTCTCGTTGTAGGCGCCGCACCGGGGTCCCATCCCACCACGCTAAGAAAAGCGTGTATAGGCGGTTTTCCGGTGCGCCGCCAACGACGAGAACGAGCTCTCGGAGTTTTAGGGTTGGAGGGTTATACCTTGGCGAGCGTCGTCGGTGTTGGCACGTTAATCGAGGCAAGAGACATTTTCATTTCTTTCTTTTTTGTTTCTTTTTCTTTTTTCTTTTCTTTTTTTTTTCTTGCAACAACAATAATAATAATTATCATTATTATGATTAATACTAATTACAATAGTAATTGGATAACAACTATTATAATTACTTATAATCATAATTAATGCAAGTCATAATATTCAGCTATTAATCTTTATAAGTAATTATAATTGATATTAATTATAATGATAACCAATTTGTTAGTCATTATAACTAATTAACAATTATAATTATTTATAACCATAACAGTAGCTAATTACTATCTTTTATCATACTAATAACAGAGCTCGGGAAGTCTAACACAGATTTTTACCTTATCAATCGAGCACAGTAGAGGGTCGGGTAAGATAACTGGGAAGAGGTGGGGCGGCTTGGTTACAGGTAAGGATCGGATGGTTTAAGGCTTCGGCAGAGTAGGGTGAAGTCGGTCGCAGAGGAAATTCGAGGCTAGGGCTGAGGTCTTTGGGATGGAGATCAAATGGAAAAGGGATTTGGCATGTGAGGAAGGATCGGAGGTGGTGACGGAAGCTCGACTTCAGCTAGGGCAGTGATGGGAGACGCCTATGGCTACGAGGGGTCCTAGTGAGCTGAGCGTCGGAGCTCTTGCGTGAGATTGGCGTCAGATAGAAGAAGCTATGGGTGGAGATGAGGTCGGTGAGATAGAGAAGAGGAAGGTCGGCTAGCTCCGATTTGACTAGACGAGTTCTGCGAACAGGGGAATGGGGTTCGACTAGGTCGGTCAGAGCTCGGCAATGGGAGATCGGCTCGTTTGTCTGGGTTGTTCGTGGATCAAAGGGAAGAAGTGGAGTTTTGCGTGGGGTTGAGCAGAGATGCGGGAAGAGAGAAGTCGTGGGAGGAGACGGAGAGGAAGCAGAGAAGATCGCCCTCGGAGCTCCCTTTTGGCGTCGTATTTAATGACATGCGTGGGTGCTCGATCGAGGCCGGTTCTATGCATAGATCGTGGGATGCAACTCGAACGGCGTCGAACAGGTACAAAATTACTGTAGCAAGCGGCGGAGGTAATCTCTTAATCCCCTTTTTTTTGCTGTTTAACCGAGGTCAACAGCTTTGAGACCTAAAAATTATGTCAAGGTTCATGCTATATCAAATCACATTTGAGAATTATATCAATCATAGATAACAATCAAATAAAATATCATCATTTTGCAAGTCATTGGCTGCCTAGTAACTCCATTAATTAGCACTTCATCATTTAGTTCCTAGCTCTTTGCTCATGTGTAATCTAAATTATGAAGCATGCCTTCAAATTAATCACTTCTACTTCTTGTTTAACCAAAAGCACTACAAAGGACAATCAAAATTTGATTATATTATGTTTTAGAACTCTTATATTTATTCGGAGATGGTTGTAATATATAAAAAAAAATGATATCTCAAACTAAATTCTGAAGCTTTAGAATTCTTTCTGATCAAATTTTGATCTGAACATTCTAACACTATTAAAAATGTGTGGTTTTCGCAGTATTTATTAGTAGTAAATTAAATACCGTTGTCATAGACCGGATACCGCAACGGTCTTAAACCCCTGCTGTAGGTTAGAAAAAGCGCTGCGAAAACCTGATTTTTTAGTAGTGTGATTTTTTTTTTTTCTTTTCTTTTCTTTTCTGATGAACTCAACCGTTTGACCAAATCTTTTTTTTTTTTTTAAATATAGAGAGCAACTGATTCAGCTGGGCGCAAACATGCCTGCCAGAGCTGAGCATGTTCTTCAAGGAAGCAACTTTGAACACTTACCTTCTGCCCTTATGAAATCATCTCCAGGTGACAAATTTTACCAAGTGGCCCTATATTTTGGAATAATTGACATCCTCCGTGACTATAATTTCAGCAAGAAGCTAGAACACGCTTATAAATCCTTGCAAGCTGATCCCACCTCCATCTCAGCTGTGGACCCAAACCTCTACTCCAGGAGATTTCGTCATTTCATCAGTAGAGTTTTTGTGGAAGATGATTGATCCAAAAGTAAGTGAACTACAAATTTTTTTTTGGTCCATCTAATGAAATACCAACTTAGAGAAGAGTTAATGGAGAAAAATTGGCTCTGGATATTTGTATGATGTATTTCAAAACTATTAGATTTGCTTTGAGATAAGTGCAATATATATATAATAATTTTGAGATTTTTACATACGTAACACCTAAAACTATTATTATTACATATTTAACATCTAAACTATCATATTTACTTATATACCACCTAAACAACATTCCTAACATCTGAAATACCACTCCAGAGTGTTAAAATAGATTAAAAATGAGAATTTTAGGTGGTATATAAATAAATATGATAGCTTAGGTGTTAATATGTAATAGCAATAATTTTAGGTGTTATGTATGTAAAAATATGTTGCACTCATCTCAGAGCAAATATGTAATGATTTTGATGATCATCTTGACCAAATTTTGGTATGAATATCCTAACCCAATTTTTTTTCCAAAATAAGAATTGTTGTAAATATTGCGATTAAATTTGATCATGGTGTGTTTTTTAATTCTTGATTTATTATAAGATGAGTATAATTCATGAATAATTAATAAATTCTTATATTGTATTTATTTCTAAAAAAATTTAAATATTTCAAAAAAAATTTTGACCAAATTTTATTGGGAATGTCTAAAAATAGCCTTTCTAGATTTTTTTTGTAATTTTCCTTAAAATATTGATTTGATTATTACTTGTAATTTAAATTATTTTAACCACCGATTTGATCTTTCTTCTCTGAAATCGTTCAAATAAAAAAAATTATAATTTTTTTTTAAATGTTAAATCAATAAAATCTTATTGTTCCTCGAGACTATTAGCAATATTACATAATTTTCTTTTTAAACATGTTATTTAAATTGAAAGTAATTAATTTATCATTAAAATTAATTATTTTTTATTTATTTAAGACTGAATCATTAAGGTTTTGAGTTTGTTTAATTCAAATTTTAAATTTCTTTATTATTATTCTTATTATTTAATTTTAGAATCGACATTTCTAATGTACAACCTAATTAGAATTATAGAATATAGCATATTAGGCGTTGTGATTGGTCTCTTTAAAAAAGAAAGATTAAAGAGAGCTCTACACTTGATTGTAGATAAATATGGAAGTTATTAAATTTATTACAAAGTTAATGTCGCATATTTAAAATTATATTGCACTAATTTTAAAATAAATTTATTAATTTTAAAGTCCATCATGATATAATTTATATCAATATATTTTGATATATTGTTTTATTTATTGTTTATTCTCTTATCAATCCAAAATGATATTTTATTTTGGAGTATTTCGAAATAGAGTTATATGGCAAGGACCGTATTATAATCCGTTGAATTCATATCCAAAATTCAAATTCTTAATGAATCATAAAGCATTATTTCATTTTCATCAAATTTTAAAAAATTTAATTATGGCTATATATATATATATATATCAATTTCCTCAAATATATCAAAAAATAATAAAATATCACTAATCAGACTAATTAAGGGCTTGTTACACAGCTCATCTTGGCTTATTATTTGAAAGCTTAAACTTCACATTAAGAGGTCTTGAGTTTAAGTTTTTGTGTATACGATTTGTGTGAGTTTAACTTAATTGACATAAATGTACCAAAAATAATTAAGGGCCTGTTCGATATGACCGCATCTTTTTATATATGCGAGTATAAAACTTTTATGAAAAATAAAAAATAAAAATTGAAGTAACAAATAATTTTCTAGCATGAATTTTTTAAAAATAATAAAATATAATAATCAAATAAAAATTATAATTAAAATCTAAATAAATAAATAAAATGACGAATAAATTATCTTAAATTTTATACTAAAAAATTGCTTTAACAAACAGTAAGAAAGCCGTCCCCAACGAAGCCTTGGACCTTTTTTTTTCATATTTCATAAAAATAATACTTATTAATGTTCTAGATTTTTATGAAAATCAAAATGCTGAAAATCATTCCTAACAAAACCCCCCCTAATCATTCTTGTTGAGCTTGCTTAAAATCTTAATTTTACATCGCTAAGATACCTTTCTGGTAGCTTGAGCCAACTTTATACTTCTTCATTTCTAACCAACAAACCTAACCTGCTCTATCCATTTCAAACTCAGACAACAAAACATTACAATGTACATCTCAAGCAGCCAATTTCTGCTATAAAGCCATTGCTTAACCATCACTGAGCCTCACCCAAAAGCTTATTGAGGGAAGACCATGACTCACATGAGGCAAAATAGCCATATTCTACCAACTAACAGAATTTGGATCACACTAAGCCCTGCAAATGTAGCAATGTGCAACTTAAGAAGCAGGTTTGTGCTGTTGAGTGATGCTGCCGGAGCCGCCATGAACTTTCTCAAGTCTGGAAACTACACAGTGTAGCTCAGCACATAGACTTGTGACCTCAGGTTCCTTCCAATACAATCCTGCCCTATCAAACAATTGTTTATAGGGATGCTCTTCCTTCAATGGTACGGCGCACGGCACGGGCGGGACGAGGAAAGGGTGTTGAAGGAGTTGAGGTATTCGCCACCGTTTGTTTCGATCCCATGAGAGGCATTTCTTCATGAGATCAACAAGCCATGGGTTTGGTACAGGGTCGTAAGAGATTTCATGGTTCTTGTCTGTTATGACTTTGAATTTGGACCAAAAGGTCTTATAATCAGAAAATGGTGTTTTCCCATAAACCATCTGGTAAAGAATGCAACCAAGAGACCAGATATCAGATGGGCGGCCACATTTGATGGTGCCACCAGTCTGGTCTTGTTCATTCCACATGAATGCTTCTGGAGACATGTAGTTCAGGGTTCCCACCTGCAGATTAATTGCATTTGATAAAGCGTTTTGCATAAAAAGAGTATTAGATTTCTGCCTTTGATTTGATGTAAGAGGGATTTACAGACAACATTGAAGGCTATTCTATATATTAACACATAAATTTTATTATTTATAATATAGCACTCCGTTAATTTACTAGACAAAACTATCGATAACTTGGAGGAAGTAGCAATGGATATCTTCAGACCCCCTTCTCCCACTTTGACAAGCTCTCCACATCGCTGATTGGACTAGCAACACCAACTTCATAAATTCCTCCGCCTACTCTGGCTCTAGCCACAACATTTTCTTTGATTTCGCACTCGATAATTCTGCCATTTCTCCATAGCTGCAAACAATGAGGGATTCTGTCTGGTTGATGGGAAGCCCCATCGCTCCAAGCATGAACAGAGGTATGTGAAAGATGAGGTGATGGGATTGTAGGGAAGAAGGTGGAGCAATTATTCTGTGCGGACACCGGCCGGTTGTCCCGTCCCGCGTTCGGTACCGAGCGGTACCACGCGCTGGGTACCGAGCACGGTATATTTTTGGGGCGATGTGGCATATTTTTATTGGTCTCTGGATCAATCCGGACGCCGCACGTAATAATTTTTCAAGAAGATGAGGGGTGTTATTCTCATGTTATTTAAAGATTTGAGTGTTATGTGAGTGATATATAATATAAAATAGTAAAAATTAGGTGGATAATTTTTTAGTGCTATCTATCTAAAATCCCCCTTGATGTAATTAAAAATGAATACAAACTTAGAACTCCACAAACCCTCAAATGAAATGAACTAGTTTGAAACATGTACTATCCAAAAACAAATAGATAAGAGTTGGTGTAATATGCCATGAGCTTGAAAATCATCTCATAGCTAAGGATGTTTAAAAAGGAAAATAATAAATGAAATTTCATTGTGAAAAATGAACTCGAAAATTCTCACCTGTGCATCTCGCTGGATGTTGGTAGTATCACTCAGTATAGCCTTGGCAATGCCAAAATCAATAAGCTTAAGTGAACCTCTGACAAGTAGAAAGTTTGCAGGCTTCAAATCTGAGTGGACAATTCGCTCCTCATGTATGGTGTTCACGGCTTCCAGCATTTGCTGCATCGTCGGATATCAGTTTATAGGGGGGAACATCAAATAAAACAAAGAGAAGTTCGCAGCAGCATGTACCGGATTCATTAGAGTTACAAAAAAAAATAGGGTAAGTTTGTAGCTACGCATACCAAATTTGTTCTTTTCAAGTCGAGCACTAAACTTTTAATATGAATTTAGAGAAAAGATTCGATTAGAACATTCATAGATCTTTTTTTTTTTTAACTATAATTAACATAATCATGAAGTATATATATATATTATAGAGTGATCCAAAATTAAAACTTTAATTAGGTTTAAAAAGGGAAAAAGAAAGTGTTGGATCTGATTTTGTTTGTACCTGACCTTGCTAGCAAGTCACCTTGAGAAGAAAACTGAGAGAGCTGAGTGAGTTTTAATCAGATATGGAGAATGAGAATGTTGTGGGTCTTTTGAGACAAATAATATGAAATTTTAAAAAAAAAAAAGATGGAAAGTAAGAAATCTCAAGTCTCAAAATGTCAAAAAGATTTAGAAAGTTCAATAGCCCAAGTACGTCTCATCATCCTTTATTTGTAAGGTTTGGAGGGCTACAGAAAATGCTATATCTAGGAAAAATTTTTGGGTCTCAGAATAAGAGATGACACTGTGAAGGCGAATCCTTAGGATGTGATAACAAGTCCATTCAGGTGAGATTTTATTCTCCAAAAACAAAAGGCGAGTTCTCCTAAGTGATTGTGGCAATGGGCTGAGAATTGTCCAAATATGAGAGATCGTAGCAATGGCCTTTGAGGCGTGCATGCTTCATGTAACTGGGACGATGATGATAATAGTTGTCGAGTGGTTCCAGCAATGGAGAGTGTCTATGGATGAATAGTTCCTGTCAGGAATCAATCCGGACGAGTTTCCATGGGGGATTTACTAGGTGTGACGATTCCTCGGGTTAACCACTTCAGCGAGTCCCTATATTGCTATATTTGCTCGAACAGTGGCCACAGTTTTGTGAGCTGGTGGCGACTAGCTTGTTGGCCGATTTCCATTACTCATGGCGAGTGCTCCCCATGAGAGATGTAACCGTTCAGGTCGAGTTCCCTTTGAGGACCTGTTAGATACCTGTATTGTATCTACATAGGCATGTACAAGTATGCATAAAAGTAAATATTTAGGTTCACATGAGATATTTGTTTGGTTTTAAGAATCATAAGAGACATTATAGTAGTTTGATAAACAAATATTTCAATGGAATTTAAGGAGTAAGAGTGTAAATAAGAAAAGTATTTTGTAACAACATTTAAGAAAAAAAATATGTATAAAATTATAATAATTATAGGGATTTAAACTTTTGGATCATGCAATGAAGTTGAGAAGACCAAGGAATTATTAGCTTATAAAAATCATATCCATATCAAATAAAAAATTTAGATTTTTATTTTTTATGCTAAGATAACAAATGAGAAAAGAAAAAAGAACATAAAAATTTTACTAGCCTTGAGAAGGCATATGAACCTGTATCATGAGAGCTAATTTACTGCACAAAAAAGAAAAAAATGCACTAGAAGTATTTCAAGGTTATTAAATATATGAATGATGGAGCATTAACAAGCACTGAAATTAATTGCAAAGTGACCAAAGAATTCTCAATCATAGTAATATCACTTCAAAGGTCGACATTCAATCCATAATATTGTATATTAGTTATAAAGCATCTTTATAAATAATATTTAATGGAAGATACTATGGTGTATACTAGAAATGGATGAAACAATTTTAATCTATAAACTTCTAGTAAAACAAGCAAAAGAATGAATGTTTAAAAGAAAAGAGACTTAAGATTAATAGAATAATTATTTGATATATGATAGAGAAAAGGATCAAAATGATCTCTAACTATATTAAAAGATCATTTTAGTCTCTTAAGTCTTTAAAAAAGAATCAAAATAGTCCCATGATAGAACTATTTTGATTACTCTTTAAGGAGTTGAGGGATCAAAATGATCATTAAATATTAGTTGGGGACTATTTTGATCTTTCCTCAAGAGTCAATAGACTATTTTTATCTTTTTCTCATATATGATATATAATCTTAGTAGATTTGAATTTAAAAATTATGAGCCAAATTTCTTAGAAGATCAAATAATAACTAGCTTTTAAATCTCATGACTCGTAGAGATGCAAATGAACTGAGCATTCAACAAGCTACTTATGGCTCAGCTCAATTAAAGCTCGTTCATGATCGTTTGATTAACTAATCAAACAAGCTTGAACATTTTTTTAAATACTCGGTAGATAAATAAACAAACTTGAATAGTTTGTTGTTTAACTTGTTTTTGATCATGAATGGTATCATTTGAAGCTCATGAACAAGCTTGTTAAGAAACTCAATTAAAACTTATAAAAAAATTATGAACATACTAGTTTGAATTAATGAATTCTTCAATTATCATAATTAATCATTACTTAATAATAAAATAAAATAATATATTATAAAATTTTAAATTATAAATAATATTTATTTATTCAAATATCTTAAGCTACTAATTAAATTAAAACACTTGAAAGGGTGAAACCTGCTATTTGCCTAGTCCGACCCCATCATAAATGAAACTTAATATCCCGCCCCCCCCCCCCCCCTAGCTCCCTCAAATGCCCTAACCCAAAACACAAAACCCAAGCATGGAAGGCAATAGCTGATTGGAGATGTAAGAAGGTTTCAATGAGAGCACGCACATGTGAAAAAAAAAGGTACAGGATTGTGATAGAGGGCTAAAAGCTGTTGAACAAGCGAAGGAGGTAAATATCAATCATTTCTCTTTCTTGCTTTAACATTGTTCTGAGCAGTAATGGGGATATTGCTCTTTAAAAAATTGGTCGAAAGTGCCACCTGGTACTAAATGTAATGAGGCTTCCACTCTGTTTTAGAACTATTGGCCAGATTCCAAGCCCTACTTGAGCTTTCCCTTTTTTTTTTAAATAGAAAAAAGTGTCTGCAAGACCCAAACTAGTATGTTTGATAGGTGCAGAGAACGGATTATATTTATATTTGTGTTTCCTATTATTTTGTGTCTATCTTGTTTAGGGACTTTCATATTTAACAAAAACCTATCAAGTTTTTGATATCGTAATCAATGAACAGTTTCCTGCATAATCATTTCTTATATTCTTGTCAAATTTTTAAGCCCTCCTTAGGCTTCCGTTTCTTTAAAAATTGTACGAAAGCACCTTTTAGATTCAATATACTATAGTGATGCATGCAGAGAATTGATTGTGCTAATTTTTTTGTTATCTCCATTATCTTGTGGTTATTTGGTTAGAGAATCCCCATTAGTTTACGGAAATCTTTACATCAGGTTATTAAATAGTAATCAATGAATATTTTTCTACATAATAGTTTTAGATTTTACTTAGAGAATGGAATGCATTATTATTTTTTATTTTTCCATTATGTTCTGGCTATATGATTAAGGATTTTTGATTATTTCGCAAAAATATTTACATCAATTTATTAAAGTGTTACATTCGATTAATTTTTCGAAGGTATGTTGCAAAGTTGATCATAAAAAAAAAATCTTAATTCCATTATGTTCTTTCTAATCAATTTGGTCTTCTAGATTATTTCTAATTTACTATAATAAATAATTTTATTTTATAAAAATTGTATAAAATCATTTTTTTATATTCTTTTATTGGATTGGTTTGTTCATAAATACAAGTACTTGTTTATATTTACTGGTTGACTTTGTTATAGCAATACAAACAACACATAAAGCTTCAATTCAGTAAAATTTACTAGATGCATGAAGAATTCGTGCAACATTAAGAATAAGTACCTGCCAATAAAATCTCAGCCAATTCTCATCTATATACCAGCTAAAGCTATCCATATCCTTACACTTTTGCATAAGCATGTGAGCCAAATCAATTTCTCCATACTCAAGCAGCATGTAGATGTATTCATCATCTTTAATCCTTCCATCCTTTGAAGTCATGGTTCCCTCCATAGCTTGTTGTAGCAAAGTTTTATCTGTTACCTAAGAAATTCAGTTAACAAATATTCAAGTGAAATATCAAAAAAAAAAAAAAAAGAAATGAAGAACGGCAAGTCTGAATAGTTAAACTGAATTGGTTGATAATATTTTTAACTTAGCAATAAAAAAGTCAGAGAAGTTTTGAATTTTGGATAAACCAAACAAATGACTTGAGGATAGGCCCATTCATAAACCATGAGATGGGTTAAGGTTTTTTGATAGCGGTGCCAATTGACTAAAGTTGAGCTCTTGATGCAAACTCTATCCAGCCACAGCCTAAAACTGTCTTTATGTACTCATTTATATGATCATTTTAGACTTGATTCCTACTTGTAGTTAGTTGCTAGCTACACTTGCAAATTATGTCTCAATCCAATCAACCTTCAAGATCTTTCAATTCTTTAATTATCATATTCCAGCAGAAAATTTTTTAGGACTGCAGCACAAGACTTTTCAAGGAAAAAAATACAACTGCTTCAAAATCATTCTAAAAGGTAAAATAGCATTACGAAGGAAAAATATAACATATCAATTGTAGAAAAGTAGAAAAACATATTTTTAATTTTATAGTTTGATTCTATATAAAGTGTGAAAGAATATAAAGACATCTCCCAAAAACTATTTACAAAAAAAGAAAAAAAAGTCTCCAAGAGGAGTCGGTGGCTAAATTAGAAAGAGTAGACATATAGATTCAATCTAAGGGCCATAAGAGGATGAATCCAACGGCTAAAGCCCTTAATCCATGTGCTCCAGAATCCTTATTGGGATTTGTGAGTCCCAAAATCATTCAACACTCCCCCTCAAACTAAATGGTATAAATTTATCATTCTAAGTTTACTTATAATATTTTTGAACGTGAGATTACGGAATCTTTTGATGAGAATGTCTGTAAGTTAATTTCCTATTGACACGTACATATCAACTTTCTAATTTCTCTTTTATGAAATATCTATTCACCTATGCTTGAAACGATCATATTGGACTAGATTATAAATAAAGCTGATGGCAAATTTGTTATCACAGTATATCTTCATTAGACCTTTCCATTTAATTTTTAAATATTCTAAAATGATTTTAACCGATAAAAGATAGCATATTCCTTGGGCAATAGTTCAAAATTCCAACTTAAGACTAAATTTTGAAACAACTGATTGTTTATTGCTCCTCCATGTTACAAGATTTTCTCTAAAAAATATATAATATCTAGTTGTGAATCTTCTACCCACTAGTAATCATGCGTAGTCTACATCAACATACACTTCAATTTGTAAAATATCCTACGTTTTATAAAATATTTCGTAACCAGAACTTGAATTAAGGCGTCCTAGAAGGTGAGACTCTTTGATTAATATGTACTAGTGTGTTATAAAATACTTGTGTAAGAAAATGCTTGTTTGATTAATAGGATAATTGTGGATTGCATGTGCACCTACAAGGAGGCATAAGGACCTGAGTAATGTGTTTTTGCAAGAAGGTATAAAAGCCTAATTAAATAAGTTATACTATACATATGGAGGCATAAGAGATTGAATGAATACTTAAATGAATGTGTAAATACATAAGGAGACATAAAAACTTGATGACATACACGTGAAATATTTGGGAGTTATAAGTGCCTGAGGGAAATTTGATATAATATTTTCCAGAATGTTATTTATTTATGTTATCTTACTGTGATATAATGGTTGGGGGATAATGTGATATCTATACTTTAGTTTATGATGTATGTTTATAATATTGAAGTTTGTACTAACATACTATACTTGATAGAGCATAACATTTGAGATGTTGCGACAATATATTTAGTATTAATTGTTTAAGATTATTGTAATAGAATTTAACTTAAATTAAATCTTGTTTATGGTTATATTCTAGTAATAGATTAGCATACATATTACTTTCCCTTCCATGTATTAGATATTATGGCAAGTTCAGTATAACCTACTAAGCTATCGATGCTCACTCTTATTTTCTATGTATTGATTTTAGGGAAAGGAAGGGGGAAATATCGGGTGGATTAGAGATAGAGGCTGTAGGTTCCTAGTTATAGGTATATCTTTTGCTATAACTGTATTTTTTTTTTTTTTTTTGCCATGATGATTTTATATTTTTACGGTTAAAAAAAATGTGTATTATGATTATTGTATCTAAACTCTTTTGATTATATAGTTTTCTGATATGAAATGAAATGACTTCGATGATTTATGTTCTACAATATTTCTTATGATATACTAGAGGTTGTGCTATTATAAATAATTGATGAAAAAAATTCCTTCTACATAGGTCTTTAATAAAATCAATTATTGCATATCTGATATAATATGAGTCGCTATGGCGTAGGGGTCGTGTCAGTTCAAATCATGACACACAAGTGGCGAGGGCAAGATCACGATCATGTGAGGTCATGAGGGAACAATGAATTTGAAATTGACCTGTTTGGGAGATTTTCACATTCATAAAAATGAGCTTTTAAAGATATTCAAACCCCATGTATTTCAAATATAGTAAACTCCTAATATCTCCAAATAAATAATTCATGAAATTCTAAAACAAAAAATAAAATAAAATAACACTCAACATAAATAATATGTTTAAAAGAAGAGTTTAGCTTTTTACCTCATAATCAATGAGTTGAATGATATTGTTCTTCCCCTTCAGCTTGTGCAAATATCCAATCTCTTGACAAAATCCATAAGCTGTGGCATAATCACGACCTTTCAACTTGATCTTTTTAAGGGCGTATATAATACAATCAGCTGATATAACTTTGTGTACTTCACTACTTCCACCGCTTCCTATTTTTCCAAGTTTTTGATATAGCTTTCCATTGACATTAAAAAATACATTGGAGTCATACTTCTTTCTCCGAGAAGATTTTTCAGCTTTGCCTGGCGGAGGGGGTTTGATATCTAGTTTTGAAGTTGAATTAATTGTTGAAGCAGCTTGAGACTGCAAGCAATCAGCATTATCTGCTACTTCTCTCTTCACTATGTCTTCGCTGTTCTGAAGACCTTGCTTATCCTGCATTGACGATCTTTCAGAAATCACGACTCTTTTACCATCCAGACGAGGAGGATCCAATATACCTACTAAGTTCTGAGATGCGGACGCTACCATTTGTGTGGGAAATGCACTCTGCGCTGGCAAAGGAGCACCTGTGCACTGAAATGTTGGGCCTGAATGGACAGAGAATGCCGTCATACAGGAAGAGCCTGCTATTGTACCCCGTGTTTCTGGTTGAAAACAATGTTGGCTGTGGCTCTGTTCTTTCCTCTTCTCCAAGGCCCCAGCAAAGGGTATCCCAGAGCTGGACATTTCCATGTTCTGCGCACCTTGCTGATAAAGACCCTGCTTATCCACATTTACCTTATGCCCTGAAACACCTTCATCCACTGTTAATGCAAGAAAATGCACATATAAGATAATAAAGTCGTCCATTCCAGTATCATTTTGTCAATCGTGTAAGAAAATCCTCATGAGAACCAAAAAGAAAGAACTAAGTAGGTCAAACGTATAAAAATAATGCTACATATATCTCATGCTATAAATAGTGAAAATATTCTCACTTAAAGCACGTCTGATATGTTAACCTACTTACTCTGAATTTTTTGTTGCTCGTTGAAAGCAGAAGAAGGTCGAACCTGCTTCACTCCATCACTGGCCAAAACAACTTGAGAGTCTAACTCTAAGGAAGGTGCAAAGGCCGCCAAACTTGCCTCCACCTGAACTCTGACCATCTCAGAATCCAGATCAAAAGTGTTCAATTTTGCCTTCGCTTCATGAACACCAGTCAAGGTACAACCGTCTGAGGGAGGAGTGAGAGACGAATCATTTGGAGTCGTCCCGATTTCTACAGACCCTTCGTTCGTCAGCTTTGTTGCTCTTTCAGGCACTAGGCTTTGGTGCACGTCCCTGCCAGCATTACTTTCGCTCAATGGAAGAGCAAAAACACCACTACTCATTGATTGCTTCCCCAGTGGACCTATCATGCGAACCGCTCGCGCACCTAGAATCCTCATCGCAATACCAAAAGAAAGCAAGCAATCAGCACAAATCCCAAATTTTAACAGCCCGAATTCGACAGAAACTAAAAAAAACGTCAAATACTACAAAGTAAAGCCCTAGTAGGACCAAACCAATATAAGGCATTGATAAATAGAAAAGAGAATAAGCAATACTAACCTAGGGGTTTTCGATGCTTCAATACAGCGTGAACCTGGCGGAGGAAATCGGGCGGGCTAGCTGAGGAGTAGGAGGAAGAAGAAGAGGATGTTAGATTCGTTCCTCCGGCGTTCTGACGAGAAAGGCTGCTCGACGGCACCCGCTGCGGAAGATTATCCTTCCTCTCCATGTACAAAGGCTCGCTTCTGCATTTCGTAGGGAACGACAAAGAAAGCGGCGGATCAACAGCGCCCGCGCTGAACTAGTGTTTGGGCATCGGCCATGGGGCAGTAGAAGGTCTGTGCCATCGGTATGCCGAAACAGGAACGGTGGACCGTCTTGCTGGGCTTGGCGTGGAAGGTTAGTGAAGAAGAAATTTTGAAATGCTCGGTGCCGGGTCACCGATCTTGAAGCGGCCCGGGCAAGGGAGATTTTGGACGGGTCGGGCTTGAGAATTTAATTGTCGGGCCTAAATTTGCATCAATAATTTCTTGTGTTTCTATATTTCTAAAATTTTAATTTGACATTTATTTATATAATACTTTAGTATTTCGGTCACATTAAATATTTGCATAAATATTTAAAATTTTTTATTAAAATAAATGATTAATTTTAATGTGATGTAAATATGTAGATATTATATATGTAAATATTAAATTTTAGATTTTAGATATGTAAATAAATACATAAAAATTATATAATATGTTATAAATCTCCTTAAAATAATTAACATCTTATGTGCCTAATATTGTAATCATATTATAATTATTTATAGTTCAATCATATAATAATTGAATGAATCTAAGAAAAAATTTGCTATTAGTAAGGCATAATCATGTAAATAAATATATCAAGTTACAATAACAAAAGTGTGAATGTCCAACATTGAGTTGGATTCTATAATGCACCTCTAAAGAGAAAAGAAATAGAATGATTAGATGCAAATAACTGATAACATCCAAATAGCAATATATAGTTTTGATACAAGCCAAAAAGGAATGTAGATAAAACAAGAAACAATAATGAAATTACCTAACCCTTAGAAATAAAAACATAATAAACTACTATAAAATAATTAATACCAAAAATAGCATACTACTAGTAACCCTGCTTTAGAGGTGGTGATCCACCAAACACAACTGCAAGACCTGCTGAAAAAGACAACATATGAGTTTGATAAATCAAACTTAGCATGTAACTCCTATCTATCAAAATATAAATGGCAAAGGAACGGGGCATGCAGTATGAACAACCAAATGATGAAAGTAATAACCTAAAGTCGCCAATTTAAAGTATTAATGACACATGCCATGTTTCTTATAATAGAAATATATTATGCAAGTGTCATTAATGTATGTGACAAATTGCTACCAATATAAATTATTTTAATGCCCATAAATGCAATCACACTAGTTATCATTATACCTCAAAATGACCTGCAGTCATTTATTATTTTCAAATCACATTTGCTTATATTTTCTTACATTTAAACATATATATATAATTTGTTTATCATATGCCCATCACTGGGAAAGTAAGCACCAACCCAAGGAAATATAGTGATTTCCTGTAGAGTTGTCACTTTGGGGTCCTGTCGACTCCGGCTAGCCAAAAACTAATAGGATTATACCGATATACACATAATATTACAGTGCAAGTGCTATAATAAATAATCAACATGTGTTATATAATTCAACATAACAATTACAATTTATATAATCAACATGATTTATAACAAGAGTATCATTACTGAAACCAACAAAATTAATATGATTTGTCAATATAACATTTATTGCATTTAAACAACATGCATGAAAATACAAAATTGATATGCAGGAAATTATGCATCAATAAATTAAGATTATTCTATTTATGAAGCTTTCTAATTCATTATGAGTAATAGTGAATATCACTACTTGTTTGATTATGCTAAAGAAGTTAATATAGAACTAGCAATCTAAATATTTATAAAGGAACCTAATACAATTAGCACAGATTACACCCTTAACAAAGAAGGGTACATGCATTTACAACAAAATAAATAACAGTTACTTACATTTAGGTGAGCGACATAAAACACCAAGCCTATATGATATTCAGATGACAATGGCAATGATTCGAAGATCCTATAAGAAATAAAATTCTAATATAACTTAATGACCTCCACACAAAGTTATTATTAAGCCTAATCTATTTAGATTAAAATCCCAAATAATACGAATCTAAAAAATATAAAACATATAAATTTTAATAAGTTTAACTAATCAAAATCTTATTCAATTTAATCTATCCAAATATATAAGTTAATCATCATCACCAAATTCTTCAGTTGACGAGGAAAATAATGAGGAGAAAACTTACAATAGAAGATGGGGAGAAATATATTTTTTGCAAATGAGGATTGCTCATTGATGTCGGCGGTTGAAGGTGATGGAAGGCTGAAAACTTCATCTGACGGCAGCTATGAGAGGGAGAATCCAATGGCTAAGAGAGAGTTGATAGGGAGGTTTGAGGCTACTGTTTGAGAGAAAGGAATAAAGAGAAAGAAAAAGAGAGAGATTCGACAGCTGCTGTAGAAGAGGGAGAGAAAATTAGAGGCCTAGGATGCCCTAGGCCTCCAATTTGCTTATATGACAAGAGGAAGGCAGAAAGGTGGTAGAATTTGTCGAATAGGGAAAGAAATCATGAGCTGGAGACCGTGCGATCGTGAGATGAGGCGGACAGTCGGATGGCTCTGGTCTTGCGCAAAGAGGATCGTGGTTGCCTGGTCGGCTTGCTTGCATGAAGAGGGGAGCCGAGGAGTGGCCTGGTTTGCTCAAGTATGCGATTACATGAAATGCCCAAACTGGTCGGTCCATGCCGGACTATTACATACTATCCCCCTTAAAAGAATTGATCCCCAAATTCATACCTTAATTTTGGAAGAGTTTAAGATTACTTCGTGATCATCT
Source organism: Dendrobium chrysotoxum (assembly GCA_019925795.1). NCBI lineage: Eukaryota > Viridiplantae > Streptophyta > Magnoliopsida > Asparagales > Orchidaceae > Dendrobium > Dendrobium chrysotoxum. The sequence goes on from CM034313.1 coordinate 90,846,304, forward strand.
CCTCTTCGATCTCCCAAGTTGCTTCTCGTTTTGGCTGGTTTTTTCAAAGTACTATGACAAAAGGGAATAGATCGTCAATGAAGCTGTCAAACTTCAAGCTCCGAAATACGATACGACATTTCTTTATAACTTAAGTCTTCTTGAATAAACAATGGCTCCAATAGATCATCAATGTGAGGTAGAGGGCGCTTATTCTTCATGGTGATAATGCTTATCTCTCTGTAGTCAATGCAAATTCGCATGCTTCCATCTTTCTTCTTCATGAACAATAATGGTGCTCCCCAAGGTGAAACGCTAGATCTGATGAATCATTTACAAACAATTGTAAAGCTGCATTTTCAATTCTTGAAGCTCGATCGTTGCCATAATACAATGCCTTTAAAATTGGAGTAGTACTCAGAACCAAATCTATAGTGAACTCGATCTCACGATCAGGAGGTAAGCCAGACAAATCAACAGGGAATGCATTTGCAAACTCTTGAACTATTGAGACACTATCTAAATTGATGCTTGGTTTGTTGGTATCCACCACATGACCAAGATACCCAACACATCCATGATAAATTATCTTACAGGCTTTAATTGATGATATAATACAAGACTAAACTCCTATTGCATTATTGAAGCTAAAGACTGATGCACCAAGTATATGAAAGTCTATCCTTCTCTTATAAAAATCAATTATAATATGATACTTAGATAATCAGTCCATTCCCAATATTGCTTTTTAAGCTTTCTACATAGTTTTTCCACTATAGAATTTAAATTATTTTATGAATTAATACACACATATATATATGTGTGTAATACATAAAATGACTCATTAGAATTATGCGTGCATATGATGTACATGTGTATGTCACATGAGTCATCAAATTTACACATATATGGAACCATCACTAATTTTATATTGTGCATATCTATAGATAATAAAAGTTTTAATTATTTTTGTAAGATAATATATATACGTAAGTATACATAATATATATAATAGGTACTAGGAATTTTATACATCCTTGTACAATGCAAAATTTTAATTATATTATAAAACAACCAATTGCACCTACTTGTGTATTACCCTTAAATGGATGTTAAGATTTGTACACACAAATATATAACATTAATTTTCAACCACCTTGCAAGATAATAACCATACATTGCTATGTACAACTCATAAAATAAGCTATATATATATTTAGCACTTCTTATAGGGCCCTTTTGAGGTGCTTGCAAATTTTTAATAAAGATATTTATATAGTTATTTTGGGAAAGTAATATTTTTAAAAGCTGATGTGAATATTATATTTTCTTAAAAGTCATATTATAGATTTCATTGAGTCATCACATTAATACATTATAGCATACCTATTTGTATAATTTTTTGCCATAATTTTTTTTTGAAAATAGCAAGAAAGCAGGAGTTAAATGAAAAAAATGACAATGATCTAAAAGCAAAAAAAGTTAAAAAAAAACCCATATAAACTCTTAGAGTCCATTTGGTGCAACTGTAGCTTTTTTATGAAGTTGGTTGAAAAATTACAATAAAAAAATAAAATTTTCAATGCTGCTTTAGATGCTATAAATATTTTCTTATTTTGAAAAAAAAAAATCAGATAACAAGATGGCCACCATAATTTAGCAGAGCTAGTTCTCAAAATCAAAATCCTATCAAGAAAACATTAATAAAACATATATGAGCTACAATATGAAAAGTACATCAGTGATCATGCTATCCCAAACTGACCCTTGGCCTTTATTTGGGGCAAATTTCTTGTTGCTTTGCTTTTCACGGCATTGTCACACTTTTGTTTGGCTATTGCATTATTTTTTTTCATAAAGTTTTGTGCTGGAGGCTACCTTTTACAACTAGATATTCTAGTGTGGTAATTATAAGAAAGATGATGTACATTATTTTCAAAAATATTTATAATATTCACAACAACTTTAAAAAAAATCTGCTTTTCCTCATTACAGTTTTATAATAACCTATACAAAAAGCTGATGGACACTTAGGCTTTATTTGAGACATCTTTATTATTGCTTTCGAAAGCAGCTTTTTAGGATAAAAATTTCAAGTTCAAAAAACTTTTATACTAGAAAGCTGTTTTATAAAGCAGTAAGAAAGCTATCCCAAACAAAACCCAAGTATCATTAGATAGTAAAGCAATCAGCTTATCACACAAATCGTGAAGTAGCAGTTAATGTCCTCCACATATAACCTGAATACTCATTATGCACCCTCAAAATAATAGGAGGTCAAAGCAGCAAAACAAGTCACTTGCAACAAAAACTTCATTCCATACAACAAAATACTCTATGCATATTGGCGGAGTAGATATTAAACATGTTGTCAAATAGATTCCTTTCGAATTTCCATCTTGGATTCTTTAATCTAATTGCAAATAAGCCCCTTTCCTTCAAAAAAGCAACATAAATGGTTTTATTACCAAAGATAAGATTGTTACAAGCCACCAACATGTAATGAGCTAAGATATGTACAGCCAACAAAAAAATCCTCATAAATTTGCATTTAATGTTCTTAGAATGAACTAAATTTGAGTTAAAAACAACCGATTGAAAGAAGGAACCTTGTGGAATATACTTCTCGAAAAAGCATGAATGACTATTCAAACAAAAAGAATATAAGAATCCTCTAAGAAAATATGAAGAGAAAATGAGAGAGGCAATCCATATTGCAGACCAATTAGAAGAGTCCTTTGAGCTTATCATTAATCACCATTAAAAAATAAAAGTCATAATTGCACCCAATTATCAATTCCACAATAGTAGTAGAACAATCAATTTTAATATGACATGAATAAATGGCCTAAATGTTTGCATGATCAAAGCTTTGTTGATATCAATTTTAGAACAAAAACACTTTGAAATTTTGATAGATTTGAAACCATTCAATAATTCATTTGCAAGGGCTTACATTCAACTCTAACTATAATAAAGACTCTTTAAATATAATTTATAAGATTAGGTAAAAGAAGACTTAATCCCCCATAAGAGTGTTGCAAATTGAGATGAGTTTATAGTCATTCAGAGAGTCATATGTATATTTTTTAGGATGAGTGATAGCAAAGTGTTTTACATGGTTTAGAAGTTTAGCACCAAGAAAGAAATAAATAATAGTTTTAAAAAATGAAGAGCTAATAAAATTCTATGAGTCTATAAAATTTTTTTATTTAAGCCATCGAGTCCAAGACATTTGTTCTTACTTATGTTAAACAAAGCATGCTTGACATCCTCATGGGAAAAAGCAATAAAGAGAAATACCACATCAACACTAAAAAAATAACAGTTCACTAAAATATCGTTTAAGAAACTTAGAGAGTGTATAAAGTTTGTTCTTTAAATGAATGAGAGATGAGTGACGACTTTCTTAGCAACTCCCTCCTAAAGTTTCATAATGTTTTGACTTTTCCTATAAGTAATTTTATGATATAGGACTTTAATGTCACCTTTACCTTTAGACATCCACTTTCAATTTGCTCTCTACATTATTCATAATTTAATGAGATCAATGAGGGATTTTTCGATAAATTAAAGCATTGTGAAGGAATCTTAGATAGAGAGGTATGTGTTCTACTTAATAAATATGTGTTGCTTTACTCATCTTTGATATCATATATAGCTTAGGTGCAAAAGTTTGAAGAGGACCAATCAATTCTTTTAAAAGAGTTTTTGACACTGTTTAATCTATTACAAAAGGCAAAAATATGAACCTACTTAAAAATATCCTAGGCAATTGCAACTACATTAAGAAAATCTATACAAAAACTCAAAAAATATTTATAGAGAAATATGCACTTAATTGATTGGGTGGAACCAATATAAATGGAGATGGGAGAGTGATTAGATGATAGAGACGGATGAATTCTAAAATGAGAAGATTGCCGGTGGGGGTGTGTTAGCTACAAAAAAGACACGTTTAGGAGATTTAATAAATGTAGAGTTAAATATGCAGGAGTTAAATTTCATAAATTTGCTAAAGTTAGCATTATTAAGATAATTAGAAGCATCCGAGGTTTAGAAATGGTGGAGGCAGCAGTTGATCTGAAATCCCAAAGAGCTTTCCTTTTAATAGCATCATTTTCAACACACACAAAAGTAACCAAAAATATATTCAAAGAAGAATCCTCCAACCAATCAAGGATGAATTGGAGATAAATTTCAATGGCCCTAAAGGAAATATCATTAGCATTCCATTTAACACAGATCTAATCACCTGAGCACAAGTAAAAATTATTACGTTGACATTTTTGGAAAAAAATATTTGATAATTACTGGAAATAAAATGATTAGAAAGAGCATTTTTAACACTTTTATGTAAGAAAAATCAACTTTGATGTCACAAATTAATTTCATTTAGTCAAAGGCTCTGGAGTCTCCATTTATACATCTTACGTTTCAAACAACAATAGAAGAAACTTCATAAGAATAATTATTTTATTTGAAACGAAGAGCTCTCCTTATTTATAGCTTTCATACCCTTGTAAAAGGAAGGATGAACATGAATGTTCTGTTTGAAAGAATCCACAATGTTGAAAAGAGGCACACTAACATCCTTATTATGCAAGGGCAGGGATATTAGTGAAAAGGATTATGAGTTAGAATTGATGAGATTGATCCATTGTGGAATGGGTCGAATTATGTTGCAAGAAGGAGACATCATTGTGATGTTTAGTTGGAGTTATGTTGTTGACATATGGAGAATTAAGATTTAGGTTATAATAAGGGGGCATGTTGATAAGGTTAGAAGAAAAGGATATCACTGTAGGATGTCTTTCAGTGGTGCTTCTACATTTGCCTCTGGTAACATGATTTATGAGGCCTAGGTGGCCATTGTGTATATTATACATATTTAGGATAATTGTAGGCTTTACAAGTTAATGTGAATGTATCATGAACTATATTAGGATGAGATTTTCATTCATAAAGAACATATTGGATGAAATCTTTATCATATACGAACATGATAATATTGTTAAGAAAATGATAATATTGCTAAGTAAATATAGTAGGTAGAAACGTGAACACATGAAAAATAGTTAATTTTAATTTTTTGGCTATAAGAGGATCAAGATCTAAAGGAAACACAAATTTATCAATGATTTTAAAAATGCTCAAATTTGTCCAACAACATATTGGCAGTTAGGGCAGCTTAATCCACATAGGAATTTCCTCAAGATCATCTTTGATGAACTTAAAATCTAGAATCCATCTTTTTAAAGATAAAATGTTTTCCATAAAAAAAAAAACCATGAACCCCCATTGATGGCCATCTCAAGATCCCCAAAGTAAAATTAAAAAAGAAAAAAACCCATTTGCAAGAGAGAGAACTTTAAAAAATACCTATAAAATTTCTTTTTTTTTAATGTATCTTTCAAAATGTTATCATAAGAGGGTTCATATCATCTAATTGACGAGAGCTAGGCATTATTGATTTGTTCTCTCATCCGCTTCAGCTTCATTGAAACATATCGTCATATGAGCATGCAATATAGGATAGTCCACAGACCCGTCTAATTGACAAAGATGGATTACTACGTCAGTGGAGGTTTAAACTCTTCGGCAAGAAAAATTATTATGTGTGGATATCGAATATGTCCGGACGCCAGTCAGCACATCATTTAATATACATTGTATTGATTGACGTGTCTTATAGGAGAAATTATTCTGTGCAGAATCCGGACGGTAAGAACCATCCAAATATATAAATATACACATAATATATATCAAAAATTTATATACATTATGTATACATATTATATACACTCACAGCCCCTCCATAAAATAATTTCTAGTCCTACATAATAAAAATTATTAATCCTGGCGCGCGTAAGGCCTCCTTACGTAATAATCTCTCCCGGCAGAGACAGGCGAGGCACGACCGCACGAGGAGGAGACAAGAGGGCGGGGTTGGCCGGAAAAAAAAAAAACGGCGGAAGGGCTTGAGATGAGCCGCCGCTTGGGGTAGAAGAGCAGGAGAGCACATTGAGAATCTAGGTGCGTTGTTGGAATCTAATAATACGTGGCAGCCGTTAAACCGGTATCGCCAACGCGTTTGCGCTTTCTGTTTCTGATCCCGCATGGACGGCTGCTCGTCGAACTCTACGAAGATGCTATAAAAGGCACAACGAGGCTCGAAAAAAATGTCAGTGAAGGCTGGAGGCGCTCCTCGCTGGATGGCTTCTCTCTTCTCTCTCTCTTCTTTCCTACAAAACACTCGCCCTCTCCTCTTCCCAAACCCTAATCCTAGTCTCCGATTCTCTTCGCCGCGCCCGATGACGTTTTGGCGCTGCGTGAAGTCGAACGGCGAGAGGGAGAGTTCCTCGCCGCCGCCTCTTACGGTAGAGAAGAGGTCGCTGGCCGTAGCCACTGGGGAGCTCTTCTTGGGACTCGCATCGGTGCTTCTTCGGATCCGAAGCTCCTCCGCTGGGGGTGCCGTCGTTGTGTCGGAAGAGAAAGAGGAGGCGGGCTATTCTGGGAGTCGGAGGAAAGTTGCGTCGGCAGTGGAAGAGTCCGTGATCTGGGAGCAGAGGCCGAATGATTTGGTGGCGGAGAGGGAGAGGAATAAGGTGACGAGCCCCGGGTTCAGCTTCTCTGCCGCTGGGTTGCTGTTTCCCTATTATCTCGGTGTTGCTCGGTTTCTTCTTGAGAATGGTTATATTAAGGTAGTTCTTTTGATCTTTTGTTGCGTGGATGCTTTTGAATTTTGACATTTTTATTTGTAATTGAGAAGGTTTTATTATTGGATCTTTGGCAATTGCATGAAAGTTGCATTTATGGAGCTTATTATTGAGGCCTTTGAGTGCTTGAGAGAGTTAATGGAGTGGTAAAAGATAATACCCAGTGAGGTATGAATAAATTCTGAGGCCTTCATTTGCTAAAATGTAATTAGATGGGAGCAGAACTCTCAGGTCGTTTGAATGGAGCTGTGTAACCCTTCAATTGTTGTGTGGGTGATCAAATCTCAGTGACAACAAATCAAACAGAGTTTGTTACGTTCCTTTTAACTTGATTTGGGAATTTCAGCATCTAAGTTGATGAGCTACTGTCACTACCATTGCCACTGTCACCCCAAGAACAAACTCTATGAAGGTTCAGGTTGCAGTCCACAACGCTGCATGATTTAACCACAGCGATATCTATTGTGTGCATGATGCTATAATTTGCATGTTCTAAGAAGTTATAACAGCTGCATGCGGTTTCTCTATTATTTATTTAGCAAAGATCAGGCCATTACTTTTTGAAGCATTTAATTTCCGGTCATCATACTTAATGTAGTAAGCTTTTAATAGTGGTACTTGACATGGTTGCGTTGTTTAGAATCTTGTTAATATGAGATTGAGTAATTGATATTAATTGAGTATCATCTGAAACTCTATTTTTGTTACATCAAGGCAGGCAAAAGAAAGACAACCACATACAATGGTGCCCATGAATCTGTTAGCCATGTAGGCCATGGAAATTTGAAAGTTTGTGTTAATTGGGAATGCTATTCACGTGCGTTGATTATTAGTTTTTGTTTTTTAGTTACTTTTGAGTGTATAAACATGCATATGATGTCGGCTTCTGTACGAACAATATATTTTATTTGTTGTTTTTTGAATAATTAGTAAGCTCAAAATCATTAGTGCATGGTTTCAAATTAGTTTGTTGAATTCCAATTAGTAACTTTCGAGTTTGGAATCATTACCACAAAGCAATTTGCTAATTGATCCTCAGTGCAGTTCCTACATTGTGCATGTTATCTCCTTCTAGCTTCTGTACATGTTTTTCCAAATTTTATTCAGTATTTCAAACTGTTGTCTCTACGCTACTAAACCTTTTCTGCTGCAATCTTGTGCTTCCAAGTGCTATCCCTATGCTACTATAGATTTCCCGTTGTTGTGCTGCTTTCCTACTCTCACAAGTAATATTGCCTGCTATGCTATAGTTCTATCACTCACGCAACTGCTGCCTTTCCTCTATTCCTACAACTTTCCCACAATTGCTACTATCCTTGGAAGATGCGCATTACTAACTGGTAGAGTTAGAAGTGGGTCAGTCTGCCAGTCAATGTTTTTGAAAAAAATTCTTATTGTCGTTTGTGCCTATAAGCAATTCAGGAAGTGAAATTATTGGAAAGTTTATCCTGGGAAATTAATGCTGGATGTGTTGAAGCCTGTTATTTTTGAGTGGATATTGATATATTTTTTGTAATTTCTTATTTCTTGACTAAATTTTTGCGCTGCAAAGCAAGATGGTGGTGAGATCTTCAATGCCTTATGGCGCTTAAGGTTGGCCATCAAAAGAGATGCATAAAGTTAAGTATTCCAGAGATGAGAATGCTCAGGTGAATAAGTGGCTTTGCATTCAAAGGCATAATGTGAAATGAGTATGTTTGTGAAAAGTTTGGAGTAGCTCCAGTGGTAGATAAGATTTGAGGGAGTCGCCTTAGATGTTTGGTCTCATAAAACGTCGGCCTTCCGATGACTCGATTGGGAGAGTAGATGTATTAGATCTGACCCATGTTAAAAAATGCAGATGTAGATCTAAAAAGACTTGGTTCAAAAGTATTAGAAATGAAAATTTTTTTATTAGATTTAAATAAGAATTTGACTCGTAATAGGACACTATGAAGGAAAATGATTCATGTAGCCAACCCCACATAGTTGGATAAAGGCTTGAAGTTCTTGTTGTTGTTGTTGTTGTTGACCCCTTTGAATGCTACGAATAGTACCTTTGAGGTTTATGAAATTGAGTTGACATTTAATGTCGAAATACAATTTTTTTTCCTCTTTTTATGCATGCTTGTTGGAAGTATATTTTTTGAATATGTCGTAGGTGATGACAACTAGTTACTGGGAGGACTCTTTATCCCAATGTAAAGCTTGGTTCTTCTATTCAGGGTGATTTCACTACTTCTCTCATGTTATTTATATGATTTGTATGAATTCACATTTAACTAACAACTATTTATGGTAATTATAAGTTCTTTGCCAATGTGAACAAGAGATTTGTGGAATTCAAACTAGAAATTAGGTAATACTGCATTAAAATTTGAAAGGTTTTCTATTGAGGCCTTTAAACAGTACTACACATTGGAAGAAATGCTTAAAAATTGAAAACCTTGAAATTATTGGTATTTACCTTATTTTCAACCTATTTGATTTGACTCTGTTCATAAACTTGATGCTAATATGATGGATTGCTCTCTTTTCTCTCCTTGCTAATTCACATTGAGCACCTTATCAGGTGAGCCTACTCAGTTTATTTTAGAAGCTATTTGATATGGGAGATTTTGGCCATTACTAATGATGGATATCACAAGTTTCTGGTGCCATTGGACAGCATGCTTTTTTATGAATTAGCTTGTAGGAGAATGACAATTTGTTTTAATTTGAATGGAAGATATCAAATTATCTTGAATTTTTTGAAGCCTGACAAAATGGTACAAATTTGCACGTTTGTGTTCATTGGAATACTTTTCATATTTATTTATTCATAGTTTTTTTCCTAGTTTTTTTCGGCTGGAGAATAGGCCTATGGTGTTAGCTCCTATACAATCAAGTTGTATTCTCTTGTAATTTTGATTAGTCTATTGGCATAGCTGATTGTTGCATGGCTTTAACTCAACCCATGGAACTCCAATCAAAACCTATCAAATTTTGAATCCTTCTGTTAAAGTGAAATCTAGTTATTCCTCAATGCAATTCCTTCACCGTGTTCTTGTTATCTCTTTCATGCTAAATGTGTTTTCAGTTATTGTCCAATATTTCTGGTTATCATTGCCGTGCTGTTAAATCGTTTCCTTTGTTGTCCAGTGCTTTTTGATGTTGTCCCTGTGTTGTTAAAGCTTTCCCACTATTGTGCTTCCTTCCCACTTCTGCTATTACTGTTTCATGCCATGCTACTGAAGAAATTATTTAGGTGAAATTTAATTCAAATTTTATTCCTTGGAATCATTACATATATATACACTCTAGGAGAATAAACAGAAAAAAGATATTTAATCTAATTAATTATAATAAACAGAAGGGAAAAGTCATTTAATCTAATTGATTCTAATAATTATATCTCACGGATCTTGGAATCAATCCCACAGATCTTGGTGTCAGAAGAGGAAATCTCCAACTGCAGCCCACGAATTGCTGACCTTTCAAAGCCGTGGGCCCCTTCCTTGCCATGTGATTTAACACTCCCCCTCAAGTTGGGTTGTACCGGTTGTACAATCTTAACTTGTAAATAAATTTATTAAGTAGATAGCCCAATAGTGCCTTTGTTAGAACATCAACAAGTTGTTCATGAGTTGGGGTATATACTACAATTTTCGAGTTCTCTATTTTCTCAGATGTGAAGTGTCTATCAATGGTAACATATTTTGTTCTGACGTGCTGTACTGGATCCTTGACCATACTGATTGCTTCGTGATTGTCACATTTCAACTTTATCGTGCCTTCAATCTTTATTCTCAGTTCAATTAATACTTGTCTAATCCAAATATCTTCACAAATAGTAACTGCTAATGCTCTAAGTTCAGATTCTGCACTCCTTCTGGAAACAACAGATTGTTTATTGCTGTTCCATGTCACTAGGTTCCCCCACACAAATGAACAATATCCTGTGGTCAATCGATTTTCAACCTGACTTCCCGCCCAATCTGCATCAGAATAAAGGATTAATTTTATATATTCATTTTTCTTGAATAATAGCCCCCTTCCAGAAGTGTTCTTGAGATATCTCAAGATTTGATACACCGCCTCCATGTGCTCTTTCATAAGATTACTCATATATTGGCTCATCATGCTCACAACAAACCCAATATCTTGGCGGGTGTGGGAGAGGTATATAAGCTTTCCTATCAGATGTTGATATTTCCTTTATCTACTGGATCCTCCTTTTCTATCCCAAGCTTCTTCTTAGGATCCATAGGTGTACTGACTAGTCTGCATCCCAACAGGCCGGTCTCCTTTAGTAGTTCTAAGGTATACTTGCGTTGGGAAACAAATATACCTTTGCTTGATCGAGCTACCTCCATACCAAGGAAGTATCTAAGTGATCCTAGATCTTTAACTTCAAACTCCTTGGACAGAGTTTGTTTGATCTTAATTATTTCCTCTATATCATTTCCAGTAAGGATGATGTCATCCATATATATAATCAGTACTGCTACCTTGTTTCTTGCTGACTGCTTCACAAACAAGGTATGATCTGCTTGACATTGTCTAAAACCATGGCCTTTTACATACTTTATGACTCTTCCAAACCATGCTCTAGGAGACTGTTTTAATCCATATAAAGATTTCAGTAGTTTATACACTTTGTCCCTTCCATAAGACTTCTGAATCCCCATGTAGACTTCTTCTTTTAGGTTCCCATTCAAGAATGCATTCTTGATATCTAGTTAATGTAGGGGCCAATCTAAATTTTTTGCTAAGGAAAGAAGAATCTCGATGGTGTCGAGTTTTGCAACAGGAGCAAAAGTTTCATGATAGTCTATTTCATAAGACTGAGTGAATCCTCTTACAACCAGTCTAGCTTTCAGCCTCTCAACACTACCATCCTCTTTTTGATTTACAGTGAACACCCATTAGCAAGTCACAACTTTCTTTCCTGGTGGGACATTTGTAATTACCCCTGTTTGATTTTTCTCCAAGGCCATAATTTCTTCTTTAACAGCCTGTCTCCATCTGGGTGATTCAAAGCTTCCTGAATATCTGTTGGAATCTGCACATTATCTAACTTGGAAAGAAAGACTTGATAAATGTCTGATAATATGCTATAGGAGAGAAAGTTTTTGATTGGATGCTTGGTGCGTGATTCTTTCTAGCCATTTGATGACTCTATCTCCTTTTGAATTTCCTCAATTTTCTCCTCTGTATGAATCTCTATAGTTGCTGGATCCATCGAAGGAGATTTGATAGGTGCAAGATGTGTTTCATTGCTCTGCATATGCTGATTTTTCTTTCTTTTTCTTGAGTATACATATTGTTGTTCCTTAATTGCTGCTCTTTGCAGGGATATATTAGGACTTATGGGTGGAGGTAATAGGTTTGAAGGTGGAGGTTGAGACACATGATATATACCTTAAGAAATACTCGTGGTTTGAATTTCTTGTGATATTTGTTGATTTTGACTGGACTCTTTTTGGTTGTATAATAAGGAATTTCACTCTCAAGTTTGAAATTCTCCTTCACTCTCCCCCCGAATTTCAGAACTAGTGAAGTATGGTTTGTTTTAAAAAAAGGTGGCATCCATGGTTTTAAACACCTTCCTAGAAGTAGGGCAAAAGCATTTGTAACCTCTTTTTGTCGGGGAATAGCCAATAAAGATGCATTTTTTTTACCTTGGGTCAAGCTTGCTCCTATCTTGTGAATAGATATGAACAAAGATAGAGCACCCAAAAACTTTTGGTGGAAATTTGATGATACGAACCGAGCATGAGGACAGGTGTTGACGAACATTTTCGCATCGACCCGACCCCGATCGAGCCCGACTAGGCTCGATCATGCTCGATCAATTTAATTAAGCGTCGTCGAGGCGAAATCTGGGCCGAATTTAATGAAATTAAGTCTCAATTTCGTTAAATTGGCCCAATTTAATTAAATTAAATCAAATTTAATTTAATTTAAATCGAATCAAAACAATTCGAACCCAATCGATTCGAATCGAACCCAATTCGACGCAAATCGGCATCGATTCGAGTTCAATTTCGCAAAATTAGCTCGATCAGACTCAATCGGACCCAAACCGACTCAAATTGGTTCGGGTCGAGTCCAATTTAGGTTCAATTTCAGCCTTAATTAGTCAATTTGGGCTGAATTTGCTTCCCAAATCAGAAATTCAGATCTAGGGTTGAGATTTCCCCTAGAATCTCACCCAATTTCCCATCCATGTTGGCAGCAAATCCACTCAAGTGGAATGTCCCTCGTTTCACGCATCGAGGGAACTCGATTGGCGAATTTGGGCGGAAATGTCTGCTGTGCGTGTGCCTCTAAGCAAATGAGAGGGAGAGGGGAGCCGAATGCGGCTCCCCCTTGTGTGTTCGTTTCGTCCGTCCCGAGCAGAGAGCGAGAGAGAGCGAGAGTAGAGAGCAAGAAGAGGAGTCCAAGCGGAACTCCTGCCCGCGCCCAAGCCCTCAGTCCGCGACTCCGCTTCCGCCTGGAACTCCCGTTCGCGCCTCCTCGCGTGCGGATCGCTCGTCCGACCCCGTCCAGACGCTCGGCCGAGTCCCCCAGGAGCTTCGTCTCCCTCATTCGCCGGATCAGTTGAAGCCACGAGCACTTATCCGCGACCCACGTTCGACTCGAAGGCTTTGTTTCCGTCCAGTCCGGATTTCTGCGACTTTTCTTCCAACGAAAAGGTTTCTTCTTCCTCCTCCTTCAACTCCGGCGAGCTCGCAACAATTTGGGAGCTGTTGGAAGCTTCCAAACAGCAAAGGAAGGTTCCCAAACCTCCCAAACAGCAGTTTGGGACCTTCGAAACGTCTTGGACAGCAACGGTAACCTCCGGCGGAGCTTGGACAGCGGTTTGGAACCTTCGACAAAGCTTGGACAGCAACCTTGGAGCTTGGATAAAAGCTTGGACAGCAATTTGGAGCGCTAGGACAACCCGGGGGAGGTAAAACACTAAAACTTAGTGAAACCTAGGGTCCCCAAGGCCAAATGATCGTGTGGTAGACGCTCCCCAAGCTTTAGGTCCCTAGAAACTTCATTATTTGCTTCCCCAAAACCCTTTACTAGCTGCCCTCTTTGTACAACAGTGAAAACTTAATGGTTTTCACGTGTTGGCTCTCATGTGAGAGTCCGGAGAGGCTGTCGATGCGTGTGGAGGTGTTAGATTGGTGTCCAACACTTTCCAAATTGTATGATTCCGCATTCATGCATTTCCTCCATCACCTATGACTAAACCATAGGTTAGGTCATTTTAATTGACCTAAAAAATTAAGTGTTAGGGTGTGGACCTTTTCAATGCCACATGCTAGTTTATGTTCCTTAGATTGACATGTTATGACAAAACTAACATACAAGCGTAGGAACTCACATTTAGGGAGGTCTAGGGAAATGATAATGGGTCATCCTTTTCTCTAACCCTTGAAATCCATAAAAAATTCAGGACTTTCATTCATGTTTTCTATCCACCAATCATACCAAAAAGTGATTGGGATCTCTTCCAAACCTTAGATGCGCGTTTCCTACATGCATGGGTAGGATTCAAACATGAGAGTTGCATATGTAGTTATCCAATTCGAACTGTCACGACAAAATTTACATATGTTTAGGGTATTTTACGTATGCTAAAGTTCATTGCTTTATAAACTTGATGAAAACTTTTAATGGAGTTGTTTGATCCGATAAAGAGATCTATGATACACATCGTTGTGAAGTTTACTACAAATCTCCAAAGATTTATATTGTAAACCCCACAACATGCATAATCAACCAAATCCATGACAAGCTTTTTCATCAAGTTTAGTTTATTTAAAGTGGTGGTTATCATTTGCTTAGAACAACCCGCAATCTCTAGAGATTTGGAGGACAAGTAAATAGGCTCATTTATTCTAAACAACTTTGAGGTTGTATGGGCCTTCATAAGCTCATGAGCAACTTATGTTTGGAATTATCTAATCCTATTTTTTTTGAACTTCTAAATCAGAGGTTTAAAATAAAATAATTGAAATGCATGTGTATATCAAGGGTTGTTCGTTCGCTTTCCTTCTTGTACCCAAAAAAAAAAGATCTATAAATTTATAAGCATGCTTATCTAATTCCTAGGTGCTTGTAAAGCAAACATGGAATACCTCATAGCCTTTAAAGGTTCATGAGGTATGTCCCGTCATATTCTGGAATTACCTAAGTATGATTAATAGAATTTATAAATCAAGGGGTTCAAATGCAATGACAATCAAGCTTAGCATATGCTTATTCCCCCTAAACATACAAACATCATTCGCATACTTCTAGGTTTCTTAGGTTATGTCAAATCCAATTTTGAAACCTTTTAGAAGTTATAGGAGATCAAGTTTTCCCTCCCCACATGGATTCAAAACATTCTTTCAAACTGTAGGGAACTCCCTTCCCTATGTAGTTCCCCTTTATACATGATGTTTGGAGCCTCCTCAAGTCTCCAAATGTTGGATTGTGTGAAGTTCAGCTCTACTTTAAGAGCTACAATCAATCATTATCTCCCTTTCATTTGTTGATGACACAAAATCAGCAAAATGAATCTTCCATGCCCCTCATGCGTAGTAGTGGGAGCACTCTAAAGGCCCCAATTATTAATGCATGGATCATTTGAAGCTTGAAAACAAAACTTCCAAGCTCTCTTCCTTTGTTTGTTGGAGTACCTAACCAATAAACACCACCTCCATATGTGATATCTTAGAGCTTCTCCAAGCTCCAAATGTACTATTACATGAATCAAGGGACCTTAGAACCAAATTCTAAGTGACCGATCCTTTGTTTGTTGGCACAAAATCAACAAACAATTACCTTCTCTTCCTCATGCCTTGTACTCATAGATTTCTCCAAAATCCTAAATACATGCTATGAGCTCTTGAACTTGAAACCAAATTTCATGTTCTTTCATCATTTGTTTGTTGAAGCATAAAATCAACAAACATTTATACCTTCATGTAATATTTTGGAGCCACCCCAAAGCTCCAAATATTCTATCATACGAAACATAGGATCTTAGAACTAAATTCTAAGCTATCCCTCTCTTGTTTGTTGAGACAAAAAATCAATGAACAATCATTTATTCTCCTCTTGTGTACGCTAATTTGGATTTTTCCTAAGATCCTAAATGCATGCCAAGAGACATTGAACTTGGAACCAAATCCCAAGTTCTCCTATCCTTTCTTCGTTGGAAACATAGAACCAACAAACACCCCCTTTATGTGTGATGTTTAGGAGCACCTTCAAAGCTCAAAGTTATGTCATCACATGAATCTTTAAGATCTTAGGGTCAAATCCTAAGTCTATCCTTTCATTTGTTAAGGCATGAAATTAACAAATGAACAATCCTCTCTTATGCATAATGCTTGGAGCATTTTCAAAGCTCCAAGTGTTAGATTTCATGAATCATTTGCAATTTGGAACCAACTTCCAAGTTATCTCATCTCTCTTGTTGGAACATAAAACCAACAAATATCTTCATGCGTGATTATTTGAGGACTTCTCAAGTCTCCAAGAAAAACATCATTGCATAAATTATTCGGAACTTAGAGCTAAATCTTAAGCTCCTTCCTTTGAGCTTCCTTCATTTGTTGAGTCATGAAATCAACGAATGAATCCACCCAACCTATCTTCCTCATGTTTTGTATTATGGATTTCTCTAAATCCTAAATACATCATGTCATGAGTCTTTGAACTTAGAAGCGAAGTCTAAGTTTATCCTATCTCATTTGTTGGAGCAAGAAACCAACATATGATTTTCCCCTTCATTTGCCTAGACTCAAATTAGGCAAATATACATTCCTCTTTGGGCGCCAAATGTCCAAAGAATATCTTCAATCCACAACTTGTAAGTTGTGTCATCTTCTCCTACCTTCTACAAACCAAAGGTGTAGAACATCTCCTCATTCATTCAACTCAAATTGTATGAATGAATATTCTTTCTTTGAATACCAAATGTTCAAAGAAACTCCTTCAGTTTGCAATCTCTAGGTTGCATCTCCTTCTCCATTTTCTACGATTCAAAATTGTAGGAAATTCTCTCCATTTTACTTAGCCCAAAACTAAGTGGTCATCTCTCTTTGAACATCAATTGTTCAAGGAATTTCTTCTGACTTGCAATCCAAAGGTTGTTTGTTGTTTCTCCCTTCCACAACTCAAAAGTTGAAGGAAACAATCTCATTCTCCTAAGGCTCAAAATTAGGAGAATGTACATCCTTCTTTGAACACCAAATGCTCAAAGAATGTTTATGAGCTTGCAACTTTCAAGTTGCACACCTCTTCTCTCCATTTACCTAACACAAATCTGGTAAATGGTCATGTATCATTGAACACATGGTTCAATGATTTATCCCCTCATATGCAACCCGTAAGTTGTGTATCTCTTTATCTTTCTCCACAACCTAAAGTTTGTAGGAATCACCTCATTCTCCTAAACCCAAATTTAGGAGAGTGGTTACCTCCCTTTGAACATTAAATGTTCAAGGAGCATCTATGAACTTGCAATCCATATGTTGCATTTTCTCTCTTCCTCTCCACAAATCCAAATTGTGGAGAACTTCATCCTTTCACCCAATTTGGAAGAATGAATTCCCCTTTTTGAACACCCAAAAGTTCAAAGGGAATCCGTGGTGGCATGTAGTCCAAATCTGCACATCACTTTCTCCCATTTACCCAATACAAGTGGGGTAGATGATCTCTTCCCTTTGAACATCCGGTATTCAAAGGAGATCCATGAACTTGCAACTCACAAGTTGCATT
This sequence comes from Dendrobium chrysotoxum, assembly GCA_019925795.1. Taxonomy (NCBI): domain Eukaryota; kingdom Viridiplantae; phylum Streptophyta; class Magnoliopsida; order Asparagales; family Orchidaceae; genus Dendrobium; species Dendrobium chrysotoxum. The sequence continues at coordinate 90,863,733 of CM034313.1, forward strand.
CCCTCCTCTCTTTTCCACAATCCAGAATCGTAGAGAGAGCCTCCCTCCTACAACTCAAAAGTTGTAGGAAATTGCATCATTCTCCCAAACCCGATTAGGAGAGTGTAGACCTCTTTCGAACACTAAAATGTTCAAAGATCCTTTCATTTTGCAACCCCCAAGTTGCATTTTCTCCTATCTCCTCTACAAATCAAAATTGTAGAGAAATCCCCCTCTTTCTACAACTCAAAAGTTGTATGAAGACTCTAATTCATTCAACCCATGTTGAATGAATCAAACCTATGAAAATCACTTATTTGTTGAATCAAAATCAACAAGTAGTTCATCCAAACCATTCATTTGTTGAACCAAAATTCAACAAGGAATTCTATATCAAGCAAGGAGTTAAGATCCTAGCTTTCTTTCATCCTCCTAATCCAAATTAGGTGGGTGAGTTCCTCTCTTTGGATACTCAAAAGTCCAAGGAACCCTTGATGTGTAGCCCGAATCTACACATCATTTTCACATGCTTGCTTTATCTAAGTTTAGCAAAACTAAACATTCATCATTGAATATAAAGCCTTATGATAATTCCTTTTGATTTGTAATCCTAAAGTTGCAAATCTTCGTCACCTATTGAACCAAAATCAATAAGTGACTCATCTCCGTTTGTTTAATCTAAATTAAACAAATGGAACTCCACTCCTTGAACAAAAAAATTCAAGGAGACACTCTTTTGATTTGTAGTTTCAAAGCTACTAAGCTCCCTTCACTTCTATAGGCTCCCAAAAGCCTTAGAAGATTTCCTATCCTAGCCCAAAAGCTATAGGTTTCTTCTCAAATCTCCTCCAAACCTAAAGTTGTAGGAGATCTCCCCTCTCTCTTTAGCTCCAAAGCTAAAGGGAATTCTCCAACACTTAGCCCAAAAGTTAAATGTTGAATCCCTACATTCTCCTCCTAGCTCCAAAAGCTAGGGAGGATTTTCCAACACTTGGCTCAAAAGCTAGTGTTGGACATTTCCTCTTCCCCTTCTTTAGCCCCAAAGCTTCTTCGTTCTCCTTCTAGCTCCAAAAGCTAGGGAGAACTCTCCAACATCTAGATCAAAACTTTATGTTGGACACCCTTCCCTTAGATCCAAACTCTAAGTGGAATACCCCTAGTGTGACATACCACACGAGCCCCTTACACACTTAGGTGCACAGCCCCTTAGGCATACTAGGATTAGGATTTTTCTTTGTGTGCGCATGTGGTTGATGTTGTGGTGTGAATGCCTTTTGGATTGTCTGCGTGTGGGCACTTGCCCTTAAATGGTTAGTATAGAAATATATACATGTTTTTTCTGTGCAGGTGGTCATGTCTAAAAAAGGGGGGGATGCTTAAATCATAAATAATAAATTGCTTGCATGACAGGTACCGCTTAAACCCCCCCCCCCAAAGATGTGGCCAATATGATAGAAGTAGATGCTTGGCACCCTAAGTGCTAGGCAAATTTTGAGTGTGATATTATTATATAAACTGTCTACTCACTCTGTTTTGCAGGTTTGAGTCTTTTTCTTTTTCAAAATGTATTTGATTAGATTAGGATGTAAAACTTGTGGGGGTTTGAATCAAAGGAGAGGTGGATCGAGTAGGATGTGCTTCTTGGAAGCGATGCCCAAAGATCCATCTAGAAGACAGCTTGAAGACCCCACAAGTAGAGTCTGTAAAAAAAATTAACTGGGTTGTATAATGGCAGGCAACTCAGCTGCCAAAATTATTTGTAATAATTGGGACATTACTCGCACCTCTGTCTTGATTTATTTATTAATGCATGTGTTGTTTGTTTACTGTGTGCGCACTAGAACAGCATGCTTTTTCCTAGGTTTCTTCACTTGTTTGTTTGGGAGTGGCCTGGACTTGTGGAACGGTAGGCTCTTAGGGAAATTTAAGATTTTTACCCTCTAAAAATGTAAACAAATTAAAATCAAACTTAGGCTTCATGATTTTTCTAAACAAAAAAATTGCATGGCTCTCTTTCAAAGAGCCAAGTTTTCAAAACTGAAAATGATCATGCATAGCCCAAAAAAAAAAGGAGTCACATGTAGAAGCCCTCATTTAAGGATTAGATAACAAAAAAATCTGCATCCGAGTCAGCATTCTGCATACCTCGCATTACTTAGGCATCTTGGCCTCAAAGCCAAGTTGTAAGCCTTATTTTCTAAATAATAAGTCCCCACCACTCTTCATATGCATTGAGACCAGAAAGCATAGTTTTAAAAGCGATTAGGTGGAGTCTAGCTGGTAGTCCTTTCCAGGCAGGAATAAATTCAGGGGTCGGGCTGGTTATGCCTCTGGTGAGGTACAACTTGGAAGTCATTTTGCATCCGTTAGATTTAGGTTCGAGGCCCTACCTCTCAGTAGGCCTCACCTTAGCTTTAGGGTCTGAGGCATTGGTTGATTCCAATCGCTATGTAAGCTCTCAACTCTCGGGCAATTCCTCCAACAGGTGTTGTTGGAATGTAAGCCCCAAATTTCTAATGAAAATATCAACTTGAACAAAAATCAAATTTCTAAAACATAAAGCCCAACATAGGGTAGTTTGAGCACCTCTGAGTTTCCCTCAGAATCAAGTGCTCCTACTTCATTCCCTTTGGCCCTCATTCCAAAAAAAAATCCGATTTCAAATCAATCCTCTATTCCTTGAAATTCCTTAAGGACTACAAATCCTTCAAACAAGATTTTCATGGATTTTCAAAATCAAAATCAAACTTTAATCAAAATTTAAATGACTCTCAAAAAATAAGAGGAAACCATTAATTTAATCAAAAGTTTTCTCAAGTATCAAAACTTGAGATGTAATTAACCATAGGGACTTGCCCCTATGGGGCATCTGTACCCCAGAATAAATAAACCCCGTTCAACCAAACATTGAACGGGGGAATCTCTGTTAAATTGTAAATTTTGTCATTGAGTCCATAAGGAAACGATATTTTTACCCTTTTGGGTAATATATCGTCATTCTTATGCCGTACGCAATCATAAAGTATGCAATCCGTTAAGAGGAACACAAAATTCTCCCAACAACAGGCTTTGAGTAGAGTTTATCTAGGTGTTTCAAATTTTAGTACCCAAGTTGGTAACCTATTATTAGGTATGCAGCAATAAGAGTGGCTTTCCCCCATAGATATTTTGGTACTTTTGTGAATAGCTTCCCCCATAGATATTCCAATAGAGGTGTCGAAATGCTTAGGAGATGAAGGAATTTCTTGGTTTACTAAACTTTTTAATATTATTTTGAAGATTAAAAAGATGCCAGATGAGTGGAGAAAGAGTGTGAATTCTTATTTTTAAGAATAAAGGCGATGCACAAGATTATGTGAATTATAGAGGAATTAAGTTAATGTGTCATACTTTAAAACTATGGGAGAGAGTTATGGAGCATAGGTTGTGGCGTGATACTAATGTTTCTCAAAATCAATTTTGATTCATGCTGGTAGGTCTACTATGGAAGCTATACATTTATTGAGAGTTTTGATGGAGAAGTATAGAGTAATATTAAGGACATATATTATGCATTATTCTTCTTAGTCATGGTTATAAAGATGAATCATCTTGCTGTAATTTTATGATGACATAACAAAAAACATATGGCTATTGTGAAAACATTTGATCATAAATAGATTTCTAACTTATGATTTTTCTTTTTTCTCATATTGTATGTCACTGCAACTATGTTTTTTTGTCTATTTTCAATACAAATATGGTTCAAATATCTCAACTTAACATGTTTGTTTCAGTAATATTATCACTATCCTTTTTCATTTGAAGTTTTTTGTAAATCTCTCCAAGTTATTAGTAGAATTCAAGTTGGATGGTTGAAGTGGAGGAATGCTTCGGGTTTGTTGTGTGATAGAAAATTCCCCCTCAAACTTAAGAGAAAATTCTATACGATGGTGGTTAGATCTGCAATGCTTTATGGTGCAGAATGTTGGCCATTAAAAGAAAAGCATAATGTTAAGTTAAGTGTTGCAGAGATGAGGGTGCTCAGGTGGATGAGTGGCTTTACTCTTAGAGACAGGATATGAAACGAGCATATACGTGAAAAGGTTAGAGTAGCTCCAGTGGAAGATAAGATTAGAGAGAGTCACCTTAGATGGTTTGGTCACATAAAACGGCAGCCTTCCGATGACCTGGTTAGGAAAGTAGATGCGTTAGATTCGACTTATGTTAAGAAAGGTAGAGGTAGGCCTAAAAAGACTTAGTTAGAAAATATTACAAATGACCTTTCTTTATTAGATTTAAATGAGAATTTAACTTTTAATAGGGCATAATGGATAAAAAGGATTCATGTAGCCGACCCCACATACTGGGATAAAGGCTTGATGTTGTTGTTGTCGTCGTCTTGCATTCCATTAAAAAAAAATTTGCGATTTCCATTGTTATGGTTTTTAAGAATTGCAGAATTTTGAATATCCATTGTCTACATTTTTAGAGTGTATTTTTGGCCTATTTTTAGAGAGAGAGAGAGAGAGAGAGAGAGAGAGAGAGAGAGAGATTGGTCGAACATAAGCCCGTTATGTGCATGTTTGGCCTATTTATTAAATGGATAAACAATATTGTTTAAACTTGAATTGTTTACTTATCAAAATATCTGAATTTGAGCCAATTATTATGACAAACATTGAGCTTTCTCAACATCCGTAGCCATGTTTGGCATTATACTGTTTTGAAATTCAATTTCAGGCTCATGAACGTTTGTTGACAACAATGAAATCTTGGATACGATAGCATTGAAGTAGATGCACGGGTTGTTTTGTTGATAGTGAATTGCATACCCATTAAGAACCAGTCAACACAAAAATGATAACCATAAGGATAATTCAGTTGATGTGATCTTTGAGAAGTTTAACTAATGACTTGAGCATCAATTTGTTGAACTAAGAAATAATGATGCAAGAACTCAGGGGATATTGAGCTTGGATATTCTCTTCACAGCAGTAAAACTTGATTAAAATTTCTTGAAAGTACTTGAAGAGCTATATCTGTTGGAGGATTCGGTAAGATTAGATATTCCGTGATTTTTTGGAGCCTAGGGGAGAATGTTTGATGAGATTTCAGTATTTCAAAGCTTCTATTAGTCCTTCCATTAGCATATCATGTGTTCTCAGGAAATCTAACTGTTTTAAGATATGGTATTTCACACGTTAGCTTAGAAATTGAGCATTGGCTTTTGAATGTGGTAATAAGACACATTTTGATTGAAATGAACTTTTCAGAATGAAAATGATATTCATTACGCATCATATTTGCTACTTATTCAGTTGCTTTTCATTGGTTAGGAAACTACACCATTAGCTGGTTCTTCAGCTGGTGCAATAGTTTGTGTGGTGATCGCTTCAGGAAGTAGCATGAAGGATGCTTTGCAAGCTACGAAAATATTGGCTGACGATTGTAGACTCAAAGGCACCGCATTTAGACTTGGAGTACGTAAAAATTTCTTCATCTTCCTTCTCCTCCTCCATTTTAAGTTTGTTTTACTTTCCAAATACATATCATGTTTGTAAACTATCTGTGGTTAGGAGCATCCTTTTAGTTATTTGCATTTTCCTGCAATTGCGGTTCGTAATTCTCATTTTGATTAAGAAGTAATGTGTACCATTTTTAGTATATATGTATTTCCATAGTTCTGCATGTTTTTAATTGTGAAAATTTTACTTGGTTGCAATAAATGAATGTGAAAATAGATCAGTAATTTGTATCAGTCATTTTTCCTTAGTGAGTATCATTAGTATGTGGCATACTGTGTAGATTAATGCCATTTGAAATAAATGATACAAATAATTTAAGAAATATGTACTGACATAGTTTTTTCTATTATGTAATCTTAGAAATTTATAGAGTTTTTCACATAGAATATTCTTTTAACAGCAAAGTTAAAGAAATTATAACTTGATACCACCTTCCAGATAGTTAGCCAACTTATCCTTATCGTTTTGTGATTTTTCGAGGTAGCATTTATCAACTACTGGATTATATATTATGTTGTTCAAATTAGGCAAATCAAAAGGGTGTCAAATTGAGTTGTAAAGAAATTAAATCAAATTAGGCCTTTTTGGTCCATTACTATTTTTTTTGAATTTTAAATATTTTTCTTTGCATATAATAAGATAAGTATAATTTCTTTCTTTATTTTAGGTGATATGAATAAAGTCCATCCTGAGAGTTTGTTTCTTTATAAATAGTATTGATTTCATATGGATTTTTGTGTTTTGAAGGTTATGTATGTGAAATGCTATTGTTTATTTTAAATATCATGCCTTCACAGACTCGGGTTCATTGTTCTATTTCTTTAATATTATTTAGGAAAAGGAGGCTAATGCTCGGCATGTTCATGTGGTGTAACTGCAATCTTCAAATGTTGCTTTATTTATTCGAAGTAAACTTTATTTTCATTACTGATCTTTGCCAATAAAGAAAAGTTTCTCTTTCCTACGATTCGTCTGGTATTCAATCTGCATTTGGAGGTATATGTTTTGACCTGTTCCCTTGTTTGTTTTATACAGGCAGTCCTGAGAAATGTTCTAAATGAATTTCTACCAGAAGATGTTCACATCAGATCTAATGGGAGGGTCCGTGGTGAGCACATGACCTGTATATGTTGGTCTAGGCTTTAGTTTTTTTGGTTTAGGGCTCACTGGTTCTTTTTTTAAATTGTTCTAACTTTATTATGATCACTGTTATTATCGTTGATGAATTTTTCTGTCCAATTGTTTCAATTTGGACAGCTGCAAGAGCTACTGTCTAAGTTGAGAAGGGTTTCCGGAATAAATTACTGATGAGATACCATGGATATCATTTGTCACCATCGCAATAAGGGAATAGCTATGGCAAGGGAATGTGTGAACTTATGATATACACATTAGCTTGATAAATTAAGCTTGCTTAAGGGAAATAACCTTCTTGGTTTGGGCTACTAATTCACTAAATGTTATAACAAATTGCTGACAGATTTCTGTGCCTAATTTTTTGCATTCTTGTTTTTCTCCTTTATTTGTTTATTTATTTTCATTGGAAGGGTTTTTGGATTCATGTGAAATTTTTTCTATATGCTTCTTCCAGTGTTATTTCTTTCTGCCAAGGTTCGCTAAATAGTTTTGAATTGTATTCTTTGATATTGTAGTTGCTATAACCCAATTATCATGGAGGCCTAAAGGTTTACTTGTTGATCAATTTGATTCCAAGGAAGACCTTATCAATGCGGTCATTACTTCTTCATTTATTCCTGGGTATGCTACTGCTAAATTCGCTTATTTCTTTAAACTCTTAATTTATTATGCTAATGCTAAGTTCTCTTATGTCCTTGTTTTTGTTGAGCTTGATCAAACATCTCTGTTGATTATGGCATTTTTAGGTACTTAGCTCCAAGGCCTGCTACCCTTTACCGCAACCGGCTGTGCATTGATGGGGGTTTGACATTGTTTATGCCTCCAACTTCTGCCTTAAAAACAGTACGCTGCTATTTTCCCTGTAAATTTTTTACTTTTCATCATCATTAGTGTTAGAAAGTTTTGAATTATAAAAGCTTGAACTTGGTCAGTATCCCAATAATTCCTCGACATTACTGTTAAGTAACTAAAGGTTTGGAGAGAAATATATTTTCTGGAATTCTTAATCAAGAACAATAGTAAAGTATTTATAAGATACTAGGTAAGTAGAGTATTTATAAAATACCAGGTATCCTTAGATTTATTTTCTATGATGACTTGTAATAAACAAAAAAGAAAGATACAAATTTGAAATTCAAATAAAAAAGGATCTTCCAATTAATTGACAGTCACTCATTTATTCTTTCTAGAGAAATCATCCCCATACAATGAGCACATTCTGTTTACTTGTTTTTCACTTTTCCTAAGTTGGAGAGTCGGTGTTAATTAATCCCAATTTGTTAATGATGAGCTCAAAATTGAATTTGAGCTATCCTTTTGTAATGATATATGTTTTTTGTCAGGAGTTAGGAATAATAGGCATGCAAATAATTCTTGTTTCAAGTTTGTTTTTTCAAAGTGGTGATCAACATCAATATGTTTGGTTCTTTTTTGTGGGACAAAATTGTGGGCGATATTTATCACTGTCTTATTGTCACAAGTTAGCTTCATTGGAGAATTTAGAATTTTTTTAAGCTTTACCAAAGCCCATTGTAATCACCATAGTTCATAAGCACCATTGGCCCTGGCTTTATATTCAAGTTCAATGTTATTCCGAGCTACTATATTCTATTTCTTACTCCTTGTGACGAAGTTGCCCCATATAGAGATGCATTAAACTTTTATAGATCTTCTGTCTGTTGTAGAGCCTTCCCAATATGCATAAGTGTAGGCTTTAATATTATACAAAATGCTTTCTTTGAAAAGTAGTCTCTTTTTAGGGCAACTTTTAAAATACCTCAAGATTTTATATATAGCCTCTACATACTCCTTTTTTGGTGAGGGCATAAATTGACTTATTAGGCTTACATAAAGGCTATGTTCGATCTTGTGTGGGATAGATACATTAATTTTTTCACCAATTTTTGGTAATGAGTGACATCAACAAGTTCTCCATCTTTGTCTTCTTTAAGCTTTATGTTTAGATTAATTGGAGTGTTAATAGGTTTACACTCATTCATTTTGATTTCATTAAGAAGATCCATAATATATCATCATTCTTTGATTGTCCTATGTTTATCCCAAGAAAATATCTAAGGGCTCCCAATTTCTTGATTCAACTTTCTGTGCCAGATTCTTCTTTAGCAGCTCAGTTTTATCTAGGTCTCACCTGTCAAAATGATGCCGTCCACAAACAATTAGGATAGCTGTCTTTTGTTATTTTTAATATTTATAAGCATAGTACGATTAGTCCAGGCTTTGCTTGTAGCCTTACTTTTTTACTAATTGGGTATAATTTTCACTCTCTTGGAGATTATTTGTGGCCATATAATGAATTTTTTAGATAACATATATGTGAGTCAAATTTCCTATTGAATCTTGGAGGATCTATAGAGCTTTTTTCTAGGTCTCCATTGAGATTCAGTTGTGGAGTTCAATCAATGTTTGTTGTAATATATATTAAGACTCTTATAATATTTAATTTTGTTAAAGTTGTAAATGTTTCCATGTTATCAATGCCATATGTTTGATTAAATCTTTTGGCAATCAATCGAGCCATATATCTCTCAAGAGTCCATTCAATTTAAACTTCATCGAAAACACCTATTTTCAACTAAGTGTACTCTTCTTTTTAGGCAAGGTCATGATCACCCAAGTCTATCTCTCTCAAGAACTATTTCCACTCAGGTACTTATAGAGCCTCCTACATATTTTATAGAATCTTTGCTAGGGAAAGTTAAGTAGTGGAAGCAAAAAATAGAAGGAGAAGTTTCTATTAGACAAACTATGATATGAAATGATTAGTACGTTATTTAATGCTTACGGAATGCTAATGTACATTAAGGTCATCAAGTTCTTCTGAGAATTTAGACACAATTGAGGCATATTTTGTGAATCACCATTGTGATTGTGTTGGAGTCATGATTTTGCCAAAAACACACACAAACACACACAAAAAGATTCTTTTCATGAGATGATACTTTTATTAACTATGTTAGTTTAAAGATATTGTTTGTGTTTGCTTCACCTCGTCTTTTGGCATAATCATGATCCTGTGTAGGATTTTTAGATGGTCTTGGTGAATTTTTAATAATTAAATTATTATTTCTTGAACTAAATTCTTAATTTTTAATAAAGAATCCATCATCAAAAGATTTGAGTTAGTTTTAGGAAAAAAATGTTTATTGAAGTAGCGAAATTTTAATTATCTTTCCCCCTTTAAGAGGAGACCCAAAGTAAGATTTTGTTTCAGTAATGGTTATATCCATTTATTCAATTTTTTTTTTTTTTTTTGGGTTGAAGCATACCTTAAAAAATACGTTAGTGCTCTAGGATCTAAGTTCCAACGATTGTTATCGACATTGTTTACAAATGTAGTATAACCAAAGGTTTTAATTAGAAGATTGGATGTGATTCTAGACCAAGGAAAGTATTTTTGAAACATATATAGAGGGAATCTTTGAAAGTATCTGATGGAGAGTAATTTGCACTTAGGATGTCATCACCTGATATATATTTTAGCATATGACTAGTAAAGAGTAAGCTCTTGCTATTTTGAAGAGGTGCTTTTTTTTTTTTCTTTCGGCTCTTTTATTTTATTATGGCTCTTTTATTTTATTATGGAGTATCATTACAATTTTTTTGATGAAAAAGGAAAATTGGCCCAAAGTTTTGTTAAAAAATTATTTGCCTATTTCACTGTTAAATTTATTTTTTTTTTGAAAATTATGTTTTCTTTTGTGTGTTTTTTTTTCTTCTTTAGGCATATTTTGATCCTGTTGGCCACACACTAGGTTTTGTCAGAAAGATGGCCATCTTTAGATACTCTTGTTAATCTATATGCACTATGAATGATAAAATGATCAAAATGGCTCATTGACTCTTTATGAATGACCAAATGGTCTCCACTTATATTAAAATGATCAAAATGGTTCATTGACTATTTAGCTTCCTGAATGCATAGAATATTTATATTCCTATGAATCATAATATCTATTAATTCTATTAATTTGTTTGTAAGAGAACTTATATTCCTAGTTCCTATCCTAATTTTAATTCTATGAACTAGATTCTTTTGCCCACATCCGTCCATGATGTGGTAACCCTTGCCTATTTAACACTGCACCCGGGCGCCGGTGTAGTGGCCTTTGCACACTTGTTGCTATATTCATGCCATACAACGCGTTGCTTCTAGGAAATACCCTAACATTAACACAATATATTAAATGGTTCATGTCATGATTATTTGATAAATTTTACGCTGGCTATCGACTACCTAAAGCAACCCTCAACTTTTCTCATCTAGGACTTGAGATTTGACAACTCTAGTGTTAATCTCTAATGTGGAGAGGTTGGGTCCCCAAAGGCCAAATTTTCGGACTCACACTTTTCTATTATTCATATTATTTTTATAATAATTTTGCTGTAGTGTGTGGTGCCCAAGAATATCTTCTTTTAATTCTCCTTAATAAAGAATATTGGCGTTCGTGATTCTTTGGGTTAATCCCCTTCATTATAATATTATTATAGAGATGATTGTGTTCTTAGTATTCCTATCATTATTACGACATTGTATAACTCTAATAATGTATCATTTTTTATAAGAGAAATATCTAATGATACTTGGACTATTTATATGGGGTTATTGTAATCCTCTTTTTAAATTATTTTGGATCAAATTTGAGGAGTTAAAGGGACCGAGTAAAATGACACCCTATAAATAATTCAGGGATCATTTTGACCTTTTTCTCATTCTTATAATATTGTTTTATTAAGGAAGTACACCTCAATCCACTTGTGGTTATAGAGCGAATTCTTCCAAGTGTTTCGGGGTAATGAATTGGTTGAACCAAAGTTTGTCTTAGTTATTAAGTATTGAACAGTGGAAAGAAGGTCGGGGTGTTTCTCTTTTATGAATATTTTTTCATAGTATGTGGCAGAATTTCGTTTTTCTTGTAGTGAATGTGTAGATATCTACTGTGTGGTAGATTTTTTTTTTCTTGGTTGGGTTTCATTTGTTCTTCCCGCCAAATTTCTTTGTACTGTGGGATCGAGCAAAAATGGATCTAATACCTAGATATTAGAGAGAGAATGATCATCTTCCTTATACAACTAAAGGTCAAGTCCTTAGGTGAATCTTCCTTGAACCAATTTCTAGAGTTGCTAGTTGGATGTGAAAGTGTCCCTTGGGAGATGCATTCTCCAAAATCCCTTTGAGTTTAAATTGGGTTTCATAGTGATTGAATTTGGTGACAAAGATAGTCAAATCATAATCTGATTAATGTTACTTTCAAATGTCTCTACTAATGTATTAGAAGTTATCTTATGGTTTTATAGGACTTATATGTTTTTGGCTCAATTACTCAACAGATAGTACTAGATTCTCATATTCATTCCCAATTGCAATAAGTTTTATGGTGAATTGAAGGTAAATATGCTATGAGAATGATTCAAACAAAGAGGCTCTAAGTGCAGCTAAATAGGAATCTAAAAAATAATGATGCAAATGCAATTACTCTGGCATATCAAGGACAAATGATGGCACAAACACTCAATATTTGATGGAACTCTCTTACACAGGTTTAGTAACATGACAGGCAACAAGCAGACACTCATTCTTACCTTTAATGGAGCTTCCTAGATGAGTACAAACAAACAAGGAATTTAAATCCAAATGAGCCTTACTTTTAGTGGACCTTCTCTAGGCAGGAATCACGCACCGATTAATAAATTTGCAAATAAAGAAGGAATGTAAACCCAAATAATAATTGAGGAATGTATATTTATAATGTGAATAATTTAAGCTCTGCAATTCCACAGGTTTTCTACCAACAAAGTTCATCAATCTTAAAAACATGCAACAATGTCGATGGATGTTTGGAATATAAGGATGTGCGCTCGAGTTTGCTGTAGACAATAGAAGGTTTACTGTTCACTTTATTGGATGGTGACCATTTGTTGCCAAAACTTTGATTCCCACCCTAAAAGAGGTGGAAGGCACTTTCAAATGGTCTAGGTGGCCTAAATGGATTGAATAATTGCTGGATAGGGTGGTAGAAGTTTGTTTGAGGAGCAGACAACAAGAAACTGTAGGGAGTGCTAGAACATGCACAATAAGTTGCATGGAGAATAAAAATGTGATAGGAAATACTTGAGTTCGCAAGTATCCCTAAGGGAAATACTTGAGTTCGCAAGCCAACCTACAATGAATTGGTTAAAAGAGCGAGAAAATACACAAGAACACCAATGAAATCAACTCAAAACAGTAATTTTTATTATATAGATCAAAGCAAACAAACATAAAAAAAAAGATACAATTGATCCTCAATTCGAGAGGAGGATCGTTCTCTCCCAATCTCTAGGCAATAAGTCTAGAGCCCAAGACCCCAAAAGACTCCAAGAGAAAACAATTATCAAGCATGCCCTAACTGATGTGAAACAAATTAGGAATTGCTTAGAAATTAATAAAAATTTGATATAAACATAGCAACAATAAGCTAATGTTTAACCAGATGTGATTTTAAGAATTTAAGAATATCAATATTGTTATGGCAATCGGTTATACAATAGAATAACAAGAACTTAAAATAACTTCAATCATAAACATAAACTTAAATGCTGTAAACTTTAAATCCACCACATAACATTTAGAAAAGTCACCTCGAGTTTCCCTCACTCATACTCTTTGAAAGGTTTTAGCGGAAAGAAGATCTCAGCAACCCTAACGATGCCACCAAAAGCGATAGGACCCCGAGTGTCTTGATCACGGAAAGGTAGTCGGAGGAGGAGACGCGGGTGGATGTTTGACGATTTGCCATTGTCCGGAGAGTTGTTGCTCGTCGATAATCTCAACCAAGTTGAAGAGGATGCGGTCGACGTAGTTGTCGACGGTGTCTTCTATCTCCCAGTTGGGGTTGAAGAACGGCGATTGAAGAATATCTGTCCGCCCTTGAGAATCGTATACGAAGCTGTGATCTACTTTAGGATCAGCCATTCACTAGCAAGAAGAAGTGGGAAAGGATGAAGGTCTTCTTTTTCTCTTGGAGTGTTATTCAAGAAAGAAGAAAATCTAAGAGGGAGGAAGAGAGAAAGTGGGGCGGCCAAGGGAGGGGAGGGGATTGTTTTGTGAATTTAGGGTTAGGGTTTGGAATAGGGGAAGGTAACTAAAATCTGAAATTAATTTCAGATTTTGTAAGGTAGGAAAAGGGGTTTTGAAATTTGAAATTTGAGTTTTAAATTCAAGGGGAGGGAAATTAATTGGAGAGAGGAGAGAGGGCTAGGAGGGGGCCGGCGGCATGCATAGGGAAGGGAGGGGATTGAGGGGAAATTAAAAGCTTCCTAAATCATGATTCTAATTTAGGAAAAGGATAATTAATTCAAATCTAATTTAAAATTAAATTAGACTTAAATTTAGAAACTTTCCGAATTTAGCTTTAGTTAATTTTGGAAAGTATTTGAAATTCAAATTTGAATTTCAGATTGAGTTAATTTATTTCCTAAATTACTTAGGCTAATTTAGGTTGGTAATCATGATGATTGAAATCATCATCAAGGGGGGAAAGGGGGGTGTGGCTTGGGGAAAGGGCTTGGTCGGTGATTTGGGGGGGGGGGGGGGGGGGGGGGGGGGGTTGGAGGGTGGTCGGCGGTTGGAGCAAGGGAGAGGAGGGTCCGGCAGCTTGATGCAATGGAAAGGAGGGGCCAGCGGCTTGATGCAAGGGGAAAGGAGTCGAACCACAAGCCGGGGACACTTCCAACGACTGGTGGGTGTTGCTTTTGCCCACACCTTGGGACTTCTTTACTCGAACTCATAAGCTCAAGAAGAAATCAGAATTTTTTTAATAATCAAGCATTAAACCCTAATACAAGACTAAGGACCTCATATATAGGTCTCAAGGAGAAGAGAAAAGAAAAGACTGAAATGCCCTCAGGGCTACAACTCAAAACAATTAACCAATAAGGGTACAATCGTCAAACAGAAATAAAATAAACTAATACAAGAAATATATCAAAAATAAAGACTCCTAATCATAGCCATCGATCTACGATGCCTCCGGTGATAGACGTTCCAGAATCTCTTACTGATGTCATCATCACTAACCCTTCCCTCTCTTCCCTATTTATAGCATAAATATTCTAATTAAATAATTCCCCCTAGTCTTAGCCGCCCCTCTCCCCTTGCCAAAAATAGATTTAATTCAATTTTTAATTCAAATAGTGGGCCCCACTCTTTCCTTTGGGCGGCAACCAAAAATAGGGGGTGTGGGCCCCTCTTGCTTAGGCGGCAGGACCATAAGGAGGCGGTTTGACCCGCCTCCTGTAGACTAGGGCGGCCCATGTGGGGCTGGCTGGATCGGTTCCTGAACCAACCTAACAAAATGGCGACGGACAGTGGTTGTCGAGGATTGGGAACTCGGGATTCTTGGTGTTGGGGAAGGTTGCAACAGACAAAAGCATGATTACTCCATATTCTTAGCCTTATTTTATAAATACCTATTGAGGCGGGATTTTTAACCCATATTTTCTCTTATGTTGAGTTTTAGATTTTATTTTAATAATAGACTTTTGAGCCTTCTCAACAGGCTTAGAGGGAACATGTTTTATAGTAGCATCCTCATGCCTGAAAGCATGAGTTGTTTCATTTGTGGATCAGATTTTCATTATATAATTAACATCTACTGAGAGGATATGTGTCACATTCATTGGTAAAGCATCACACCATATCCTATCCTTGTATATTCCTAATTGGATGGGTACTAAACATCTTTCGGTTGTCAATAGTGAGGTCTTATTCATCCATGCCATGTTGAAAGGTATTTGGTGTCTGGGCTAGGCTAGGGGTGTGCTTTACCCTTAACAAAGCAACTTTGGAGATTATATTCATAGTAACACCATTATAAATTATAAGCTTGCGCATTTGTTTTGGCTAGTAATACGTATGAACAATGTTTGATCTTCAATCCTCTTCAGCAACTTGGGCTGTCAACATACGCCTTCTACACCAATGTTTTCCTATATATGATTCTCCTTGTCTTCAGTGATGGGCCCATTATATTTTACATGTTCAATGCCTAGTCATCTAAAGTGGTTAGCATCGTTTTCAATGCCTTCAGAACCTTTTAACTCATGAACCATCTCAAGTGTCTAGAAGAGTATACACATGGCTTTATGCTTATCGTGCTATTAGTAGGCTTTTGATTGAGCCCAAAACTGTGTTATGAGTTTAGGCTGGATCTGCACTTGAGCCCACTTACAATGCCAAATATTACAGAAAGGGTTGATTGTTTGGATTTTAAAACTTGCTTCTTTTTCATTGCAACTCTTTCTAACTAATGAACTTGAATACTTTTTGAAACTTTCATTGACATTTGAATCATCCCAAGGAATTGATTGTTGATTATATTTCTTCAATTTTTGTGACCAAAAGGAGGGGGAGAAAGCTTGCAACTTTAGAGAGAGAGGAGAAGAGGGAAGGTTCGGATAAACCTTGAGGAGATGAGAAAGGGGCGGTATGTCAGGAAAGAGAAAGGGGAAAAGAGAGAGGCGTAAGGAGAAGAGGTAGATTTGGAAAGCAACCAAAGGTTTTCATTTATTAGGCAAGGCATAATGAAAATACAAGCTAACAACCTATTATATAGATTAAGGGATCTTAAACCATGCCTAAAGTACTTATGGCTACTGATATGTCATTGTTCTATCAGATATATATGAATATAAATGAAATATACTTAAAATTGTGGATTGTCTCTCTCTCTCTCTCTCTCTCTCTCTCTCTCTCTCTCTCGGCCTTTTTTAGCTTCTCTTTGTTACCTCCCTGCTATTTATGCATTAGACAAGCCGTTTCTCTACTGAATCTATTTGTTTTTTTGTTCCTTCTTTTCCTGCTTTCTTATAAGTTCCGTTGTAGTATGTATTCCTTGTCTAATGTTGTATGCTTCCTGTTTTTATTTCTACTATCTTCAGTATAATTTCTGCTGCATTTTGTTGAACTAATGATAACTCGTATTTTTTATTAATGCATTATTATTTTTTCCTGGTAGTATGATTGGCTTCGAATCAGCTTGATATTAGATATTGATGACCATATTGGTATCAGATGAATTCAATTCGTGACATTATCAAAAAATATATAAAGTTACTGCTGGTTTTTGACGGTTTCTTACTGTTAAAAGTTAGCCATTTGCCTGTCTCTGCCACACGCACATCTCTGTTATTTGTGTTGGCGTTTGCTCTTTAGAGGATTATATCATCCTTGGCATCACAGGTTAGGGTCTGTGCTTTTCCAACAAAAAGAATGGGATTGGGAGATATTGGGATCAGCCCTGATTGCAACCCTGAGAATAGAGCTAGTACGAGACAGGTATTTTTTTTCATCATTTCGAAGATTTTTTTATCAGGATACATCTTGTGCCAAAAATAGTCCAAATGAATATTAAATTCCTTAAATTTATTTTGAGATGATCGTAATATATTTAAGAGTCATTTTGACAAAAGTTTAATCAGAATTAAATTCCCTTTTTCACTTTCCTTTTTTGTTTTAAATCAAATTTTACCTTTTCTAATCTTGAAAATTAGTTTAACAGTAGTTTTCCATTTGTTTTAAGAAACTAATAACGATTAGATGCCCACTCCTTAGCTCTTCAACTGGGCACTCGAACCTGCAGAAGACAACATCCTTGACAGGCTTTATGAGCTCGGTTATCTGGATGCCAAAGTCTGGGCTGAACAGAATCCTCTGGACTCCATTGTCATAGATGAAAGCATACCAGAATGATTGGAATTACAGGTGACATTCTTGAACCTGTAAACTTCCATTAAATTACTCATAAGAAAGAATTAAAAGCTAACAATGATATCCGCTTTTTTAAAAGCTATGTTCTTTTGTAATATAAATATTCTGATTAATTAATTCTTGTAGATCCAAAATTAGACATTTAGGCTTCGTTTGGGACGGCTTTCTTATTGCTTTTAAAAATAGTTTTTTAATAAAAAATTAAAAATTTTGTATTAAAAAACTGTTTTAAGAAGCAGTAAAAAAGCCGTCTCAAACGATTTTACATGGCCACTATACTTGTAAATTAATGTAAAGTGCTTTTCAGGATAGTTGAAACCGAAAATGGAAAGAGTTGAATTTGAATTAAAATTCTATGCTGTTCCAGTTATGATTATTTAACACAACTCCATCTAGTTTGTTATCTTGGTTCAGCCTTTGACATGTTAGAAAAATGACTGTCTCATAATTTTCTTTTTCTTTCTTTCTCTTGTTACTCAAATGAGTCATACCTGTCATATATTTTTCCTGGCTGAACTATTACTTTGTTAGCTCTGTTGCTAAATGGAGCATACAAAGCAAATTGAAGATAGTTATTCCAAATGAAATTTTAGTATACATAAATTTATAATATTTGAGGTTCCATTTACTGTTTAGCTAGTCATTATAGGGTCAGGATATTCTACAATATTCTATAGTGAATTTTAAATATATTTTTTAATATTATATAATAAAAAATGAATTTAATTATTCTTGTATTATATTCAATTCAAATCAAATGACTAAGATCTATTCTAACTATTTTTTAATCAAAACAACGTTATACATAATTTCCTCTTATCAAACAAATGCATATTAAAAATTCAGTTAAAAATTTAATTCGTGATTTAGCACAAAGAATAAAATGTTAAATCCAATAAGCATAAATTTAACATCTACAATTATATATATATTTCACATTATAAAATTATATTTATAAAGTCATACTATATTGTTTATTTTAAAATTTTTAATTTTCTTGTTATCATTTAATTTCATATTTTATTTTATTATATCATGTTTTAGGATGCTAAATAATAATTATATTAAATGCATATATTTTTATTTTGATATTTCAATTAATTTAGGATATTAAATAATAAATCTTGAATTTATTTTAAGATAATTATAATACACAAATAATTATAAATTTAAAAACTTAAAAAATTATTATAATCATATTTTTATTTGAAAAGTGTGTATACAATTGTTTCAAAAAAATACTCATAGAAGCCATTGAAGATGTATATATTATAGAAATTTTAACTAGTTGTTTACTCTCATATCACTTGGAAGGTTTGTCTTATGTTGTTTGTATAATTTTTCTTGTATCCATTAATTAGGAGCCCACATGGGGTAGTAGAATTATATGAGTATGATTAATTAATTTTTAATACATAATAATTTTATTTTTTGGGATATTATTAAATAAAATGTGTTATATTTAAATTAATTTAATATTTAATAAAATAATTTATATTAAATTAAATTATTAAATAGATTATGCATTGAACTGCCAGTTGAATGGTTGGCCGATTGATTTGATTTAGTCCTCTTAAAAGCAGGGATCAACTCAACAGTTGGTCGGTTGAATCAGTGGTTCAAGCCAATTTAATGTTGGACTAGTTTTTCATGAGGATCGAATTAGCCATATGTCCAATTTACAGTTGAACCGGTTGAACTAGTCAGTCTAATCCAATTTTCAAAATCATAGGCGCAACAACCACCATACCAAAAAACATTAAACAAAAATCTAGTTCTGAGATGTGTTTTTCACCATCAAAAGCAAAACATTTAGATATTATCATGTTTTTAAAGTCTTGCTTTTGAGATTAGATTGTCAAAATAAATAATGGAAATACCCTAAATCCTAAATTCTAAACCCTAAATTTGTTGGCTTTGAGATTGACTTAAGCTAATTTTTTATTTATAAATAAATAAAAAAATTACATTTTATCAATCTCAAATCCATCAAATTTTCATTGTTATTCTTTAACAATCTCAACTCAAATGCATGACTTTAAAACATGCTAATATATATAAATATATTTAATTAAGGGTACCGTTCACATTATAATTTTTAAAAAGTTTTCAGATTTTTTGTAAAGATAAAAAATTTATGTTATGCACAATTATTTTTTGAAAATTTTATTTTCCAAATTATAATTCTACAAATTTTCTTACAAGCAGATGCTCCAAATGGATTCTAAATCATTTAGATTTTGCGTTGAAAAAAATTGAGAAGTTTTTGTTCTCCAAATAGATCAAATTGCCTCATTTAATTTTTTTATCACCTCAGCACCTCTGAATCATGTATGTATGCTATACTTATCTGAATAAAGACAAATAGTCTGAAAGCAGTTAATAACCCAATGTGCAGATAAAACATAAAAGCTTCTTCAATGAGTTTGCTCGCCTAGGCTGTTTCCTTTTTAATCTAATTTCTTCGTTTCTTTGCCGTTCTACTTCGCCTATTTCGCGTGAAGTAGAGTTTTGAAAGAGACACTAAATCCCATAAAAGCTTCTTCGCCTCCTTCAATGATGATGTTTTTCTAGTAGGATCGAAAGTCACACCGAGAGCTCGTTGTGAAGGTAACATTCTTTCTCTCCCTTTCACCGCCGCTTAGGCTAAATACCATAGAAATGAGGATGTATTTTTTTTTGCCTTTGACAACATCTAACTCAAATTCTGCTTAAATTATATATTCAAATAGCCCCAACATCACCCAATTCTCAAAATCAGCACACGCCTGAATACTGCAACCTCGATCTCTTGCTACGAGAAATTATTGTGCGGAGTCCGGACATAGCTCTACGTTCGAACTCCAATACAATGCCGCCACATGGCGGCCCGACAATCCGACACAATGAAATTAGAATATTTATCATATATTTTCCAACTCACCACGCAACCCGACGACCGACTTGATCTAGACGCAAAAAGTGAAGTTATATTAAAAAGAAACTAGAGACGTTTCAGTGAAAAATTCAACATCGAGTCAAAACAGGCAGAACCACATGTTGAACCTGCAGGTGCCACAAGTATCCCTCATTGTTGATGATCTCTTTTTTTTTTTTGTAGTATTGAAATATCATGTTTTCTAAAGCAGTAATTATTTTGTATTCTATTATCAGCCTTTAAACAATGCTTGTTGCATTAGTAGTCATTTTGACAATGAAATTTTATAATTTTTTACAACTTTTTCCCTGTTACAGTAAGACATGTTACTTGTTTCCACTGTCCCCAAGGCCATTATCATCACCTGCTTTCTCTCCCTCATCCATGTCGTCGTCCCTCACTGTGACATCCATGTTACCAAACATTACCTCTTCTACGCCAATGTCAAGCTCTTTCAATACCACACCCACCCTAATGCCATCCTCAATGATGTCTCTTGCATTCTTACATGGCCCCATGCATTGATCACATAGGAGTGCAATTTCTGTAAGAAAACATGCAACACACTGCTTCGTTAATGCCTTCACTGAGAGATCTCAGCTCCATTAATGCCTCTATCAAAACAACTCCGTAGATGACCTCACCATGCCTTTGTATGCACGTTCGTCAAATGATATATTGATATCTTTCATTGATTTCAATGCCTATATCAACGCTCTTCAGAGGCCTCATTTTGGGCTGTTAGTTAAATCTAGCAATTGTTGTTCTCAACGTTACTACGTCATTGCTTTCTTTGAAAATCTTTTTGTGAGAATAGATTTTGTTTGAACTCAAAATGACTTTCCAAATCAACTTTAAATTCAATAATTTTTCTATTCCTACTCAAATTGAGGCTTCAATTGGGACCACTTTTTTACTGCTTCTTAAAGCAGCTTTCTAGTATTTTTATGCTAAAAAGCTGCTTTAAGAAGCAGTAAGAAAGCCATCCCAAACGAAATATGAATCTGAAAATGCGTATCATTTCCGGCTATCTCAACTCAAAATCCATTGGCTCGAAATGGATTTAGGGTTAACTTAAAAATTCAGTAGTTGTATAGCTCAGTTTTTTAACATAACTAATCCCTTCCACATCAATTGGATTGCTTGCCCTTCTAGTGAAAGTTCTTATTATTATATAGAGCATAGTTGGCCTGTTACAAGGTTGAATTTCAATAATTACAACAATCATATTTAGTCAAACAAAGGACCTTCAACTTTTCTCTTCAATACAAATATTGACTATTTAATTACTTATTTTCCACATTAGCAGTTACACAAGTTTTACTGATTGATAAGCCTTCTCCTTTTGCTTGATTCAGGAAGTAAATGCCAAGGACACATTTAGTGTATGATTCAATCATTTAAGGAAAGCTGTGATAATAGATTTAACTAACCACCCAAAAGTTATTTAAGTAAATGCCAAGAACAATTATGTGGAAAGATAGTGAAGTAATTTGAGTTTGGTTTTTAAGGCTTGAGAAATGTAGAGGCTGGTGAAGCTGAACTGCAGTTGATGTGGGTTAACATCCCAAATGCTCAATCAAGTCATATTTATTTCTTATATGGTCGCTACATCGAGCTTATGATATTATTCTCCTTCAAGCTTTTTTACTCCACCCTTTCTTGTCCTAATCGGCTCATTCTACTCATTCCGACTCTTTCTCGATCCGCTCCGTCCTTCATGCAGGTCCTTCGACGAGCCTCTGCAACCTCCTGCTTGAGCCCCTTCGTAGGCCTTCATGTAAGCCACCACAACACCTTGGTAACCCCTACACTATTATATAAAGATTGATTATCTCTTGGGCCTTATCTATGATCAGATAGAGAATGCTAGTTGCTTCTTTTGCAATATATACATCAAGTTGTTTCTGGTAAATTTAGTATAATATTATACATAGGCAGAAAGAACTTTGTGTTAGGAAAAGAAATTATCTCGTTTGATGAATGGAAGAACTTACCAAATGAAATTATACTAACTAAAAATTTTCTACATTTCATCAAAACAAGTTGTGTTGGAGGACAATCTCACAACTAATAATGCTACAGATATTGTCATTAGATGGAATAGGAGTATTCTAAGGAAAATCTCCAATTAGAGTAAACTCCAAACCTTTTGCATTCTACAATTACTGGATGTTCAAGGCTCATCACAATCAAGAATATTCTATCATTCTCCTATCAATATTCTATGAGAACTATACAGATGCGCATCTAAATTTAAAAAAAAAAGTGTATGAATAAATTTAAGAAAAGAAATAATAAATATATACAAGTTAGGCTAAATATCATTCATCACTTTATAACATTTTCACATATATTGGAATCATTTTTATGCGTTCTATTAATCCTCCATGATTGCAATAGAACTTGAATAGATTGAACAAATCAAAATAAAGATTATTAATTTATCAATTGTGGTTCATGAATCATGTAATTAATTTCATACCATCTTTTGTTGCATTTGAATAAGATTTACATGGCCCATCATTTAAAGACATGCTTTTTTTATTTTACTTTTAGTATTTCTAACCAACACTACTAAAAATATGAACTGAAATAGTTTCTCAATTATTATCAATTGTTCAAAGCTACAGTTGAATTTTAAATGAATAATAGTTCGATAATCAATTCAAGCTGGAGTCGTGAATACAACAAAGAAGTTGAAGATTTTTTAGATTTTACTAGTCAAAGTAAGTATCTATCAAGAAAAATATTATGCCCATGCAAATCATGCATCAACAGATACTTGTGTCAAGGAACATATTATCACAAATAGATTCTTTATAACATATTGTTTTGAATCGACATGGGAGGATCATCAAATTGTTGTTAAAGGTGCAAAAAATGAATGTGTTGTTAATATGTCTGATTTTGAATCACAAACTACTCAAATTGAGCAACCATATATAGATGATATTGAAGGATTGTTAAGAGATACATTTGCTCCAATCAATAAATATATACCATATAATATACTGAAGTTTATTCTACTTGGTTCATACTTAGAGGTTATAGCCAGATATCCTATTTTGGCACCGATGTCATTATCGAATTGATGTAATAAAGGCATGAAACCCTTTAAGAAGAGAATGTTAGCTGAAGTAGAGGTAAATATCATAACAAATAATTAAATGTTATTTATTTTTATTTCCTAACTAAAATCATTTAACATACTTTAGGCCAAATTTGATTTCCTCGCAAACATAAATCATTGGATACTATAATCTTTTAGTATTAAGTGACGCAACTATAAAACTAATTTGAAGACAGAGCACTGGGATAGTAAACCAGAAGAAGAGATTATGAAATCTGTCACTACATGAGTAGACCCAACACAGTGGTGTCAGCTTGCTAGTAAGTAGTCACAACCTCAAGACAATATGAGTTATCAAAACAAATGGCGTTATTAAGTTACTTAAAAAATAAAATTAATATGAAGACTATTTGTTGTAGGAGAGGATAGCAAAAAATGTGGAAAATACCAAAAAAAAAAAAAACAAACACATATGCATATGATGGATCGGGTGAGCTCTATAAGGAAACAGCAAGAAACGGTACGCATTTCAATTGCTTATATATTTTTATTTCTATGAAGAAAATTAATTTTCATTTTTTACAGTCAATATGAGATTGCATGTTATTATGAAAAATCAATCGCACAATAAAGATGGATCATGTTCATCTGAGAGAACGAGACAAAAATGAGTAAAATCATAAGCATTTCACATTATAAGTTTAATGAATGCGAATTATATATATATATATATATATATATATATATATATATATATATATTCTAAATCTAGGAACATGCTCGCCGAGTAAAGGTTGATGTCAAAAGATATAAATTTTGAGGCCAATGAGAAAGTTTTCAAGGCGATCATGGGGCCAGAACACCCAGGGAGGATACGAACATAGAATTTTGGGGTCACTCCAAGCAGATATTTTTCTCAAAGCACCACGACTCCCAGCAGCAGCAGTTGAGGCAATACTGCATTTGATTGAGTTGTAAGACTTGAGGAGGTGGTGCAAACACTTCAAAGTGAGGTGAGACAATTCATGCAAAATTATCATGGACAATATCCACTACCAGGAAGCTCAACTATGGTATATAAAATTTAAAAAAAAAATATTTTAATTTATTGATTTATTTATCATCTTCATTTTTACTGATGACTTCTATATTATTAACAGGGAGACAATGATTTTCGCCTAATTGATATCCAAGCTATAGAAGAATGAAGACAATATAAATGGACACAATATTTTTGTTATGTATGGCCGATATTTTATTTTGAAATGTTATAAAAATTTTAATTTTTTGTTCAGCTTTAGGTAGTAATATATATTATGATGTATGACAATATGAATTTTATTATCTAAATACTTGTAATGCTTAATGTTACTTAGCCCATATTTACAAATGTTTGTGATGCATGTTAAACTTTTATCATTTTCACTCTAAATTCTTAGGCTAAATAACATCAAGCATTACAACTATTTAAATAATAAAATTCATATTATCATATATCAAAATATTATATTACTATCTAGAACTGAAAATAAAATCAAAATCCTTATAATATTTCAAAGCAAAATATCAGCCATACATAATGAAAATAACATGCTCATTTATATTATCTCTTCCCTTCTTCTACACTTTGGATGTCAATTAGATGAAAATTGATCATTCTCTCGCTTTTATTAATATAAAAATCATTAGTAAAAATAAAAATGAATATAAATCAATAAATAAGAATATCTAATTTTTTTAATTTTGCATACCATAATTGAGCTTCCTGATGGTGGATGTTGTCCCTGGTAATTTTGCATGAATTATCTCACCTCACTTTAAAGTATTTGCACCACCTCTTCAAGTCTTACAATTCGATCAAATGCAGTATTGCCTCTACTGCTACTGTCTAGAGTCGTGGTGCTCTGAGAAAAAATATCTACTTGAATTGACCCCAAAATCTTGTTCGTACCCTCCCTGGGTGTTCTGGCCCCATAATCGTTTTAAAGACTCTCATTGGCCTGAAAAGTTTTATCTTCTGACATCAACCCTTCATCGACAAACATTTCAGAAGCATGTTCCTAGATTTAGAATATATATAGTTAGCATTTATTAAATTCATTATGTGAAATGCTTACGATTTTACTCATTTTTGTTTGGCCTCCTTAGATGACCATGATCTATCTTTGTGCGTGCAATTGATTTTTCATAATAAAAGGTGATCTCGTACAAACTGTAAAAAATAAAAATTAATTTCCATCATAGAAATATAAATATATAAGCAATTGGAATACGTACCATTTATTGTTGTCTCCTTACAGAGCTCACCCGACCCATCGTATGCAAACACGTTTATTGTATTTTATTTTTTACATTTTTCACATTTCTTGCTGCCCTCTTACAACAAATAATCATCATATTAATTTCATTTTTTAAGAAACTCAGTAACACGGTTTATTTTGCTAACTCACCTTGTCCTGAGGTTGTGACCACTTACTAACAAACTGACACCACTGCACTGGGTCTACTTCTATAGGGACAGCCTCTATGATCTCCTCTACTAGTCTACTATTCTAGTGCTCTACCTTCTAACTAGTTTTATAATTGCGCCACTTGACCCCAAGAAATTGTAGTATCCAATACTTTATGTTTGTGGAGAACTCAAATTTGATATAAATAATGTTAAATTATTTTAGTTATCAAACAAACATAAATAACATCTGACTATTTGCTATGATATTTACCTCTACTTCAACTAGCATCCTCTTCTTAAAGGATTCCATGCCTTTATTGCACCAATATGAGAATGAGATCGATGCCAAAATAGGATCTCTAGCTACAACCCCTAAGTATGAACCGAGCAGAATAGACTCTGGCATATTACACGACACCATATTCTCATTGACTTCAATGTGAACCCTTGTACCTGGTAGCATGCTCTGTATGTCTGCACAAATAGTTTGGCCTCTCTTTTTTATCGGAGCACCGTCATTATCTGAAAAAATAAAAATGTAAGAGGTAATTATATTATTAAATTATTAAAATTGACATAAATAAAAAAAATTTAAGTGAACAAAAACCTATGAGCCAAATTTCTTCATCCGCCGATGGCACCTGCCGTCTTATTTCTTGAGATGACAGACTAGCAGACTATTCCTTATTATTGAAGTCATCAGCATTGGACTAATCAAGATGCACCAGAGTCGATGTATTATTAGAAGTTCTATTAGTCTGCTCTACACTAGAAGATCCTCGACGTGTAACCTTTTTAGCACGCCAGAATGAGCCACTTCTTGTTATTCCTATTAGTATAAACAAAAACCAGGACAATTATTAAAATATCATACACACAATATAATCAAAGAAATAATTTTATCAATAGAAATAATTTTATGCCTCACTATATTCTAAACAAACTTCAGACTAAAGTAAGCATGACTAGTACACTTAAAAGAGATATGATCTGGGACAGAATAATCAAATTGCAAAATCAACATATGTAGATTCATATGAAAAAGCAGAAACTAATAAAAATAAGAACCCCAAGGGTCATAAGAGACATCATAGCCCTCTCAACCAATCCATGAATAAGAAGGCAGCCAACGAACTGAAAAAAGAGGCACAAGCAGCGCAATACTAAGATACAAATTTGCAGATTCCTTCTCAAGTTTACTGCTGCTACATCATGTGAAGGAAACTGACTATAACCATGAATTTAAAATATACTAAGATACAAATTTGCAGATTCCTTCTGTAAATGTTTTCCCGGTATTGACCAATTTTGTAACAAATAACGTCGTATAAGTCAGAATACGTACCACTGTAAAATTAAGTTTCCAAAAGAATAAACCTACAATATCACAAGAGTAACTCCACTATCTAAGGTAGAGCTGCAACAACCATGGGACGAAATAAGCAAACTAGCTATTTTCGGGTATACAATCTGTACTTCTCATATTAACTGAAAGAAATGGATAATTCAAGTTTGCTAGAGTTTAATTAAATGTGCAAGTCACAGGCAGGTGAAGCCATGAAGATGTTCATTTGAGGTATACAATCGTTGATGTAAACGTTATAATGCCAGATGGGAACAGTCCAGGTACTCACCAAACCATCGATGCTGTGTACTACTGCAAGCAAAACAAATGGTGCAACGAGCGACTCTCCCAGCCATCAAGCAATAAAAGTTTACAAAAGTTTATGAATTGAAAACAATAAAAGAATTTACAAAAGTTTATTGAGAAACTAGAGACATCAAGCAATAAAAATTTTATGAATTGAAAACAATAAAAGAAATAAACAGATGGAAGAAGCAAATTTACATGTTTTGGACTTTATTCTTATTAAGGTCCATTCTAGAGTAAGCACAACTCTAGCCTTCCGGCCATACAAACAATAAAAAATAAATCTCGAGATTCATGATACTATAATTCTATCAAAAATGAGACTTAAGTGCATAGATTGTCAGAAAGAGCTAAACAGCATATAAATGCTGCTTGGCCTCACAAAGAAAAAGCATTCAAATAGCTATATTTTATCTACATCCATAAGTCTACAAAACTATATAACAAATAAATGAGTGCTCAAAACAGTATAGCTGAACAAAATACGATATTAAAGGTTGAACTGCGCTTGGCTTGTGATTCCTGGCCTTTATTCCACTTATCTTATATAATGATCAGCAGCGTATTTTGTAAAACAAAAAATCCCTTGTAGCCATGCAGAGATCATTTCCCTGAACTTCGCTGGAGTATTTCATCATGTTATCATCAAAGAACGACTCTAGACTTTCTGTTAACAAATTCATGCTTACTTTCTGTTAAACACAACAGATATGAAATTAAATGTAAAATTGAAATGTTACATTATTACCTTTGCATAAATTCATATATAATTGTTTTGTCAAGAAATGCTTGAATAAAATACATCTCTAGCCTTTATTGGTAAGACAAAGTTCCAGTTTTTATTCTTTGGATCTTCAATGAAAAAATGGGGCTCAACTTTTGTTGAGAAAACAAAAGGATCATCTGCCCATCTATAACCTGTGTGTATTAATCGTGAAAAGTTAACCAATATATTTTCGTAATGATCTACTTTAGTGCCAGCGGAAGTTGTGTTAGCCCAATCACACTTGAACAAGACCATGCGAAATAAGTCGAAGTAATTAAACTCAATAAAATCATTCAATCGACCATAATAAGAAAAATTTCCAACTTCAGTTTTATTAACAATGCCATAATTTTGTGTTTTCTTGTCCTCATCATGAACTTTAGTATGAAATTCATACCCATTAATATAAAATCCTTTAAATCTTTGTGCGATTTGCTTAGGACCAACTGCAAGGGCTCTAATTTCTTCTAAAACTAATGAATTATCTGTACATGTAATCTAAACAAAAAATTATTAGTCAAATTAGGCATATGATATTGAAATTGACTAAGGAGAGGTTTTGATATCTTACTGTTCGTTTGAACCAATCATGAAAATGTTCATTAACAAGTTTATCAAGAGCTAATGGCGTTAGAGGAAAATTGTTGGCTCTTTTTGATCTCTCTACCTCCTTGTACAGATCAAATATACTTTATTAAATGATCACAATGTTGGAGCACATATCTATGACCTTGAATCAATGATAGGTTATCTAACACAAATATAGACACTTGACCCAAAAGTTTACCGGCAATCAAGAACTTGTAGGAAACACCATCATCCTTAGATGAAATTCTAGTAGATATGGACTTGGACAAAGTTTGCGCACCATCTAGCTATTTTGAGCAAAATGAAATTCCCTCCTCAGCGATGTATCGCTCAGCAATTGACCCTTCAGGTTATGACTTATTTCCAACAAAATCCTTTAATACTAAGAAAAATCTATAAATTATGAATATGTAGGTGATATACCCCCACTAAATAATAAAATATTTAAGCAATAAAAAAGACATATTACCTCTCCAAAGGGTACATCCATCTATAATGTGCAGGCCCGCCAAGTCTCACTTCTTCAACCAAATGGATGAACAAGCGGACCATAATAGTGAAGAATGATGGGTGAAAGTACTTCTCCATATTATATAAAGTCAATGCAATTTCCTTCTATTTCTTATCAAGTTCAATTGGATTTATGACCTTTGCTCATATGAATTTCAAGAAATGTGAAATTCCAACAATGATGGTCAAAACTTTGTTTGATGGTGCACATGATCTTAATGCAATCGGCATAATATCCTCAATTAGTACATGAGGATCGTGGCTTTTTAGACCTATTATTTTGCACTCTTTAATGTTAACACCCTTAGAAATGTTTGATGAATAACCCTTGGGTAACTTCATATTCTTGATAATTTCACAAAACATCATATTATCCTTCTTAGAGATGGTAAATAGAGCTGGTGGTAAAACATAACTACCATCCGAAAGAACATGAGAATGCAATTCAGGCTTTACTCCAATTTGAACCAAATCTTATCAAGCTTGTAAATTATCTATATAGATTTCTCAAGGTCTAGCAATGTTAAAATGAAGTTATCAAAAATATTTTTCTTTATATGCATAACATCTAAATTATGAGGTAATGTGTTATATTGCCAATAAGATAAATAAAAAAAATATTGATTTCTTCTTCCATTTAGTGGCCACATTATCATTGATAGACATTGTAGCTTTGTACCCTCTCTTCAATATTTTTAACATATCTTCATTAATTTTTCCAAGAGTGAATTGATGATTTTATAGATCTGTACAAATTTCACTACCAGAAATCCTTGCAGGCGCGGGTCTAAGTTCATCTATATTATTAAAGTATTGTTTTTGTTTACGAAATAAATGAGATGATGCAAGCCAACATCGATGGCCCATATATGCAGACTTCTTACTCTTATACAACCATAAGGACTCTGTATTGTGGGCACAACATGGACAAACAAACCTGCTTTTGGTGCTCCACCCTGACAACATGCCATATGAGGGAAAGTCATTAATAGTCCACAATAATGCTGCACGCATCATGAAATTTTCTCCACTTGCTGCATCATAACATTGAACACCTTGCCATAATTGTTGTAGTTCATGAATCAGAGGTTTGAGATAAATGTCAATATCATTTCCAAGATTTTTTTCACCTGGTATAATCATTGAAAGAATAAATGATGAATGTTTCATTCCACTCAACGGGGGCATATTATATGATACAAGAATCACTGGCCAAATGATATATGTACTGCTCATAATATTAAAAGGATTAAAACCATCAGTAGCTAAACCAATGTGAACATTACGTGGATCTGCGACAAAATCAGGAAATCTAGAATCAAATGATTTTCATGCTTCTCCATCAGCTAGGTGTTGTAGCAAACCATCTGTATTTCGTTGTGTAGCATGCCAAATCATCTCTTTTGCCATTTTTTGTTTTAAATAATCTTTGAAGTCTTGAAATCAATAGAAAATATCGAAGAATTTTAGCAGGTTTCATTTGAACTTTTTATCTTGTATAATATTGTTCTTTTGATTAGGAGCCCATCTTGATGCTCCATAGACTTCACACACATTCTCATTAAACTTATCTCTCCAAAATAATGTGCAATCATTATGGCATACGTGTATCTTGGCATAACCAAGATCAAAAGCCTTCATTAAATTTTTAACTTCATATGTACTTCTAGGTAATGAAGTCCCTTCAGGAAATGCTTCAATAAGTAACTCTAATAACATATCAAAAGATCTTGTAGTCCAAGAGAGAATGTCTGGATATTGAATAAGTGATTACAACCCTAGCATGCATATTGGGGAGTAAAGAAGGACTATCGAGATTATTGCTATATTCTTATCAAAGTTCTAGTCACCAACATCAATGGGGGTGCTCAATTACACGGGTCGGGTGGGACAGTCACCATTGTTCAAAGTAAGTGTAGATGCTAGAGTTCGGTATGCCATCAGTAGTCGTGGAAGCTATATAAGAAGGAATGATGAGAAAATCAAGTAATTACCAAAAAAATCTATTTTTTAGTACAAAAGGAAAGTGAAGAATTCTTGTTCGATACTTGGGTATAGACCGCAGTATCTGGAAGGATTTTTTTTAGAGCCTGTGTCAACGAGAAGGAGATTGTAGCGTTGATGCGTGTGCATATTTTTAGATTTAGGCCACGAGTATTATATTATGTAGTTTCCTTTAAGCTTTAACTACTATTTTTCCTATTAAGTAAACTTTTAGCCATAAACAACTGATAACTAATGGTTAGTGGATGAATATGGCCCACAATCAAATAATACTAGCATTACGTTTTTCATATTCAAATTTTATGTCCACAATATAAAAAAAAATCTATTTTCTCAGTTAGCTCTTCCATCTTCTTCATGGAGCATTTTGGTTTTGACCCTTTATTTTGTATTGCTTGACACTAAACCAGCACGCCTATTTAAAGCTTATTATTTATTCTCATAAGAAAAATATCTCATGAATAAAACCAATGAGCATTAACTTAAAATTGCCCCTTTTTAAAAAAAATGTATTACAAAAAAATTCAGCTATCATCAATATTTAATAATTGAAATAAAAATAAAAAATAAAAAACTTAAGTACAAATCAAACATCTATGGCTAGAGAAAAGTAGGATGAAGGCTTGGGATTTTCAACAAAAAGAACTTCACTCTCAAAATCATAGCCCCATAAACATAAAACATGTTTCTAAATAAGATTTGTTTACCAAATTAAGCATTCATTTGGGACAGCTTTCTTATTACTTTCTAAATCAGCTTTCAGTCCAAAAATTTCTTGAACTAAAAATTTTTGTACTAAAAAATTGCTTTAGAAAGCAATAAAAAAGCCGTCCCAAACGAAGCCTAAATGTCTAAGGAAACTATGAACTTAGATATAGTTCATTTTTGAATGTCTTGCAATTATGTGAAGAAAATTGCTTGCTATCTCCAAAACGGTTACTTACAAAAGTTGTACTTGTCATTTAAGGTTGCCTTGATTCCTCCAACATTTTCCAAACATGTTCAATGACATTAAGATAAATAATAATAACGTAAATATTTTTAAGTATAGTCATTTTCTATGATTAGCAAAAGAGATATTTCCTTTATTTATTGGCATTCACAATTTCACATGAAGTTGTTTATTTCTATTAGGAAAAGATTGATAAATACACAGCGTTGAGAAGATGAATAATTATTTTTGTTGGTTCAGTCGTATAGTTCGAACCTCCCGTAATAATTGTTTGATATGTAAAGGAAAGAAATTGGAAATGATGAGGAAACTTACAGTCTTGGGTTTGGAAGAAATGGAATCATAGCCCCTCAACCTTGAACCTTTTCCTTTGCATGCAAAGACCAGGGAAGGAAGGGAATGAAACTGGCTCGGCACTCTCTGTTCTCCAAGGAGGATCGAGACTTCTGCTGTCTTGTCTTGTTCGCATGCCGAAAGAGAGAACCGGGAGCGGGTTCATGCGCAGGGAGCACGGGGCTGGCGGGTCGGACGGATGAATTTGGGCCAGGTGCGGGAGTTGGAGTCGGAGGTCTTCGGACTGGTCCAGGCGGGATCGGAGGGTTCGCGCGGGATGGCAACAGGCGGAGCCAGTGTGGGCCGGAGGCCGGCTTCGGGCCGGCAGATCGTGCGTAGAAGGCGGATTCACGCGTGCAGGGGATCCGGGCCAAGCGTGCGGGTGTGGGGGATTCGGGGTGTTCGCGCTGAATGAGCTATAAGCCCCTGCTTTTGCCTCTGCTAAACCCTAAACGCGCGAACAGGAAAAACACTTGCAAGATCCCCTTCTGCCCTCCCTCGCTCTCTGCTTGGATCGGCCGAGGTGTCTCCAGTCAAATTTCAGCCATGAGATTTAATAAAAAGCTCGATCCGGAAACAAAGGGTTTGGAATATTAAATTTTGAAATTGGCTAAACCAAATAGGCTAAGAATTCGTTTGGGACGACTTTTTTAATGCTTCTTAAAGCAAATTTTTAATATAAAAATTAAAAATTTTATACTATTAAATTACTTTAAGAAATAATAAGAAAGTGATCCCAAATAAAGCCTGTTTGGGACGATTTTTTTACTCCTTGTTAAAGCTATTTTTTAATAAAAAAATTAAAACTTTTATACTAAAAATTTACTTTAAGAAGCAGTAAAAAAATCATCCTATCGTTTGAGATAGCTTTTTTGTTGCTTTCTTAAACAGCTTTCTAGTACAAAAATTTTTAGTTCATGAAATTTTTGTACTAAAAAACTGTTTTAGAAAGCAGCAAAAAAGTTGTCCCAAACGAAGGGAGGACTTTATTATTGCTTTCTAAAACAACTTTTTAATAAAAAATTTTTAAACTAAAAAAAATTGTACTGAAAAGCTAATTCAAAAAGCAGTAAGAAAGCAGTCCCAAACGAAGGCTAAATCATATTGAGTTTGAGTCAATTTGGGCTGATTTAACTTATTTTAATTAAATTTAATTTTAGTTGTGTTTAATTTTGAATTTAATTTGAATATATTTGAATTAAATTTGGTTGAAATTGACTGTACTTAACATAATCTGACTTTCTTCAAATTAATGAAGTTTGATTTAAATTGGCTCGACATTTTTTAATTTTGAGTTGGTTAAAATTGTGTCGATTTCAATGCGAGCTGATTTAATTTTAAATAATTAATTTTATTTAGCGGATGTTGATTTAATTGAATTTTGACCAAATTAATTCGGTTTATTTAGATTTGATCGTATTTTATTCACATTAATGTTAATATATTTTTTTATTAAAGGAAACGACGCATCTTAGAATTAGCTTAGGAACCTATTATCTGTGTAGATTCCTGGGAAAGCACTTTTAAGGGTTTGCTAGCTTTCTATGGCATGGTTAGCACTATGTCATCTGTTGCCCACCTAGAGGGAATCTTACAAGTATTTTCTACACTAAGGTAAGAAAACCTAATTTCTAAAAGGAGATGATATAAAGTTTGATCTTATATAAAAATGAGTTCAACAATGCCCGGCGTTGTAATGATGGCTTCATTGCAGCGTTGGATGACCTGGCACTGTTATTAAAGGAAACGACGCATCTTTTCGTTGAATCGATGCGGCTCTTCAAGTTGGTAATTGCTCCAATGCTGCGCTCAAAAAGTTGAACGCTGTGTCGCTGAAATGTGAAATTCAGTACCTAGGCGTTACAAGGTCTGGCGCTCGGGCGCTCATTTTCTCGATGCTCCAATGCTGCGGTGTTGAATTTCTGGCGCAACAGCATTGTGGCGCTGACCACGACGTCAATATAAATGGGCACAATATTTTCCATATGTATGGCCGATGTTTTGTTTTGAAATGTTATAGGGATTTTGAGTTTTTTTTTTTTTTTCAGCTTTAGGTAGTAATATACATTCCGATGTATGATAATATAGATTTTATTATCCAAATAGTTGCAATGCTTGATATTACTTAACCCAAGTTTACAAATGTTTGTGATGCATGTTCAACTTTTGTTATTTTCACTCTAAATTCTTCTCGACAACTTTTGTCATTTCTACAAAGATGCTCATGATTTCTTGCCAAGTTCCAGGCTTCACATTTAAGTAGTCAGTGACTTGGCGATCAAGTAAAAACAGAGAAAAAGAATTTGAGCAGCCGATCTTCTTTAATATAGTTTTGAACTTTGTACTAATAGATCTAGAAGATTTGATAAATTGGCTTAAAAATTGTTACTCTTGTCAATTTCCCAATGAAAATGGCTCGCTCATATTCCTGTGGATTGTAAGCTGCAGAAACATTAGACATATTGCTCTCAGTTACTAGCACAAGGAACAGCCCAAATTCATTAAATTTTTAGTAGTTCTGAAATGTGATGCGTGTAATTGAGAAAGAGAGTAGATACATCATGTAAACAACTAATCTTATATTTTCATTGAGGATTAAATTGTATTGATGATATTATCATTTATTCAATCTTTAGGATATTATGTAAATATTGCACATTTTATGTTTATGATTACAAATGTATTTTGATATATTTTATTATTATAGACCTCTCGTAGGATTGTATTTTGTGATGAAGTTTGCAATTTATGATAAATTGTTCATGATAAATCAAATTTGTGCATGCTTAAAATAAATTTTTTTGAAAAAAAAATGCAAGAAATGCAGCAATTTTAACCGCTGCCATTAGTTCAAATTATAGTTTTGCAGGTTATAACCGCTGCTATAGGGTGTTGAAACCACTGCTATAGACCTATTGTCCAGATTTGTAAGTGTTAAAACTGTTGTAATGTGTTCGATATGTAGCGGTTAAAACCGATGTCAAAAACTAAATCTAATACGACGGTTTTAAGTACAACTGCAGAAGCCGTTTGCAACGATAACAAATATAACAGATGTGCAACTGTTTATAAACCGTTGCTATAAATATAGTAGGCATTTTAACTGCTGCCGTAAAGTAAAAAAAGTGCTTCGAAAGCTTGTTTTAATAATAGTGATCCTCTGAATTCATGTACACATAAACAAACTATCTTTATTTATTATGACATCATTAGCAAAAATTCATGCATCTCAACCTGAATGAGAGAAAGAGAGAGTTACTTATATTGATATATTTAATAATATTTTAATTTTAACAATGATTATATAATTAAAATATTCATAATATGAATATTTATTTTTAATTTTTTATTCACGTGCATTTAATGCACGTGCAATAAAACTAGTATCTAAAAGTCTCACATCCATACTATTGTTAAAAAATTATATTTTCTCTCTATTTGTTGCTCTTTATATTATGTTTGGATTGAAAAAAATTGCAGATGATTTAAGAATTCCACTAATAGCATAACCAATATTTGCTGTGAAATTTAAAAAAAAAAAATCCTCCTCCTCAAAATTGTCACTTGGAAGATTTATAAGGAGAAGAAATAACTAATATGCTGATGCTTGTGATTTCTGTATTTTTTAATGGATTTCTATAATTTTAGGTTGAGCATGGCTTCAAGGTATAATACTATGTTGAGTTAAATTTCTATTTTAACTTTTAGCCATTTCCCCCTCCCCCCTTTCAAAAAAAAAAAAAAAAAACCTCATATTTTAATTCCTCATTTTCAAATAAGCTTTGAAAAAACTATAAAATGAGATAATCATATTCAAGTTAGTCTTTAAAAAATCTTATATTTTTTTATAAATTTTTAGATAAATTATTGTTTTGATGAATTGTTGCTTTTTTAATATTCTTATGATTCATAAAAGAGAATTATCATTAATTATATTTAGTTCTATTTTTTTATTTTTATAGGACCAATATCTAATTTTCATCATTTGCAATAGATGATGATATTCATTAGATCTTTTTATTTGTATATTTAAACCAATTTTATATAGCACATATTTGATGAATATGTATCTAACCAAATTGTAAATACTTAATAAATCTTTATATTTAAGTTTTGTTAAGAAATATGGCATTTTATTAATATTACACATATATGTACTATTATTTAAACATTATGTGATTGTAGCACATAATTATGTATTTGTATTTTCAATAAAATATGACACATTATTACAAATACATAGCTCTCCACTTCTATTGAAAGATATCTCTAATAGAGAATTTCTCAATTAGTTCATATGTACTTAATATATATGATATTATTTCTAGAGCCTTGTTGGATCCAAATCTATTCGCTGATGATACCCAACCTAATAGCATGCTAACTATGAGAAAACAATCCTGAAACTTGTATGAGAATAGAAAGAAGAATCCACTATCAAAGATTTGGAATACAAGAGCTCAAGATGTCAAAAGATCTCAAATAGTCCAAAAGATTTTAAATGCTTCTCTTGACCCTTATTTACGAGGGTATGAGGGCTATAAAAAATGCTAAATCTAAAATAAGAATAAAAAATATATAATGGCTTGATGACAATTTGTATAGACTACCATAGATATGTGCCACCTCTCAACTGGTTGTATAGCATTGATGATCTACCCCTGAACGAGTTTAGCAGTGTCGAGTGGGTGCAGGTAAGCGAGCTTAGGAGATCTCGTTGGCAGGTACCAAGTTGTGACTATTAGGTTCCCTAGAGTCACCAAAACCCTGCGTTGGAGCCATGGATTGCATAAGGAAGATTACTGAGCTGGTGTTGTGGGGAGGACGAGCTTCATGGTTAGATGGTCATAGTAGGGTGAGCTTAGATTTTCCTTCATGAGACGAGTTGCAAGTCACATGATATACGATGACCTTTGATTGCCCTCTCATGAGGGGCTTTGCTTTGCTTTTTCAGATGAGTGAGATTTGAGAGTCCTTGGGTGAGTTCATCTATAGGTCTCACTAGGTTTGAGTCCCTTTGTAGCAATCCCTTGACTACATGCTAAGTATCTAAAAAGGTACATGTGAGTATAAAAGTCCAAAGCTATCTACCTCAATTGTTATGTTGATTGAAAGAAGCATATAATTAGTAAGTAAAAATGCCATATGTTAGATTGATTTGAATATTCTTTATTTTATCACACAATTGCACATTCATAGTTACATAAGTTTAGTAATATTGTAATAAATATTATACGACCCAAGTTATTATTGTTATTATTATTATTATTATTATTATTATTGATACATCATCAAAAAATTATCTTGATCAGACACAAATCTTGAGGCAAAATCAAGTTGGAACCTTCAAAAATTAAAATTGAGACCATCCGAGCTCTGATTTCTGCAAACTTACAGTCGAACTGAGCGCCTCGGAAACACAAACCTAACGACACCAAAATCAACCCAATCCGAGCCCAAATGAGTCCAAATCAAAGACTCGAAGCACTATTGGAAGGATCAAGCCACAATTTGGGTTACCAAACGGTCTCCAATCGTGACATGCTTATAGTCGAATCGAGCGGCTCGACGAGACGAATCCAACGAGCCCAAGATCATCAAATTCTGATATCATTAAGACAGTCAAAGATTTATTGAACGTTGCATGATTGTAGGAATCAAGGTCAGTCGTCCATCCGAACCACTCTCAATTTACCCTTGATATTTCACTTATTTACAAGCCACACCACCAAGGGACAGCGGAGTTCTGTCGAACCACCACCAGACCATCAAAGAACGTCGAGGTGCCACCTGAAGCTGGAGTGCCCCCTGACGCTGAAGTGCTACTGCCGGACTATCGCCTGACATCGGAGTGCTGCCGGGCCATCACTTGACGTTGGAGTGCTGCTGGACTTTTGCGAAACTTTCAGTTCACATTTATAATATGGTCATCTTCAAGGACGAGTCAGACCATTGTACTTTACTCAAATTCTAGTGAAATCATTTTCAATTGGGCTAGGCCCCGTGGTTTTTTCTCTTTCCTGGATTTTCCATGTAAAAAATATTATGTTCTCTGTGTAAGCTGGATATTCATACAACGCTAAGACATAAAATTATAACTCTATCACAGCGTATATTCTAGCCAGCAACAATTATTATTATTATTATTATTATAAATAAGTTGTAAAGATAAGTATCGATCCAAATGTTAGAGTATAACCAAATGATATCCCATATAAACACCATAACCTATAATATTATATGTGAAATGACTTTTTATGAAAGTGAACCACATTAAACTTTTGTGAAAATTATTCATATTATTCATTATCATCAAAATGTCAAAGTAAATTGCAAAATTTTATTTTATAGTAAACATTTATAATATTTATTACTATAATATATTATCATTATATATATATATATATATATAATTCAATTCAATAAAGATATGTTTTTCATGCTCTTGAGGCCTTGCATGGTCTTCAAATCCTTTCATCTCTTAATTAATTTACGAAAATCATTTCTCCATTTTGGTTAGTTGCACACATTCTTGATTTTGCAAATGCTAATTAGTTATTAGTTAAATATGCTTTATTCCTCTTAAAAAAGATGAAATTAGTGAGCTCTCGTTGTGACTTCCGATCCTACAAGAAGAGCGTCGTCAGTGAAGGAGGCGAAGAAGCTTTCGCAAACTCTACTTCACACAAAGTAGGCGTAGTAGAACAACAAAGAAACGAGGAAAATGGAGAAAATGAAACAGCATAGAAGAGCAAAATCAATCTTCCTTTATTCATTCTTTATTGAGTTTTGTGTTAGGTGATATTTCTAATTTTATCAGTTAATTGCACAGCTTGTGGTCTTGTTTCTTTTGGTTATCCTTTTTCCTCATAAATCCTTTCGCATTAATACTATCTATCAACTCTATTAGTGCTCGCTTAAATTATGGGTAAACAACAAACATTAGGAGACACCTAATTTCATTAATCATATCAAATAAATTTTGATGAGCTAATAAAAGATATAACTTTGGATGTTTTATATGATAAGCTTGTGAGAAATGAATGAGTAAATGAGATAAAATTGTTAAGGTCTCAAATGCCAAAGTATCTAATTTCATGCATTATCAAACTAAAAAATCAGTATACTAACTAACTAAATCTCGGCTGATCTAGAGGAGACACCCACCTCAGAAACCTCCTGGCCTGCATTTAATTAGGCCTCACTTAAGAGATGCTGCTGCTCAAGGGGAATCTAACATGGGTTGGGGGGTTCCCAACCGTACTCGCCCACCAAGCTAAGCAGCGGTGGGTAATGTGGCGGAGCACCTCCATAGGTCTCGGTGGTGACGGACATTGGAACTTCAATAAGAATATAATCATCATCCCGACAGTCCTCCTCTACGCTCTAATATGCATGCTAGGATTGTACTCACTTATTCGATTCACTCTACGATGGGGTCAGCGGTTTCTGTTTGAGACTACGGAGGCAACGGTGGCGCGGGTGGATACCTCATTCCTGAAAAAAATGAATCAGTATAATGTGGCCTTGATCTTGATAATGATCCTTAAGGGGCATACCATCGAACAACTTTCCGACATGGTAAAAGAGGCTAGTTAGAACATTTCTTACCTGATTAATTATATTCCATTATCAGCTAACTACATTTACATATACTTAATGGCGAGAGAGCTGTGATGGGAAATAAATAATGCAAAATCTAGTTACATAGTGTCAGTGTGCTGAGTCTGGTTAGCCAAAATCACTTATGCTAACTGATAGGGGAGTATTATTGATCAGGTTAGCAATGTTAATGAAGTCTTATTTAGGAATTACCTGTAACTATTAGTGAAGCCTTTTTCTCCCATGCAAATCCATTGATTTGGTTCAATCTTCTTGAGTTGGCCGATCTGCAATCTTATCCATAATTGTCTATAAAATGTTCAGAAGGTTAGAAAAAAGCATTCAAATTTCAGCCGTTAAAAAAAACTGTTGCTGCATTAGTTTTATTATTTCAGAGATAAAATTACATTTCCTTGTCGCCATTTCTTCGTTGCTGCTTCGGCTTCGCCCAAGAGAGAGCCCCGAAGCTCCTTCGCCTCCTTGGACGACATTGGATCAGGGTCTCGACGGGAGCTCGCCGCAAAGGTAACAAACATTATTTCTGCATGCCTTTGGCTAGCTTAGCTTCTCCTAAATACCATTGGATGTCCGCTGAAATTCAGGATTCCCATATTTAGTTTAGTCATTTCCTATAAACATAATATTCACCTTACCTCATCCGGCCACTTCCGCTGCCGCCGGTGGGCTGCCATGCACCTAATCAGTCCTGATTTTAAAGAATTTATAGGTGAGATTAAGAAGTTATCCTAATCAGTCCTGATTAGGATAACTTCAATTAATGCTGCACTTTTTATTTTTATTAAAGAATCTTATAAGGACTAATCTTATTCTGTTCATTTTGTAATTTAATATTTTGCCTCTTAGTTAATAGAATACTAAGTGAGAGGTACATACTCATAAGTCATAATGGTCTGGCACTAAATTATAATAAAACAAAATGATAGAAATATTTATCTTTTATTTATTATGGCTCAAGCAATCAGTATTAACTTAAAATTACCCACTTTGTAAAAATATATATATAAGATAAAAAATTGAGCTCTCATCAATATTTAACAATTAAAAATAAAAAGTAAATTATACAAACATCAACATTTATAAGTGATTATCGAAAATCGTGCCCGAAATGCACTTTTTCTTGGTACTGCATATGATTAGACCTTATGTGAGTGTTTCAATGCACATCAAATTCAAAGTGATTTTATGTATACAAAAGTTAAATTTGACCCATCATTGCTTAGCTTGGTCGGTGGGCAAGCACGGATGGGAACCTCCCATCCCGGGTTCGATTCCACTTGAGCGGCAGCGCCTCTTCGGTGGGGGCCCCAAAACGCCAGCTGTGGGTACAGTGGTGTGGGTGGCCCGATAGGTCGGCCAAGATTTACGGACTGCCAAGCGCGCCTGACAAAGTCAGGTGTGGCAACGGACGATTCCTCATCATAAAAAAGAAAAAGTTAAATTTGAAATCAAGATAGAGCTCTTTGAACAACTTATCTCAATTTGTTCATCATACTTTTAGTAAATAATAATAACTCGAGCCATATAATATTTCTTACAATTAGGGGTATCAAAATTTGATCCGATCCGACCCAACCAGGACAATTTTGGGTTCGGGTTAACCCGTTTACCATACGGGTCGGATTTAGGTTTGAGATTTCGGCCTATTTATAAAACAAGGTTGGGTTCCAGTTGACCCGGAAACCCAAAATCAAGCTGAAATGACCCGTGAAACTCGCCTATCGCAATGCCTAGCTTACGCCGTCTGCACTCCGCATTCCACCAGCGTCCTAACCTAGACGACCCGCGCGCCAAGTTTCTCTGCAGTTCGGATGCAGTATACTCCCTCGCTCTCTTGATGGCAAGCTCCGTAACGTCGGAGTGAGACCCGAATAGTTATCGCGCCGCATGACGTCTTGTGCAAGGATCTCCTGGCTCGGACGCATGAGATCTTTGAAGACACATCGATGATAAAGTACCAGCAGCCGGAGGAGGACCTTGATGCGCTAGTCTTCGCATTCCACTCGTGAGCCCCGCCCGGACCTGCGCCTGTGCGCCTTGCCGCATTGACACCCACGTCCGTGAGCCCTACTCGAACCTGCACGTTCGGATCAACCGAATCCAGGTTAATAGGTCGGGTTAACCCGGCAACCTGGTGGGTCAGGTCCAGGTTGAAATTTCTAACCGATTTGCAAAACTGGGTCATGTTTGAGTCAACCCGTTTGAACTCAAGTCAATTTCGAGTTCGACTCGAACCTGACCTAAAAGCCCATCTTGACACCCCTACTTACAAAATTATTAACCTTATGTAACTATTAATGTAATACAATTGAGCAATAAAATAAATAGCATTTTACTAATTATTTGCATCTTTCAATTAGCATAACAATTGAGATAGATAGCTTTTGACTTGTACACTCGCATATACCTTTTCAAATACCTAATAAGTAGTTAGCTGGTTGTCACAAAGGGACTCGAATGAGCGTGCCCCATAAAATATATATTTAAGATATTTTTGAGTAAAATAGAAAATTTGAAGCAATTGTGAAGCTCGCTAGCTCGATAAGCGCGACATTTAACTTAGACCTTCACAAAGACCCGAGTTCGAGAAAAATTGATTTACTCAATCTCAAATCTTGACACCTTATAGGTCCTATTTATGATTGCTCTTTAAAATATTCTTTGATTACTTTGTCCAAAAAAAATCAAGAATTATCTAAACTTCTAAAAGAAATTAGGCGTCTCCTTATTTTTGTTGTTTACTCATAATTTAAGCAAGCACAAATAAAGTTGATAGATAGACAGTATAATGCCAAAGGATTTATTAGGAAAAGGACAATCAAAAGCAGCAAGGCCAGAAGCTGTGCAATTAACTGATAAAATTAGAATTTAACACCTAACACAAAACTCAATATTGGCTTAAAAGTCTCTACCAACAGACATCTTTACTTCTGTTGAGATCCTCGGTTGAACGGATAGAAAACTTTGGTTTGAGGAGATCAATTTTTTTGTTCATCCAAATAAATTAAGCCATGGATTTATGGTAGAGCACCTTTTTGTTCTCAACAAACTACAAATAAAAAATAATAAAAAAAATCTTATGAAATTGAGGCAGATAAGTATAAAGCTTGAAAAAATAATAATAAGAGCATCTCCAATGCAACGCTATACATGTGTTTCGCGTTCTGCCGTCGCTCCAACTGATCGGTATTTATCCCGCTATTTGTTCGCGGGTGGCGTCGCACTGTTCACCCGCTATTTGTTTTTTTTTTTTTTTTCTTTTTTAATTCGGGAAAGATAGGAGATCAAAAAATTTATGATTAAAAATATATAAAATAAAATATGGGAAAAAATATATTAGGAATATTCTTTTTTGGGTGCTAGAAAATGGAGTTCGGTTGGAGCAAGTTATTGCATTTTGATGTATTACTGTATTTTGGAGTAAAAAATGAGTTTTTCGGTTGGAGATGCCCTAATCAATAATAATATAATTAAAAAGACTTTATAAGTCCCAATCAATTGTCATCTACAGTACAATATATCATCCAAACTTCTACAGTATAGTAACTTATCACTCTGATAATTAGAAACCATATGATATTATTATTATTGCTATTATACCAACGTCACCCTAAAATATTTTACG
Source organism: Dendrobium chrysotoxum (assembly GCA_019925795.1). Classification (NCBI taxonomy): domain Eukaryota; kingdom Viridiplantae; phylum Streptophyta; class Magnoliopsida; order Asparagales; family Orchidaceae; genus Dendrobium; species Dendrobium chrysotoxum. The sequence continues at coordinate 90,907,615 of CM034313.1, forward strand.
TAGTACAATTTTTAAACTCAAGTAGTTATTTCCCTTAAACATGATATTCAGCTTACCTCATCCACTTCCACTGCCATCGGTGGGCTGCCATCCTCCTCGGGCGGTCGGTCCCCGACGTCAATGTAGACGGCGGCCACACAGACCTATCAAGGAGCGAATGACAGCCAGCCAGGCAGGATGAATGGGATGAAAGCCATACGTCGATGCAATCATGCAACAAACATGGAACCCATGGTTACAGGTCGGCAGTAACCGAACCTTCTCTCCTTTGATGAACTCAACAAGGAAAATTGGGCATTCAGTCGTCAATATGTTTGTGCTAGAACCATAGGATTCCCCAAGTTTGGAGAGGTGAGGGGGAAGGAGATCGTAGTGGGACCTGGACACAACACAATTGATCTAGGAAGCCCCTGAACCTTCTCCGTTGGTATGCCAAGTTTTGTCCAGCGGTTTTCCAGGCTGAGAAGGGTGGCTCACCACTATTCCTGCGGTTCCAGGTGATTCAATTCCAGTTTTACATAGGTACAATAGTTTTCTAAATGTCTGGCAATGAAATGGAGGAAAAAGCCTAGGTGGTTGTTCAAGGTGCAATAGTTTCTAGTTAACATCAGGTGTTATCCGACAAATTCGTGGTGTTCTTATTCCAGCATATTCTAGTCCAAGACTTCCTTGGATTTCAGCAAGCAATCTTTTACTTGCTAAACAAAGAAACTCCATTAACAGGTGTCCATTTTCTGATGTCCTTATCATCCTGACATCATTTTTCAGTTGAACAATTTGATCGTTGTTTATGCTTGGGTGACAGCAAGGTGGACAGCTGAAAACTTCAAGCAAGACACGTTACAAAACAAGGTTTATAGTGACCCGGAAATTATTTTTCAGTTTGCAGTTTAGTGTCTAGGGATGCCTCCTATCAGGTTCTCTAATTCTCCTTCTCTTTCATATTAATTACATTGTTTTGTTGACCAGTTATTCTCCTGGTTTTTCCTCTTCTTTTGACAATTTCTGGTTGTTGGAAATTCCAGTCAAGCTAATTTTCTGAAAAACAAAATCTGGGAGCCTAGCACAGGTCTGATAAGGAATTTTTGGTGTTCATATTCAAAAATAGAAGCAGTGGTTAGCCGCAGATTTGGGAGTTGATGCAGTGAGTCTTGCCAGAAACAAATTTCCAATAATACTCACAAGTTGGCGATGGGAACTTCTGTGTCTTTATGTTGAGTTATTTTAAGTCAAGGTTTATGTTAGCCTGTTTAGAGTGCCTTCCTTTTTGTTCCAACTGCAATATAGGGTTGGTTGTATATTTGTTTTGGGATAAGTTGCCTACATTCTTTGATGCAAATAGCATGCTTGCTAAGAGAATAGGTAATTGAGAATTCACATGGGCCAGAACCTTGGTCGGGAGCTTGAAAGACTTTTTTTTACTGGGAGTTAACTGCATTGGGTTTCTTGTTCTTTCCTTATGTTAGGAATTTAAGTGTCAATTGTAACACTTATATACCATCTTTTGTATTTGTAATCCATTTGGCAAAGAGTATATTATTTTCCTTTGTTGTCTATCATCCCTTGTTTTGGAATCGGTGTCAGCTTCTCTAACAAAAAGGAAAAGGAAAAGGTCATTTGGATTGAGATAATCATTCTTGTTTATTTTTGAATCAACAATATGAAAGGGAAAAAAAACATTTTAAATTCACAAATTATGGAGGAGATTCCAATACGAAGATCTTTTAAATTATACTCATACTATTTGAATATTTTTATTAATTTTCTTTGTTCCAACTTTGTTGTTATTTTTTTCAATGTTATTTTTGTAACTGTAATTCATCTTCACTATCAATAAAAAGGTTTTCCCTGCTTTTCATTCCAAAAAAAAAAGTACTCTCTAGTAAATTGTATAACACAACATAGGCATAATTCATCCATTAACATGCAGTAATCGCTAATGAAATAAAGGTGTTTGTCTTCAATGACTGAATAACGGACTCCATCAAAAATTGGAGGGGCTATTATGTGTTCGGTAAAGAGCAGCTAACCAACTCCAACTAAAACAACCAATCTCTTACAATTAGAGCTCGAGACCAAAAGCGTGCTAGTCCCCATCAGGCAAATGGTAAAAAAAAGGTGACAATAAGGGTTGATTGATTTCAAAGTACTTAGCCTAGCCAAAGTTGAAGATGATGGAGCCAAGGTTCATCTTGTCCAAGCCAAAAAGTAAAAGAGAAAGGGGACATATGCCACCTCGACAATGCTAGCGAAGAGGTAGAAGAAGACTGCAAAAGGTCCCCCATCACTCAACCAAGAGTCCAAATTGGAATAATCAACGGGTGTTTAAGGGTTGTCCAAATTTAGAGTTAACATAAAATTGATGTAGAAACTACACAGACTAATATTATTGGAATGATCAACGGGTGTTTAAGGGTTTGTCCAAATTTATAGTTAACATAAAATTGATGTAGAAACTATACTGACTAATATTATAGTCAACACATTTTTTTGGCTTAGCCTTACTTTTACGGAGAGAGGATTAAAGGCTTCTCACATTGGTTTTTCATTTTGTAGAGCCAAAAAATATCAAAAATGTATTCAACATGCAAATGATTAAGTACATTTGAGTTGAGCATAAGATTTTAAGCATTCGAGACTTCAAGATAAACACAGAATCTAGCTGTCTGATGACTGAAAAAATGATGAGATATCTCATATGAAAAAATCCCACCCATTGAAAGGCCTCAAAAACATCTAGCCTTGCATCATCTTGCCTATGCATAACATGGAACAAAGGAATGTCAATGCATCAAAATCTGACCTCTTCCAAGCAGAAAGACTAAAATTCTAGAACAATGAAAAAATAATATTCATGATGGACTTTTTTGACAATAGCAAATCCAGATGAGCACAACTAACATCAAAATTGAAGTTTCACTCTGCTAAAAAACTTAGTGCATTTCTTCTGTGAAATCAATTACTTGCATAACAATCAAATGTTTTCTATTTACAAAAGTAGCATTGAACTACCTCCATTTACATTAATATCATTCAAATATATTTTTTTTTTGTTTCATTAAATTTTGAATGATTTTAATGTACATGAATTCAATAGTTCATTTCAACTGCCACACGTTAGTGTTGTAAATAAAAAATATATTGGCGGTACGTGCATAAATCTCCCTAAGAAAAACTTTCAGTCTCCCTACGCCGGTAACCATGGCCGAGAAAAGAGAAGAAAAAGGGGCAGGGATTATGTTGTTCAAGTGAATGCCATTTATTCAGCGTCCTCTGACCACTTAAAACCACCTAATACATTTATCCTGCCACAGTATCCAATCACTATTTCTCCACAATTACCGCTACCTTATAAATATAGAGAGTTTGAACATATCCCCAAAGAGGAGAATGAGCCCAATGAAAACCTAAATTCAAGAGGTCGACAAGAAAGTGGAAATGCTTACACGTCTGCGACCGCGAAGGTGAGGCCAGTGAGGGGATGAGGAGCTTGGGTGGAGCGGGCTGTGGAAGAGGGAGGAGATCGAACCGCTCAACGAACGCCCCGAAGTCCTCCTTGACAACCCGCTTCAGTTTCCGGGCCACAATCAGTATGCCGGCGATGCCGAGGCCCAGAAGAACCGACAGATTAGAGTTCGCAGACATCAATCCTCTCCTCTCTATCTTCCGCTGTGTAGAAAAATCTGAGTTAGCTTCCTCCCCGTCCTTTCTTCTATGTGGCGACAGCATAGAAAGACGGAGCAGAGGCCGGGAGAGTGGATAACGCCGGCGCTTCTATGAAAAACCTAATTTTGAAATGTAAAAAAAAATTATGCGCCTTTATGATTAAATGATAATTGTAGTTTTAAAACTATTAAATTTATTTTTAATTAATTATATTTATTTTATAATAAAAAAATAATTTGAGAATTATTTATATCAAAAATTATATGCGGATATCAAGCAAATATTTTTCCTTTTGAAATTTGAAGAAAAAGCTTTCTCTCTAACTTTCTGCTGGCCCTTACTATAGGGAAATACCTCTTTAGTTTCTTTTTTTTTTTTTAATAATTGGCAACTAAAATTTGATCATAATGTTCATATTTATTAAAATTACTTTAAAATAAATATAATACAAATTTTAATTTTATATATACATAATTTCAAGATAATTTTGATAGATATAAATTTTATTTTAGCACACTGCCACTATGTATCTAAATTTTGTATTATTTATTTCCCCATCACAGCTCTCTCCCCATTAATTATATTTAAATATAATTGGCTGATAATGGAATATAATTAATCGTGTTAGACATATTCAAACTAGTCTCAATTAACATGTCACAAATTTCGATGATATGCCCCTTAAAGATCATGGGCGCAACCAAAATTGTAAAAATCGGAACGGAGATAGAATCGAAAAAAAGAGAGATTCAAAATTCAATGATTCAACCAGGATCAAATCGGATGACATAATAAATATTAAAAATATTTAAATGATATATAAATAATAAGATAAATCTGTAATAATTATAAACCAATATAATTTAAAAAATAAAAAATAAATAAAATTCATACATAAAAATATATTTCATAATTTTAAAATTAAATATAAATAATTATTAATTTATGTTATATATTTAAATATAAATAATTACTAAATTTAAATATAAATATAAATATCTTCAATCTTTAATTTTAATTCATATAAATATTAATTCATTAATTCATGTATTTATATATCTAAATTTATATTGCCTTAAATCTCAAAATTTTGAGATTCATTCTGATAAAAAATTGAAAGTATGAGCCAATTTTTCCTTCGTTAAGATGAAACACATTGCACTATTTTTTCATATTGCTTTCAATAGAATAGCCTGAGAATTCGATCAGAAACCTGAACACTTCCAAAAACATGACAAGAAAAACTCCATAACTATGCTTTTGAACAATCTTATATACAGAAGAAGAAACTGTAAATCTTCTCCTAACATCCTCCATGATAATGGCTTCCAATGCACAAGAACCACAAAAAAGAAAAAAAAAAGAACAAAATAAAGAGTGCAAAGAATCGAAGGTATCTATCCATGATCGAAGCAGCAGCATTCATTACTCTCTCTTGTCCTCTTCAACCTCAGCTTCAATATCATAAACATCATCATCATCATCATCATCATCGTCATTTCTTTCTTTCTTTTCTACTTTAGTCAGGCCAATATTTCCATCTGTCATTCCTTTTGTTAACGACTGAGCTTCTTCATCATCAGCATCTGCTTCGCCTGAATAGGCGTATCTGTTGATAACAGAGATACAGACTGATTAAGAAGGAGCTTTTGATGTCTTTCTGCGGAGCGATTATTCTGTGCGGACACCAGACGGGAGAACCGTCCGGTTCCGCTTGGTACCGAGCGCGGTACCGTGCTCGGTACAGGCCGGTACTCGATTCCCCTCGGTACAAAATATAGTACCGAGCGGTATTTTGCTCGGTACAGGTCGATATCGAGCTCGATATCGAGCTGGGTACACTTTCTGGGTGACGTGGCGCATTTTTATTTGCCTCTGGACGCCGTCCAGACTCCGCACCTAATAATTTTCCTTTTCTGCGACTAGATTTTTAGAAAGAAAAATTACCTTTGAGAGCTTTGAGATGGTCCCCAGAGATAACACAACACACAGAGGAGTGCGAAAGCAAGGATGTCCCAGAAGGCAGTGATAATCCATGCACTCTGCCACCTTTCGCTGAATGGGTCTGTGGCTTTGAAATAAACCTGTAGAATGGTTATACATATACAATATATCAAAGGTGAAGAGGATATCTTTTTCCCAGTAAATATATAAATTGCTGAGGCTGCAGCATTGATAGCCACACATCTCTTGACGTGAGATTTGGCTGAGAATAAAATCCTCCATTTAAATTTAGTTAGAAATACAAAGATGGCATACCCAAAAAGCCAAAATCACTACGTGCACGAATCCTCAAGGTTTTAAAACTTTCATTTAAGGCATACACAGATCTAAAAGAATGCACAATTTCAATTTCGACAAATGTGGTGTATAGTTTTGAATCCAATTTTAAGTATTTTTTTACAGATTAAATTTCAAAATTTGAAATGATATATTTAAAGATATTTTCATTGAAAATTCTAAAAATAAAATAATTCTTACTTTTGGATGATTTCTAGACCGCTATCATGCAAATCATGCTTCCTGATAACGCTTAAGGCTTCGTTTGGGACGGCTTTCTTACTGCTTCTTAAAGCAGCTTTTTAATATAAAAATTTTAATTTTTAAACTAGAAAGCAGTTTTAAGAAGCAATAAAAAAGCTGTCCCAAACAAAGCCTAAATAAGGTTCAGTGCCAGAAAATGGATAGCAGGTCTTTGTGCCACTATGATGACCTTAACCATAATTAATAATAAATATACAATTTTGTATACAAAATAAGTCATAAAATAATTTGAAAAATGCCATTATTAATTTAATCTATCATATTTTTCACAAATAAGATTGATTGAAGAAAAAAATCATATACCAACATTTTATTTTTCTAAAACTTATCAACATGCAACATATAGTTTCAGAAATAACTATTGCTATTAATAAACATAATATTAATAATTAGTTGATGTTATTCCATACTTTATTAGTTATATAATGGATAGTAACAATACCATTATTTTCGTGATTGTTTGTTTAAAAAAGATAAACCCAAATCTCCCTAAGCTTGATTGATTATTTGCTGTTGTTTCTCTATTTTATGTTAAATGAAATGTTTATGCTCAAAATAGTAGAGCAGAAAGCGTCACATTGTGGTTTGAATACTCATATTTTGAATTGAGGAATCTAGGTTTGTTACATCCCAAAAAATTTATGGAGGTAAAATGTTAAATATCTTAGCTTGTTTAAAGATTTAACATGCACGCAGATAAAAATTGCAGGAGGTAACATAATTTAAACCCTGAAATTGATGCTATAATAAGTTGGGTACTTAGTGTCTATCTAGCAACTAGTCTTAATCAAAAGTTCTCTCTTGCCACTGAAAGTGAGGGATAATTAACCTTAGAGGCTTACGCTTATAAGAGACTTGAAATCATATCATAACTCCTTGCAAAATAAGGGAAAAATCTTTGAGTAGTGTTTTATCTTAAATTTAATCCGTCTTCTGAAAATTTACCTCAGAACATTATCCATTAAAACTCTCCTCGATAAAAAGGTGCGGAGAGGCCAAGGCGCTAATTTTCAGTGCCCACGGTATCTTCAATTATTCAATGGATTAACTTAACTAGTTCAGGACCCCATGTTTCTCCCTTTTTTTTTTTTCACGTAAAAATTTCTAGTGTATCTTGCAATTTTTATTTGTGTGCGTGTTGAATTTTTATACAATATAAGATTAAACACTCTTGCCAAAAAAAGGAAAACCCATGGAGCTTATCCCAACTGAAATAATCCACTAAATAATTGAAGATACAAAAATCCACCCTTACTATATGGTGCTCACTATATATCAAGCACCTATGACATCTTTGCAACTAGCAACTTTAAATAAAAATGGCCTTTTTAATCTCAAACTGGAGATGGATTTTGTCAATGAGTTTTCAAATTGGCATTCAAAGCTACTGAATTAGGTGGCCCGTGGAGAATTTGGTTCAGTCGTGCATCACCTAAAATTGTAAGTTTGGTAGGTTTATGTGATTATAAGAATTCTATGGCTTTCTGAATTTTTCCATACGACAATAAGTGAACACGGGTTTTCCTTCAAAAAGTCATAATAAATATGCTAGGCAACAATGATTGACAAAAGATTTATGTATAATAGGCATATGATTAATTAAGTTATCTTTGTTTGAAGTTAATCCCTGTGTCTTATTGAAAGCATGAAAGATTCCCTTATTATCTAGATCAAGCAATCCATCAACCAACTTCCATCTGCAAACTATAGACAGAATGTAAGAATAACAACGCCTGCATACAGAATCCCAAATGGCTTCCATGGAGAATGTAAACACAGATTAAAGGGACTGCTAGAGAAGTGGCGAGTACTTTTGTAAGAACACAAAAGAGTGCAATTCAAAAAACTGCTTCAACGATTGCATGGAATGAAAAACAGCTCCTGAAAGGTATGAAAGAATGAACTCTTACCTCATATGCTATCCAAGCAACAGAAGCAATTACACAAACTGCCAATGCATTTGTAAATTTCCTATATATTTCCAATTTCACGGAACTCCTCCTTGCCTAAGACAGAAGAAGCCTGAAGAAAGTTAAAAGCATAGCCTTTTCTTGTTCCAGTTATGACCAAAAATAGCTGAAAATTTTCACATTTACCTGTAGCTTTTCCAGTGTTCGAGAAAGAGAAGTAAAAATCCAGAGAATTAGAAAAGCATCTAAAAAAGCATCGGGAAGCACTAGAAAGAGCCTTGTTTTGCCTGAAATATCATTAATTGTTCCAACATTTTCTGTAATATCTAGCAACTCCGATGCCAAAAAGTAAGTCACACCAAGTAAAAGCACCTTAGAAGTAAGACCACCGAGTGTTGGCCGCACAACCCCATATCCCATTGACACAGACAATAGAAGCAAACGGGAAACTGTTTTCCTCACAGCTCCAACAGTGACTACCCACGTTGTAATACCAATAGGCCTTGCACCTGTGCTATTGAAATTCAAATACTCAAAGTACCAAAGGGTCATTTCAAACAAGCCAAGAGCAATAACTAGTGTGATCCAGTTTTGCAGTGGCAATATATCCTTCCAAAACCTCATATATTGAGAGAACCAGATGATGCCAAGTAGGAGATATGCAATTGACATGAATATGTAGAAGTTCATCAAAGGGGCCATCCTTCCTGGCAAATAACCATCAGGATTCTTCCAATATGTCATTCCAGCCATTGTAAGACCTCTAAGCTTAGGGTCACAGGAGATAAAGAACAAGTTGTACATTCCTGTCTTTGTTATGTAAACATCTCGGTCATCCATTGGTGCATATAATAAATTAGCACTGAAATATGTATTTATTACAACAGGCCATTCAGGATTTACAGATGATGGTCGCCTTATAACATACCCTTGTTTGCAGCCCTCAAGCTTGGCAAGATCAGGAGTGCAACAAATGGATCTTTGACCACCATAAGCAGATCCACCTATATTATCCCGGTCAGCAGCTTCAAATATTATAGCTTGGACCAATCCTGTGCTGTGCTCCATGCTTGAATGCGGTTCTGCTGCTTCATTTGTTCTCCAGAATGTAATATTCTTAAATCTGCAGCAACACCCATTTTAAAATCTGAATGTGCAACATAAGACAATTTAGATGTTACCCATGCATTACCAAATGGTGAAAAGCGTATATCCAATTTTTTGCATAGGTAAGTGTGCTTTGCAATTAAATACAAATCGCTTATTCTATATTCAAATGCTGAATAATAAATGATCATATATGCTTCCTTAAAACTTGATGAGATGCTAAGGATTGTGATAGGAAACACTTGTAGATCTCAAGTTTTCCTATCAATCTTCGGAAAACAGCAAGAAAACTCCACAAGAATCCACACAAAAAACACGAAAACAATAGATAATTGGTATTACTTGATGAAATAGAAACGGAAAATAGCAAGATACAGTTGATCCTTAATTCGTGAGGAGGATCGATCTCTCCCAAATTCTCTAGATGCCGCTAGAGCCTAAAGGAAATTTAAACCTAAGAGATCTCAAATTTCAGCCAAATTCAAGATGTCCTAACCCTAGAAAAATAAAGTATTTAATGCATACAAATCAAAAGGAAATCTCTAAACAGTCCCTACATTCAAATTTCCCTCCTAACTCCCTAAAACATCCTTCCAAATTGGCTCCCATGGAACTTGCGGCTCACGCGACTCGTACAGGGAGGTGGAAGTCTTCCGCCGTTTCGTGCACGGGCCGGTCCCGTAGGACCGATTGGACCGTTTCATTGGACCGGTCTAACAGATTGCATGTACATAATTCATTTGCCAGTTAAATATACCAAAAAGATGCACAAAGAAATGACTTCAAACTTAAAAAGAATTGAACTTCCATGTCAGAACCTATAATTGATGAGGACATCAGTTAGAGATTTCGACACGTGTACCGTCGACGAGGACGACGATCGACGGCTACGATTCAGAGCCTTTACCTTTGATGTATTTCATGTTATATGTATTTTATTTTATGTTTTCCTAGTTTACCCTTCATGGGTATTGAGTCTCTTTGTAGCCCCGAGGGCATTAGTGTCTTTTTCCCTTCTTTAGTTTTGAGACCTATATATTGGTCCCTATGCTTTGTATTGAGGATGATGATTTCGAATGAAAATTGATACTTGTCTTCTTCTTTATCTTGTATATGCTCAAGAAGAGGAGAGAGCTCTAGGTGAGAGCAAAACGCAACACCCACCAGTTATTGGAAGAGTCCGTGGCTCGTGGCTTATCTTCTAGTTTCCTTGTACCCCTCCCCAACCGTCACCTTCTCCCTACCTCCCCACCCGTCGGCCCACTTCTACCCACCGCTAAACTCATCTCAGTCCAACCTCCCCAAACCCCTCAACCCGCCGGCTCCACCCTCCTATTTCCCCTATACCTGATGCCTACCCCTTCCCCAATCCCGCCGGCCCATCCCCTTGCGATGAGTCCAATCATCATGATTGCTTCCTTAATTAGCTCAAGCAAGTTTGGAAAGATTGGAATTTAATTGAAATTCAAATTTGAATTTCAAAAACTTTCCATATTTACAAAATCTAAATAAGGAAAGTATTTCAATTTGAATCCAATTTAAAATCAGAATTGATTGGATGTAATACCATCTTTCCTAATCATCAATTACTTGTTTGGAAGCTTTTAAAACTCCCCCAACACCCTCCCTCCTCTCTCCATGCCGCCGGCCCCATCATGGGCTTTCCCCATTGATTCCCCAATTAAAGCCCTAATTACTATTTGATTTGAATTCAAATTCAAATTAGACTCCCTCCAAAATCACTTAAATCTGAAATTTATTTCAGATTTCATAATTTCCCTTACTCCCTCCCTAAACCCTAGCCGCCCCTCCCTACTTCCCTTCTCCTTGAGCCGCCCCCTTCCCCACCCTCTTCCGCCCCTCCAATTGACGGCTTCCTCCCCACTTCGTCTCCTATACGATCTCCCGATGCCCTCATATGGCGGATCCCAAATAGAACTATGGATTTGTGCATGACAATCGAGATCAAGTCAACATCCTCCAATCCTCTTTCTTTGACGTGGGCTTTGACTTCGACGATACCGTTGAGGATTACATCGATCGCATCCAATACACTTTAGTGGACATGATCGACGAACAAAGATCAAAGGGACGTTGGATCATCACCGGCCGACCAACTTTCTCCATAACTCCGGCTACCTCTCCGGCGACTACTACCCTACGCATCACTTGTCTTCTAGTGGCTTTACTAAGTGTGCTTGCAATCTTCATCCGCTAACCTCCACTTTCAAGAGATTGAGTGAGGGGCCTCAAGGTGAATTATCTAGATCTTAAACTTGGTGCTTTTGTTACACTTGCTATTTGCATTACCTACTAGTTATTGGTTGTTATTTTGCAAAGGCCTATTAATCTCAAACCATAACCAATTACTATTACTTAGTCTTTCATGCCATATTCTTAAGCTTTCACTTGAGCAAGCAAAGGTTTATAGATAGCCAAGCGAAGTTCACTATTTCTATTAATATCTTAATTGCAATTCTTGTTTCATCGCATTTAGTTTCACATCAATAATTCTCCATAAATAGCAAAATGATCAATTAAGGTTTAACCAGGGAACCTAAACGCAAATACGTTTTTTGTCACTTGCCAGCCAAAGAGGTTTCAAGTATCATTTCACAGAGAAGCTCACTATGCAATCAAGCTTTTTTGGTTCACACCTGAAAGAACGTGAAAGGCATTTTCTCAAGCAACCAAAACCTTCGACAAATAAGTATCATACATGAGCAAATTTAGCAAACCTAGGTTTAAATGGAGTTGAATGCTTCTAGAAACAAAGAAGAGAGAGAGAGAGAGAGAGAGAGAGAGAAAGAGCAAGTAGAAGTTATTAATACTAAAAATTCCCTTAGTTATGCGCAGCAACATAATTTAGGAGCCTATGACGAAAGGTATCATCTCAGAATATCCACTGCCTCTAGGTTTGCTTGTGTACTACTCTATTTGCATGAAAACAGGAATGTCGCATTTTTTGCTCATGTCTAGTCAATTTGAGATTTCTCTCACTTTTGAAAGAAAATAGTGCCTGTGGAAAGAATCAAAGAATATGATCTTCTTATTGAAGAAAATAATGTATTATATGTACATTATTATGTAGCAGAGCCATTTCATTCTTACTCAAATAAATAATAAAGGGTGTATCAAGTGCATGAGCTCCTGCCAATACAGGATCTACAGACAAGTTGATGTACACAACTTTATCCTCACATTATAAAGAATTTGCTTTTGTGATTCAATGCAACTTATTAAAGTATCCCATATTATCATCCGCCCCACCAAGTTTAGGAGGTAGGCCACTTCCTTTGGCATCTCTCTCGATATGCCCATCATCATAAAGTACATCTAATATCTCAAATGAACTTCGCCTCTTTCCTAGACAACACTAGCCAAATCATTTAATTTGCAAAGCCTCTTAAAAGGAAGAAAAAGACTCCCGGGGAGAAGCTTCCTAACTCTCAAGAGGGGGATGCTCCTTAACAACCCATGATAAGAAGAAGAATAAAAAGAAGAATGACAACAAGTCTTTAAAAACGTAAAATCAAGACATCAAATCCTCAGTAAAATCTCGTTTGTGACTGCAGAAAGATCAATGACCAAAACAAAGAAAATAAAAAATGCATAAGTTTAAGAAGGACGACGTGGAAAAGAGCGTGAACAACCTACCTTGAATCAAATAAGAAACAAGTTCAACAATCAGACTCGAGTCTATCATTAATGGCTATGTCGAGGGGATGTATAAGAGCTGGTCTCCAATCTCAGTCTCCGAAAGGAGCTTTCACCCTACGCATTCAAATCAAGTGTGAAATTCAATGCAATCATCAACTCTAGAAGTCAGAAGAATTTGATCTCCTCAAGTATTATCAAAAGGATTGGATTGGAGACGACTGCAAATCCTCATTTGTACTCCCTTAATTCCATTCCTTTTTGTCAAAAGGCATGTGGATTAATCAACAATGTCATCTACACTTCATCATCAATCAAGAGTTCATCAATGATGTGGTATGCCAGGTGGTCTCCTTTGGTATTTACAAATAATATTTGAAAAATCATATTTATGAGATCATAATATCATAGACTTTAGAAGAGGACAAAAAATACAAGTTTAATAAAGACATATACGCTATACCTTAAACCAGAATAAAGACTACTGGTCAATTGATATGGTGGCAACAAGGCAAATAAAGAGAGCAATCAACAGATGTGAACGCTTTTATATTTTCGTCATCCCATAGGAGAAACCAACCAGCAAGGGTGTCTCTAATATGTTGGGGAGGGAAGAACAAAGGAGTATGCTTCTCTCTTTAAAGAACTTAAGGATACTTTCTTTTAAGAACTTAAGCGTCTTCTACCCAAGAAAGTGGTAGAACATTATATTAAACAAATATTGGAAGTTTTGTTCGTGAACATTGGGATGTGCTGCAACTTGGTGATCGATAAAGAAGAAATCAAGAAACAAGTAGCTGAGTTACTTGACAATGGCGTCATCAAACTAAGTAGTTCTCCAAGAAGCTCAACTCTAGTCAACAAACCATTACTAAGGTAAATCAAAAGCTTGCATGGTAGAATAAACATGATGACACATTCCTCTTATTGAAAAGGAGAAGACACGAGGCGTTTGTCTTAACCTTGCCAAATATACAATAGTCTTTAAGATTTAAGCTAATACATAATGCATATTATTGGGGCAATTTTTATTCAAAAGGAGCGGCTTGTAGCCTACTATTGTGATATTTTAAAAGCGCACACAAAAATTAACTTGCATATGGCACAATCTTTTGCGCTTTATCAAGCATTGAAGCCTTAGCAAACTCATCTATTTAGGAAGGAAATCTTAGTTCACATCAAGACAAAACAATACCTCCAAGACAACAACAATAACAACATCAAGCCTTTATCCCAACACTTCAATACCTCCAGGGTTCAAAACATAATCGAAGTTCCAACAAGCCCATTACATAAAGTGGATGACTTACCTACAACAATTCAACCTCGTCATCAAATATCAAAAAAATGTAATCAAAGATCCAACAAACCCTCTACTATTATAAATGCTTGCGATCGCTTATTGTGCTTTCCTCTACTATGATTGCATTACCAACCTTGCATGATGAATATATTTTATAAAAGAATGGTGATGACTTCAAACAACATCTTAAAAGAGGCACAACATAAAGGAGCCACTCTAAAAGAGCGCTACTTTACAAAGGAACAACTTTGTGATCCAAAAGGTGGTGTCCTCTTGAAGTGCGCGAGAAAAGCACATACATCAAAAGTAATTGTACACTTAGGCATTTTAAAAACTCTTCTAAACTTGCGGTGCTACATGTATTGGTTGTCAATGAACCGTAATGTGGCTAGATAAATCAGAGTCGGTGTTCTTTGCTGTACTTCAAAGCCCTCCAATTGCAAACAAGAACTCTACATTCCTTTGATAGTTCCAGCTCAGTCTTGGGATATCATCTCCATGGATTTCCCTGGAGACCAACTAATGACCTTTAAAGGTCATAACTATGTGTTCGTTAAGGTAGATAGGCTTTCCAAGGTGACCATCCTCATGTCCTTGAATTCAATCCCAGATAAACTTTTATTTACATTTTCTTAATTCAATCCCAGATAAATTTGTTTATTCTTTATTTCAGATACATAACAGACAGTCCTGCACTTGCTGCTGAATGCTAAGTAATATAACACTAAAAGTGCGACTCAATCCTCCTCTCAGCAAACAAGTAGTAACTTAACTCTCAATCTAAAACTATAACTTTCGCCCTTCAGATCTCCCTCAACAACCACAATCAAGCATTTAAAACATCTAAAACTCGAAGAACTCCCCAACAAAGCATTGCCAGATCTAGACTTCCAAGTAATTCCACAATGGAATTCACTTCGATCTCCTAAAATACCCCCAATCTTCCAACACACAGAACGAATCCAAGGACAATCAACCTAGATTCAAACAACCAAAAAGTATACAGAGTTTCTGACTTGGGCGATTACCGTATAAAGGAGTTGCCACCGCCAGAGGGAACGATTCCCTCGCTTCCTCCGGAAAGAAGGAAGGCATTGCCGACCTCCTTGAAGGAATCATCTTCGTAGGTATGGATCGAGCCCTCCACCTCCCCTATGCCGATCAGCGTTGCGGCGGCGAGAAGAACGGCGACAGCGCTTGAAAGAACGGCAGAAAAGCCCATGAGAGAGAGAGAGAGAGCGGCAGCGACAATTAGGTTTCTCGGCGATGAAATTAAAGTGTTAGGGTAGCGGGTAGAGAGCTGACCTTGTAGCTGCCGACGGGGAAGAAGAGATCGATGATCTGGTGGGGATTGGATATACGGCACAGCGGAGGGAATTTGGTCATTAGCGTAACATTCGGTTGACACGTGGATAATGAAATGAAGCGGGAAATTATTATCTACCTCAAAGGTTGCTTAAAGAAAAAAATTTTGAATTTATATCTCTCTCATAATATCTAAAATTTATCAAATATATATATTTTTTTTAATATATTTATAAGCTTATTTTTTAAAAAAATTTATTAAAACTCCTTCCATTTTTTTATCTATTTAGTTGTTATATATATAAAGAATGAACTAAATTGGACATTTGAACCAAACAAGCTAACTGCCCTCTTCACACGATCGACCCGAACGTCACATTATATTTATATATATATATATATATATATATATATATATATATATATATATATATATATATATATATAATGTATATATTTTAAAAATAGACATTCTTTAGTTATTATGATAATTTTGTTCTACAAAAAATTACATGGCAATCTTAATTAAAATTTTATTTACTGATAACATCATAATTCTATTTTACATGAAAAAAAGCACAATAAACATTCAAAATAAATAAATAACTTAAATATTATTTTCATGTAATTTGAGGATGATATTCTTATTTCATTTCTAAATTTTTTTCTTTTTACAATCTCTCTCTAACTCTCCTTTTCTTTTAATTCAATTAAGTTGAATAAATTCTCTCTTAAAAAAATAAAATAAATTCAATCTAATAATGTTTCTTAAATCTTCTAATAAATTTCGATCATTTTTATTCGATAAATTTGAATGCGATAAACTACATATATCTAAAGAGTATGAGAATGAAAGGGCCAAATATTAATTATAATATTTTTTTATAAAATATATACTATGAGCTTTAAAATAGTATAAATTACAATAAAATTAGTATCATATCATGTTATAAATTGTACTAATCTCAATGTAAATCGGACAATCTTAAAGCTAAATAAACATTTACTAATCCAAGAAAAAAAGCAAAAAAAAAAACTCTTTTAAGCTATTTTACCTTATACTCATTAATATATTTAGCTAATTTCACAAATTTAAAAAAGCACAAATAAAATTCATGAAAGCTTTGCATCAAATAACTCTATGAACATCTCTTGTAATATTTGAATATTATTATAATTTTTATAATGTCTAAAGATGATGATATTTTTCAGTCTTGAAATAGGATCCCATAAGCCTCCATCTGCGCGAAATCCAACGCACCATAAGCCTCCATTGCTTCTGCCATATTAGAATGAAACAAATCACCATTAGTTTAACTCCTTATCTCCCAATAATTATTAGGGTTGTTAATAAATAAATGATATAATCATAAAATCTAATCTACATCGGATCCGAAATTTCAAGGTTCAAATTGATCCGTTTAATAAATGGATTATATTCGAGTCGATTTTCCAATCTGTTTTATTATCGGGTCGACCCATCATTTCAAAATTGACCGTTATAGATAGGTGTGCTTTATGTAGCACCAAATTTACATTGTATATTAAAATCTCCTTAATTTAGATTTATTAATTGATATTGTTAGAAAGACTAGATTGATATTTCCACATATTTTGTGCTACTCATTTTGCTTAAAATCAATTTTTAATATAAATGGGTTAGTGTATCGGGTCAAATTTGATTTCAGGGGTTTGACCCATTTAGTAAATGGGTTGGATTTGAGCCGAATAGGTTAAAAATAGATCAATTTCGGGTGAATTCAAATATGATCCTTTAACCCATTTTTGATACCCCTAATAATTATATTGCAAATATAAAGTTATAAACTATCAAATTTATCAATTTATATTGTTTGATTGAGCTTAATAATTTCCAAAGCATTTGATTCAAAATATATTAATAACATCACATTCAATCAGACCAAATCCCTTAAAAAACAAAGAAGATTAGCACCCTCACAATAAATTAATCAAGAGTAGATGATAATCATTCATATGTACAAATTGCAAGATAATTTTATGAAGTTTATTGAATAAATTAAATTTTTTATTCTATAAATTATAGGGAAGTTATATATAAAATAAAGGACAAATTTATAAATATTAAAAGTCAACCCATGCATCTATTTTACAAGATTGAATTTAAAATCATTATTTTTTATGATGAAAATTTTCCATTTTATTATTTATGTAGAGAAAGCTTCACTCTTCAAAGAAAAATTTAAAAAAAAAACATTAGGATTTACTTTCTTTAAGTACTTCACTCACATATTTCAAAAGGAAAATCAAATTGCAGACTCTTCATTCTTATTAGACCTCCAATTTTTTTTTTAAGTATAGTAATAATTATTTGGAGGATTTACATATACACCATAGAATTTTTCTATATTTATGCATTTAATAATTAAATATTTATATTTATTTATATAAGATTAATCAGATAAAAATATCACTAATATTAACTTATTTAAAATAAAAAAGCCTATATATATTAGATATTAAAATAATATATAAAAAGATTAAATATTTAATGTAATATGTAAATAGATAGTAATTTTGTAGTATTTATGTAAATCCTCAAATTATTTATATAAGTGTTATTTAATTGATAAAACTATCCAAAAATAGATTCAAAATGTATTTTTTATATAGTTTTTTGGGTAAAATTTTTCCTTTTTTTATTTTTTATATAAAAATTTACTATTTACAGTTTACACACATTTTTTTAAAATACATAATAAGTTTTTAAAAAAGCACATTCAACAAAAATAAACTTTTGCATCATTCCATACTCACGCATACTCGGCCGACGCGCCACCGCCGCTTCTCCTTTCCTCCGCCACCGTCCATCACCTCAAGCCGCGCATAATCGGGTCGCCGCAGCTGCCGCCGCTGTCTCAGTCCGATTACCCGAAACCCCCATCGAGATCCCTTTGTCATCTACATTCAAAATCCAACCTCAAAACCAAATTCTCAAATCCATATTAAAAAAAAAACAACAAATTCAAGATAGCGATTGAACATTTTCGATCGCGATCATCGCGGATTCTTTAATTCATCGATTAGCTTACCCTATCATGAGTGGCGAATGCGATCTGCCATTTCCTCCAATCAGGGCGCGCCACCTGTCGATCGCCGTGGATTCGCCGGAGCTGCTGTGCGTAAGCGAGGAGCATAGCCCTGCGGTCGAAGCCGCGGGTCGTCGGCTGCCGGAATCGTCCGGCGGCCGGTCGGGTTGCCGACCGCAGCACTTTGGGCCGGTGGACCGGTGCCTTGTAGAAGGAAATGGATATCCTCTTCTGCTTCGATTCCATATGGGCATTGAGATATGGAGTTCTGTGGGAATAAATAAATAAATGGTTTCTTCTTGTCTTTTGGATGATGGACCGGTTCTTTTGTCTAAATTTTTAATATTCTAATATAAATTAAATTAAAATAATTTAAAATTATTAAAATTATTTGATATTAGCATAAAATAAAATTTTAATATAAATCATAAATTTTAAAATAAATTTATTAATTTTTAAATTAATTTTGATATAATAGACTGATATAATTTTTTTATTGATAATAATTATTATTATTTTAAATATATGTAGGTAAAATATTAATCAATTTTAATATTTGAAGAAGATATGAATTGAATGTGTATTATTAAAAATATCAAATAATAATGACATATTAATAGATATTTAATATATATAAAGACATTCAAATTTTAAAGGCGGCACATCTCTACTTATGGCTCTTTTAAATTCGTCTTAAATATAGTATTATTATGTGTTTGAATATTTGTAAGGATAAATAAAAAGTTTAGTAACATAGCATTGACAAAAATCCTTCATATAAGGAGATAAATTAAAAAGTAACTCATAAGAGTTCCACATGATAAATCTAAGAGAGAAAAAAATCAAACCCGATAGTTAAATCCCAAATTTAGGATCCCATACCTCTTAAACTCTTATAAACATCTTGATGGCAAGGCTGGAGGGAGAGCAATCTTGAATTCCTCCATGCTGTTTTGAATTGAATACACCACCAATTCTTTATTCTTGAACAACAACAAAGAGGAATTCAAGATCACTCTTCCTCCAAAGTTTTTCTCAACAATTGATAAAAATGAAATAGAAGCTAAAATGCATTACTTGTATATAAGAAAACCACCAGTAATGAGAAATTTAAGTAGCTTACTACAACCTAGATTAACCTAAGCAAATTAAGTCATCCCAAGCAAAGGCAAGCAATCAAAACAAAGCTAAGTCAAGTATGTGTCAAGCTAAGCCAAACAAAGTGTAACTTAGCTTAGCCAAGTTTAACAAAGCTTATCAAAGCCAAGTTAAGCCAAGCCAACCGAACCTCCTAAGCAAAACCAAGAAATGACAAGCTAAGCTATGCGAGCAAAACTAAGACAAAGTTCCACTAGCACTTCCATTTTCTATAATGGTGATATTGATTTATCGAAAGATCAATTTTATATATATATATATATATATATATATATATATATATATATATATATATATATATATATATATATATATATATATATATATATGTATGTGTGTGTGTGTGATATTTGTATGTAAGAGAGGTTTACATACATATCAATTATGCATATTCACATGTCTTTTCATGTATTCAACAGGTAGTCAACGGTCATAATGGGTGAACTCGTACTTCATGGATCCACAAGGAGAACTCACCAAGGTTCATCGATACCTAACTAACCAGGCACACAAAGGGGAGTTTCCCCTCACATGAATAGTCAAGCTGGGCGAATCACTCAACTTTTCACTTGTTGAGTAAATTAAAATATATTTTTAAATTAATTCAAATTAATATTATATAACATTTTTTAAGATTTTTAAATTAATTCTATTTTAAAAAGTAAAAAATTCTAAAAAAATAAAATTTTAATTTAAAATTAAAAAACCGAGCTAAAAAATCGAGTCTAGCTCGAGCTTATAATTTTTTTAACTAGTCAAGCTTGAGTTTGTAAAAAAGATCGAGCTTTGTATACAAGTTCAAGCTCAGTAAAAACTAAACAAGCTCAGGTCGATTAGACAAATACTCGACTCGATTCGTTTACGCCTCTAGTTCGGGCAAAAAAAACCAGTCATAACAGAGAGATTTCTAACCTTGGGCTAAAAAGAAAGATGAAATTTGGATGACGGCTTTTTCACTTCTCTTTTTATGTTTTTATTTCTTAAGAAAAAGCTACTTTCTCATAGAATATAAGTGTGAAAATAAATTATAACAATAAAAGTTTAAGAAAAGCACCATAAACGATACCTAAAAAATAACCTAATGATACATCCAGTTCCATCTTGCCAAAAAAGGCCTGAAGCCAAACATCCATCTCCCCTGTATCCTCCTTTGACGCCGTCGCAGGCGGCGACGATGTACTCTGGGAACATTTGTAGTTCTATGAAAATAAACATCATTAAGATCTCGATAAACTCGGTGTTCGGCACCGTACAAAATGCCATTATCTAAGCTGTTATGAAGCTCCCCCCGATCTATCACGTAATCCCCCAGTATCACTGAGTTTGGCATGGAAGAACTGATGAAGCTGATGACATCCTGTCTTTCTCTCTCAAGCTCAATCTCTCTCCATTTCTTTTCAAGCTCAGGATCTACCTCCAGAGGCCTGGGAAATGGATGATTCTCTCTTATGTGTTGCTGTAGCTCCATGAATGTCCCTACAAAGGAACACTCACCCTGCATTCATTTTGTACATAAGCAAAGCTATCAGAAACCCAAATGATAAGTCAGCTTTTTAAAGCTTTGGGAGAGTTTATAGACCAAAACCCAAATAATTTTGAAATTCTTTTCACCCGCTTGTAAAATCAAATGCAAAGAATCACCAACTAAAGAAGTCGACATCAAAACTTTTTTCAAACCGTTATAAATGCTCTGAAGATACAAATCCATCTGAATCATTTTCTTCAGTTAGGTAGGAGCCAATTCCAATGTAGATAAATCTTATACAACTTCTTGTCATGTTCGGTTCAGCCAATTCCCATCTCTTCCAAAAGCTGTAATGTGAATTTTTTACTTCATAATATTCCGGTGTTCATAACCATGGATGATTTAATATTTGATTCATAGCTTGGTAGAACAGGTTTCCATTTGACAATGTTATATATCGTTTTATTGTAATATTTCATATTATGTTGTGTTGTGATGTTAGGTAAAATTGATGATCTTTTTTAAGAAAATACTGTTTAAGTTTGCTTTTGAAGCAAATATGATAAATGAATCCGAAATTTCAATTTGTTTAAGCTCCACTGCGTGATCGTTTTAAGGAAAAGATAACAGATATTTTTGGTATTTTTAATATTAATCAAGCGCAATTCTATCTTAACGAAATTCTACAATTGCTTTTAACAAAAAAGTGTTTCATGAAAACATGTTTGATTAGCTTTCTGATAAGCCTCATGTTTAACCTTTCATATAGCAGAACTTCTCCATACAGCTCTTGTCATGATCTTTAATAAATGCCCTAAAATTGATTTTGATGTCTCAAAAATATAATCAAGCAATATAAAGCATTGCTGAGTGCTACCATAGTCTGGCTTTAGAAAAGACCTAGCAAAACTTTCCCATGCATTTACACAAAAAAAAGAATATTTTAAAACTGAAAAACAATAGAGACACATAACTTGGAGAGATTTACAAATAACTTCAAATGAAAAAGGATAGTGATAATATTACCTGAAACAAACATGTTAAGGTGAGATTTTTGAGCCACATTTGTATGGAAAATAGACAAAAAAAAAAGTTGCAGTGACATACAAGATCAGGAAAAAGAAAAATTATAAGTGAGAAATCTATTTATGATCAAATGTTTTCATCGTATATCTTAGATTGGAAACCATTAAATTGTTTTAAGGATTAATTCAGGCCCAACCAATGGCTACTCCATTTGAGCATCATTTCCTAATAGTTACAATTGCAGAATTGCTCAGTTGGCACAAAATAAAAATTCCAAATAAATTACATTTACATGAACATTCTATATATTTTGCTTCCAAGGTTTCAGATTAAAGTGATAATCAAGAATACGTTAATGTCCTAATCACACAAATTTGTGTGTATATAAGAAATGAAACTATTCATGATTGTTTGACAAGTCTTACATTGACTGTCAACTACTTAATCCAAACCTCCACTTTTCTCATTCATGACTTGGGATTTGACATTGACAATGTTTGATACAAGAGTTGTTGGTAGTGTTCAATCACAAGGTGGTTTGACCAAGTATTTTCCTATTTTAGTTGGATTAAATCAAAGATTAGTTTTAAGCTCACATCATTTTGCTTTATTCATGGATGCTCTTACTCGACATTTGCAAAAGGATGTACCTTGGTGCATACTTTTTGCTGATAATATTCTTCTTGTTGATAAGACTAGCAAGGAAGTTGATAAAAAGTTTGAATTATGGAGGTCAACATTAGAGTCTAAAGGTTTTCGTTTGAGTAGATCTAACACTGAATACATGGAGTGTAATTTTAGTAGTAATATTTATAATGGTGGGATTGTGACATTGGATGATCAAATCATTAAAAAGAGTACATGTTTTAGATGTCTTGGTTCTATTGTTCAAAGCGATGGTGAAATAGATAAGGATATCATTAATAGAATTCCAAGTTGGATGATTGGAGTGGATGAATGCATCGGGCCTGATGTGTGATAGAAAAGTACCCCTCAAACTTAAGGGAAAATTTTATAAGATGGTGGTGAGACCTGAAATGCCTTATGTCACAAAATATTGGCCACTAAAAGAGAAACATCAAATTAGTGTTGTAGAGATGAGGACGCTCAGGTGAATGAGTGGCATTACACTTAGAGACAGAATGCAAAACAAGTATATATGTGATAAGGTTGGAGTAGCTCCAGTGATAGATAAGATATCAGAGAGTCATCTTAGATGGTTTGGTCAGTGAAACATCAACCTCCTGATGACACTGTTAGGAGAGTACATGTATTAGATCTCGACTATGTTAAGAAAGGTAGAAGTAGATCTAAAAAGACTTGGTTAAAAAGTATTTAAGAAGACCCCTTTTTTTATTAGATTTAAATGAAAATTTGACTCTAAATAAAATACAATGGAGAAAAATGATTAATATAACCAACCCCACAGTGGGACAAAGGCTAGTCATTGTTGTTGTTATATAAGAAATGAAACTATACATCTGTATATTGATTTAGTGCTCATTTGCAAAATGTTCCCAGGCTATACATTACACGTACAAAACACATTGGAATACTTCTAAAAAGTTATGCTATTGAATTAAACATTTAACATTTTTAAATGATATAATTAGAGAATTAACATTTCTTTTTCTTATAGTTGGATAAATACAACAATGATGATGTTAATGTCGTAAGATATTATTTATATGTACCAAAATACAAGAGTTTAGAAATATCTACTATTAAAAGAAAACATAATGATTAGGTTTTTAGAAATATAGAAGTAACTCTAGGACACATATTTCAATTATTTTATTTACACGTTGAATTAACGGGTATCCAAACATACACAAGTAAATATCCTTGACGAGCTATCTCAATACGGATGCAACAAAATCAACATATCTATTGCACATACTCAATCTAAAATTATGGGAAAAAGATTCAGTTCTAAGAAGTTCCTGTACTAGCTAAAGAACAGATTGACTGCTATTTAATAAATGTCAATAAGCTTACCAGAGAGGGAACATGAATCAACATAGCATTTAAAAGCAGAGATACATATGGCAACATTAATTCGTAAAAATGAATGCTTTATATTCCATAAAAGACAGTTTTCCAAGAACAAAAAGTTGAAGACATACAAACATAATAGACTATGACCATACCACCCAAACAAATCCATACAAAAAATTAGTGAGGTACACATTTATTGGCGGTACAATCAAAATGGGATGAGCGTTTTACATTTTGCTTGGGGAGAATTTTTATTGGTCCTCCTAATCAAGAGATGATGTGGCATGAATTTATGTAAGTGTTTTTTAGGGACTATAGCATAATTCAAAGATGAGACAAAAATAATCCGTGAAGAACTTTTACGGTTCACTTATATAAAGGACAATTTTACCATGCAAAAAACCCATCGTATAACTGATGTAGAACGAAGGGGGGGGGGGGGGAGGGGGTCATGTGAATTTGAAATTTCAAATTAAATGGAGAAGGGAGGGAAGGGGTTACTTAATAAATCCCTTAAATGGAGTTCCAAGTTTGTGAAGGAATTAATTAAAATAGTAGAGAGATTGGGGGCCGGCCAAGATAGAGGAGAGAGAGGTGTCCATATTTATTGAATGTGAAGAGGCAATTAATAATTTAATGCTAATTAATCTCAGATTTTAATCAATCCAAAATTGAAGGGGGAAGACTTCATTGGAGGGAGCAAAGAGGGAAAGAGGGAGAGAGAGAAGGAGGGGGGGCAATTAATGGGGATCGATTGGAGTAATTGATTGATTCTTTTAATTAGAATCTTAAATTAGGAAAGTGATTAAAGACCTTTTAAAATTTAAATTTTAAAATTCAAAATTAAGAGATGGGAGGGAATTGTGTAATTAATTCAAATTAATGAGGGAAATTCAAATATCAAATTAATTTGAAATTCTCAAATTACTTTGAATCAAATTAGGAAAATAATAAGAGGATGATTGGAAAGTAGCGCCTTAGAGAATTGGTGGGGTAGCCGGCGGCAAGGCTAGGGTGCTTGGCCGGCGGGTATGGAAGGGGATTGGGGCCGACAGTTAGGTGGGGGAATGGGACTTGATCGGCAGTAGGGAATGGGTAGCGGTTGGCCAGCGGTTTGAGGTGGAGATGGGGAGGAGACCGGCGGTTGGAAGAAGGGGAGGGTGGTGGTCGACGGTTGAGAGGAAATGGGATGGGTGCCCTATGGTGGGGAAGAGGATGGGAGGTAGAAAGCCGGCGGCTAGGGGGAGATTTAGCCGGCGGTTAAAGGAGAAGGAGGTGGAGGATTAGAGAAAGAAGATAAACCGTGAGCCCGGATCTAAAATTCTTTTGGCCAATGAGGATGAAAATATAAAGTTCTTTTGTCCTTCTTTCAAGTTATTTTCACAACTTAAACTCAAAAGGACAGTTGTGAAAATCAAATGAAATTGTGCAGATGAAGAAACAAAAAGTTTGAAAAATATGCTTCCTGCTCTTAACTCTATAGCATATATAGATAGATAGACTTTATGGGGATTTCTTCATAGCATAATTTAATCCCTTGCAATATTTATGTTAGTCAAACCCCTCTTACCCAGAAAATTAAAAAGAAATTAGCATAAGACACCGAAGCATCTCTGAAAACATGTCATTTAAGCCACAATTCAGCTTATAAATCAAGCAGCAATTTAATACAACACTGTCTGGTGTGAATGTGAATCAATAGTTTAACCAGCAAGCTCATCTGACATAGAATAGCAACCTAAGAAAAAATTATTTCTCAAGTACCTGCATGCAGCTCCTCCTTTTGTTATCCAGGTACTTCCGAGCTGGCCCTATTACAGTCCATCCTTTCACCTGACCACGGCAGAGAGGGCATTGTGGACATGTAAGCTCCAAAACCTTTGATTTATTGCAAATAGCTGAACTATGTTGTGGCAATGTTTTCTGGTTGGTGGACACGGACACTGTGTATGCCTTCTTGAATAACTCAAGGCAGTTGGAATGCTGGTAGCTGGTGTTGCACATGTAGGGGCGACAGCCCTTTTCATGAGAAGAGCATAGTAGTAGGATTGCATTGTGTGGTGGTTCCATGCACACAGCACAGGTTGCACACTTCCAATCCATATCCATAGATGATGACACTTGATCTTGCTTATGCTCGTTATCTTCTCCCATATTATGAGAAGGTGAAGAGTGAGGAGTAAAACAGCCGAGATGGGTGGAGATATGGCACCCTCTGGTTCTTTCCATGTTAATTAAAATCTGCATAACATAACACCAAAATGAATTACAGTACTGAATTTTAATGAATCGGATGCTATGAACTCATCTATGATGAAAATGAGAGTGTTGGTTATGATGATACTAGATAAAACAAAAGTTTACATGTACAAGTTTCAATTGTGACCACTTACGCTAACATAAGCTACATAAATATTTAGAAAAGTTGTTTCTCCGTAATCAAATTTTAATGAATTTAAGCTCTGTTATGAGAAAGACATAACTTGCCTTGGCAAGCCAAGTGAGTTGGGTTGACCATAAGCCCGTGAGCCCAGTCCTTTAAAAGCCCTAATGTGTAAAGGATTAAATGGGTTAACTCTAATGGCTGAGGGACAGCTCATGAACCCATTTATCATTTAAGACTCAATGTAACCCCCATCACCTATCATCAGCCAACTTGAAATGAAGTTAAAAAAAATTTGAGGTATGTTTTGAACCCATAAAATCTTATAAACATAAAAAACCCTTTGTCCCATAAATCAAATATTTTTATATGACATTAATTCTGTACATATAATTAATTTTAAGCTTGACTCAGTGGGCCTAAATGGGTATAAATTTTTAAGGGCCTAAATTAGCTGCTTAAATGGGCTCGAACAAAACATTTGACACCCCCTAATTCAAATGGAGAGTTCAACTCAATTAGTTCAATAGCACCATATATCAGTAATCCAACTCACTATTAGCAAGATTAAATAAGATAAAAAAATATATGCAAGTATATGTGTTGAATCAAGTAATAAAATGATAGAGTAGAATGTTGAACTTACGAGGAAGTATGCTTACTTGCAATTTTACTAGTATTGTTTACTTTAATTACAATAATTATCCTAACAATTAAAAATGATGATTTTGGAGATTCAATCACTGAATAAAAGCAGTAAAAATACTACATATAATACTTGATAAAAATGTTTTGGATGGATATTAATAAAATTCATATCTTTCCTAATGAGACTCTTTCTATTTGATGTGATTCAGAGCATACACATCACTAGATCTCTATTGAGCTTGTATGGATAAAAATGATATCCGCTGACCTTCTACAGTTAAATCATCTCCTTAAGAATCTAGAATCTATTACCTGCTATAGACAGACATGTAACAATCTATTTTCAATACTCCCGATTGTCCCTGCACTCCTTCGTTGAGGACTCTACCTCACATTAAATTTTAGCTACACATATGACCACTATGTACATTAAAGTAAGATCGGGATAAATATTGAAAACATCTTAAACATTAATTTTCCAAGAGTCTACATTAGTACTAAACATGCATTTTACATTACCAATCCAAAACAAGAGGTTTAGCTGGGCATGATATAATAATTAAGCAAACTCATTTTCATTAATACCAAAGAAGAATCAAAGATACAAGAGAAAGATATCACCAGGATAGATCAAAGTGTCTCTTCTACAATCCTTCTCCCTCAACTTACAGAGTTGCTTCAACAAATGCTGACTAAAACTCTCTAATGGATTATATCAAGTACTCTAAACTCTCTTAGTGTCACTCTAAGAGAAATTTAGAGAAGTACTTTAAAAGTACTAAAATATACAAGTGACTGAACTCTCTACAAATATCACACAATGACTATTTATAGGAAAACACAAAGTAGGCAACTAACACTATGACGCTTGAAAGATCTGCGCCGCTGTGCCCAACAAATGAACTAACATCGCTGCGCTACTGTTTTATCTCCATCGCAGCGCTTGCTGACGTGGATTAGTTACTTAGTGAACAGCCACGTCGTTTCGCAGACAGATCGTGTACTTTGGAAATTACAACTGCTACGCTGCGTCGCTGTTGACTTTCGAATGTTGCAGCGCCGGAATGACAATTTTGACGTTGAGGCATGATAGATTGTGACGCTGCAGCGCTTGAAGACAATGAGCATGGCACTGCAAAGCTGACCATTTTGACGCCGCAGTGCTTTCTAGCAGAGAAGTTGACGTCGCAATGTCAATGTGGTAGTGCTCCGGCGGTCTCTTTGATGGGTTTGTGGCGTTGTTTTGTCCGACTCCGCAATACTAGATGATACTTAAAATTTTGTGTTTTTTTTGTATTTTTTCTGCACAATACAACTAAAACAACATATGTTTACTAAAAATATAACACATAAAAATAATACATTATTTACACTTATCACCATCCATCTAGTACTTGAATATGTGATGATCATCAAGTATTCTACAATCTTATAGCATGAGTCATGGTTGAATACTAGAAGCTTGCGAACTTTTCATTTTCAGATAATTCAAAGCACCTCATTTACTCATGGAATGAAGAATTTCTGCTACTTACTATTTTGAAGAAGGATAACAGTCATATTAGGCACATAAAAATCATTTTATAATGTGAAGAGTCATAATCATGTTTAGGAATCTTTAAAAAGACATGTGGCCAAACTTGTCATGTATTTTCCGTACCATTTCCAATAAATACCCCATAAAGATGAATCTGCAAAGTAGAGTGACTTGTTGTGTTATTAGCCTCGCAAATTAGGTGAGGCCAACCCCCTCTTTCTCTTGATGGTAGCTTGGTGGCCCTACTCTACTCCTTAATATGGTGACCTGGACAAGGATCCGTAATTCATTCCTTGGTTTGGTGAATTGACGCAAGAGATAATTTTAAATATTTGCAACCAAGAACAAGCTTCGACACTTGATCAAAATATATTTCTCCTCCTCTAACCTCCAATTATTTAGTTGATGTAGAATAATGAACGAATTTATTTATCAATTTTTGCAATCTTAAATTGTTATATTATTTTTGAGAAATGCCATTTTATTGGCAAGAAAATGTATGCATTATCATCATATGATAAAATATTACATGTCATATGAACTAGACATTTAGTCCACAAAGTTAAAGTCAACTCAACTTGTCACCTCACCATTTCACCTCATTTAAAAGTCTTACCTTGCAAGCTAAGTCAACACATAAAGCCATTTATGTGGAAAACATGATAAATTCAGCCAAAAGAAAGAATTGGAGTCATGGAGCAACATTTACAATCTTCCTTATGAAGAAATGGAAAAACACTCATAAATTCAAGAATTATGATACCAGTGAATAAAGAATATGAAGGGATAAGTCAAGTTAAATAAATGTGGAAGATGAAGTTGCAAAATATGAACTAATTTTTTGCTTCATGAGCAAATGCTCGTCCCCTCTCTCCTTATAAATAGTATTCTTTTTTTTTTTTTTTAATTCTATTTATGTATTGGAAAATCTATAATAATCATTGTAACACTTTGGAATGAAATATTATCAAGTTGTTACTAGAAATATTTTCTTTTGAGCAATTAGGTTAGACATGATGGTCATCCTTATGATGGGTTTGGTGGCCTAACAATTAAAATGATTATTAGAACCATGACCAAAATTCCACAGTTGAGAAATAGCTTACTCTTCATCCATCCACCATCAATCTATATACTAAAATGAATTGAACACACCAACAAACTTGCTATCGAGCTCAATTGACTAGCCTTCATATCTACAACACAGTCCTCCTACAATGGGCCTTCAAGGTTGCTGTTGAGATCCTCAGTTGTAAGAAACACCCTACTTTGTTCCTCTCTGTATCATCCAATGGTGATGGTTTAAATAACTTCAAATTATACGTATTAATAACAAAGTAAATCCTCACATAAGAAGGTAGGAGTATCAGGAATGATTTTTCATCAATCTTCTGTCAGATCCAAAATAGAACATAATGGATCGAACTTGATATTCCAACTTTTGCCTCTCATTTTGCCCTTCACCAAGTGCAACTAAACTAGATTATTTTCCTAGAAGGTGCACTCGATCGCATGTTTATCCTGCAACCCTGGTATGACTTATTCATTTTTTTCACCTCTTAATGGATCTTGCGAATTCCCTCCAGAAATGATAATACTTGCCACATCTCTTGCTCCTCAACAAAAAAATCCAATTCAAAAGGGGTCTACAGCAATTACCCCAAGCACACCTCAAAGGTGACTTCGAAGCTAACCCATGGATGCTGCAATTGAAGGAAAACAGCATATGTGGAAGACTTTCAGACAAAGTATTCAAATTCCTCATATTATAGCTTCTGAGCTTATGGACTATAGTCCAATTCACCAACTCTATCTGTTTATATGCTTGTGTACGAAAGGCGATGCTTAAATTAAGTTTGTATTAGGAAATATTTGAAGATCTCAAGTAAATCCTAACAAGAGAGACAAAAAACAGCCAGAACGATCCACAAATCCAATGAAAAAACAAGCAAAACAGTAGTTTTTATTGTAGAAATCAAACTAACAGAAGAAATAAAAGCAAGATACAATTGATCCTCAATTCTAGAGGAGGATCTATCTCTCCCAATCCCTAGACGCCACTAGAGCACAAGTCACCAAACTCCAAGAACAAAACAGCCATAAATAATCATGCATACCCTTAACCCTAATCTTCTCTTCCTATTTAAAACAAACAATTAAACAACAAATATCCAAACAGCCTTCCCCTAATTCCCTCCTATTTCCTTAATTATTTCGGCCTCAATCAGCCCTCAAATCATCCCATAAATCTGCCCTCATCAATAAGGAAATATTTCCTAATTAATCCCTCCAAATCAGCCCCTAAATATGTCCTCTTCAATTAGTAAATATTTTCTAATTAATCCCCTCTAAATCAGCCCCCATATATACTCTCTACAATTAGGAAACATCACCTAATTAATTCCTTTTGACTAAGAACCTTCCAAAACAACTCCATCTTGATTAGGAAATTTCCTAATTCCCTCCCAATCAAATTTGGCCGGTCTATCACTACTCCCCTCCCAAAGTGCCACCTTGTCCTCAAGGTGGAACAAAGGAAACTGCTGATGAAGCACTTGACTAATAACACTGGACTAAAAAAAGGATTGACACTGGGTCGAATGATCCCTGCCTCCAGCATCTCCCTGATCAATCTCTCAATCTCATCCTTCTGGATTTGAGGATAACGATACGGATGAACACTGATAGGTGAGACTATTTCCTTCAAGATAATAGCATGCTCGTGTTCCCGCGGAGGTGGCAATCCTTGAGGTGGCTGAAAAACCTCACTAAATTGCTGAATCAAGGGTTGCATTGAAAGAGGAACGTCCCCTACCAGCTCCAATCTGATCCCCTCCAGCCTGTGAAATTCCACCAGATAACCTTCTCCCACCTCTTGTATGCTCCTCATCATGATTTTAAGTGATACCATGGCTTTGGAGAGCCCTGCATCTCCCCTTATCACTACTCTTCTACCTTCCACAACCAGCTCCATCTCAATGCCCCCCAGTTGACCTTGGTGTCGCCCAAGGTCTGCAGTCACTTCATTCTCAGGATGACATCAATGCTCTCTAACTCCAATAGAAGAAAATCCTCCCTCACCTATAAACCCCCTGTATGGTCAAAACTACTCCTCTATAGATCCCCTGGCCCTTCTCCACCTTCCTTGTACCCATCATCACTCCATAACATCCTGTATCCACCAATTTCACCCCCAATTGGTTCACAACCTGATTGAAAATGATATTGTGGGTAGCCCCACTGTCAATCAACACCAACACCTCCATGTCTGTTATTTCCCCTTTCACTTTCATGATATAATTAGAAGTGAATCCTACCACTAAGTTCAAAGATACCTCCGCCACATCCAGATGCAACTTGTCCTCCATCTCCCCCTCTACCTCACTCTCACCTCCCTCCTCAGCTTCCTTGTCATCACAGACATTGAGAACCTGAAGAGCTTGATCCCTCCACATGTGCCATGGAGTAAACTTCTCATCACATCTGAAGCATAGTCCCTCCGCCCTCTTCTCCTGCATCTCCCTCTCCATCAATCTCTTGAAGTTGCCCCCACTTCCTCCTCCTACTGGCTTCTCCTTGGGAGTCTCACGAATGTTGCCAGTTGCAGGTCCCTTGGGTGCTAAAAGAGTGGTAGTCATCCTATAAGAGCCACCTGAACTGCTTCCCCTAGCTCCCCTCTCTTGGTACTTCTAATCCTCTACTAACTGTGTCAGCTCCATTGCCTCTCCCAAGTCACGAGGCCTCATGGCCCTTACTGCGGCTCTGATCTCTTATTTGAGTCCCTTCATGAAATTACCCTCCAAAGCAGTCTCCGATAGTCGCTCCACTTGACTAGCATAGTACTCAAATCTCTCACGGTAATCTGCCACTGATCCGTCCTGCACTAGTGCAAAGAACTGCTCATAGAAGTCCCCCCCCCCCCCCCCATTGCCGGTTCGGAAACATTCCATAGCAAGAAAAAAAAACAAATGATGAAAATATGCTATAGAGGCAACTCTTGCACCGAGAATTTATGGAAAAGTATAGAGCAACAAAAAAAAATCATGTGGTCTTAATTAATCATAAGAAGGTTTACGACTGGATAAAACATGAATTAGTTCGGCAAGCTTAAAGAATAAAAGGCATATCTCCAAGGTATGTAAAGATACTAAAACAAATGCAAGTTGGGACAATGATGATAAATATTAGTAGTTTTGGAGTAACTAAAAATTTTCAAATCACAATAGGATTTGATAAAAAATCAGCATAAAGTCTAAGTCCTTTCATATTGGTTACAAGGATAGCTAGAAAAAATATTATAGGTTGTATACCTTGGTGGAAATCATACTTTTATAAGGCATTTCTAAAATAAGAAAAAAGTTTGATCAATAAAGAAAACAAT
Source organism: Dendrobium chrysotoxum (assembly GCA_019925795.1). Lineage (NCBI taxonomy): Eukaryota > Viridiplantae > Streptophyta > Magnoliopsida > Asparagales > Orchidaceae > Dendrobium > Dendrobium chrysotoxum. The sequence goes on from CM034313.1 coordinate 90,940,771, forward strand.
TACGAAGAAGATGCTTAGAATTAGTAAAATAAAGATTGAATACAAGAAATATAATTTTAGTAAATGTGAGACTAAACAATTATAAATCAGTAATAGATTTAAGTATCTCAATATTGTATACAATAAAATAAGAAAAAGAATGAAGATATAATTTCTAAGGTTAAAGTTGAACAGTCAAAATAGAAAACCACCTTAGCAAAATGAATATCATGTAGATTTTAATTCTTTATTCCGATTGTTATGCAATAAGGAAGTCAGAGCCATATTGAGTGTAGTGGCAAAGAGAAAATTAAGATGTATGTAGGAAGAAAAGAGTGAATAACGATAATAGTTTATAGATAATAAGGGCATTATCAATGAAGATGATGCAACAAAAAATAAACTTGATGGCAAGGGGAGAGTGCGGACCTTGATGTAAACAATTTAGAACAATCCACGTACACACTTAAATCTAGATATCATTCAATTAACCACAAATAATTTACATTCATTCAATCATCAATAAAAAGTTAATTAATAATTGTAAATCATAAGTCTCTATTTATGGATATGGAAATAATTTACAAGGAAAGGGGTAATTATTTGAAAACATATAGAATTTATATGAAATAACAACTATGTCCCTTTATGTTGAGATATTACGATAAAATTTCCTAAATAAACATACATATTTCTACCTATCATCTGTCACCTAATATCAACATTACTACCATCTACCTAACATATTTAAACTTACAACCTACCTCTTCTAAGAATTATATAAGAGGATTTGGTTAATTTGTTTTGATGCACCCAATAACAAGAAGAAACAAATAGAGAAAAGAAAGAGAATGAGGAGAGGGGTGTCATCAGAGTAAAAAAAAAAAGTTTTATTGGCTGCTTGCAAAAGCTGTTCTTTGGCTTCTTCAAGATCAAATGAGTGTTGCTAATTTCATTTCTAGCAAAAGAACAAGTTCTTGGTTATCACAAGGAATGCTTCCAATTTGAACTTCTACACTAGAGAAGAGAATAACTTAAGCAACAACAAAGTCTCCTCCACGTCTAGCCCCATCTTGATAGTAGATGATTGTATTTTCTCTTGGCTAGACAAGGTGATAAAGGTGATATATTTGTCCATATCTCTAACTTTATATGAAGTATAATTTTTTGAAATTTAACGGATTATTTGATCTCTATGAGATCATGAACGTACTTCAACCAAAACATGTAGATTTTGGCATTCTTTTTGTGGAGCTTGATTTTTTCCAATTATTTTGTTGTCATCACATTTGCCTCTAAATTGGGAGCACTCACTTTCCTAACACTTCATTTATGAGAACTGTGATTATTCAAAGTTGATTTAGGAGTCTTTTGGTATTGTGAGAATTGTTAACCACTAAATTTGTCATCATATTTGATTAATAAGTATATTACAATTGTAAAATATAAAATAAAATACATTCATACAAAATTAATAAAAAGGTTGAAAAATAAAAAATATATCGAAAAATTACATAGAACTTCTACATTTTTATGTACAAAATATGGAGGAATGCTTTTTTTTCAATTATTTTGCTGTTCATCACACTTGCCTCTAAATTGGGAGCACTCACTTTCCAAACAGTTCATTTATGAGAGCTGTGATTATTCAAAGTTGATTTAGAAGTCTTTTGGTATTGTGAGAATTGTTAACCACTAAATTTGTCATCATATTTGATTTATAAGTATATTACAATTGTAAAATATAAACTAAAATACATTCATACAAAATTAATAAAAAGGTTGAAAAATAAAAAATATGTAAAAAAATTGCATAGAACTTCTATATTTTTATGTACAAAATATGGAGGTATATATAGACTCCTCAAGAGTCGTATAATAGAAATAAATCAAAACTAACCATAAAAAAGGGGGAAATAATCCAATAAGGGTCGACGGCTAGAGGAAGCACACAGATTACAATCCTAGGGCCATAAGAAGATCGATCCAATGGTTAGAACCCCAAACCCATGTGCTCAATAATCCCTAAGATTGGATAACAGGTGACATACTTGGGTGGGTCGTGCATGAGATTGTGGTGGAAGCCCATGCATGCATAGGGTGTGCGGTACCACAATCTTCAACAAAAATTTAGGCATATTAACATTTTAAGTATTGTGTCTTGTCAAACCAAACCTATCTTTTCAAGAATTACCTTGCACCATATTCATGTCGTGTCACATTAGAAGGCATCGTAGAATAGAATTGACTTCAAAGAATCAAGGGAAAAGCAGAGTCGTTGCAAGGTCCCAAGCCCTGGATGAGGAAAGTGGAGGGTTGTGTTATGCAGTTGATAGCCAGCGTAAAATTTGTCGAATAATCATGACATGGATCTTTTAATACTGGGACGTTCCCTGTAAGCGACAAGTTGTATGACCTGAATACAATGAGAAGTGTGCAAGTGTCGTAGTACTGGCGCCCGAGTATAGTATTTAATAAGCAAGGGTTCTCACATCATGGACGAATATGGGTAAAGAAGCTAGTTTATGAAATTAGAATTAGAATAGAAACTTGGAATATAAGTTCTTTTAAAAGCAAATTAATGGAATTAATAGATATTATGATTCATAGGAATAAAATATTCCATGCATTCAAGAAACAAAATGGGTTGGAGAGAATGCTAAGGAGATTTAATAGTTTATGATTTAAACTATAGTATTAATGTAAGAGTCGTACTAAAAATGATGTAAGTGTGATTATAGAAAAGAGTTTAAATGATAATATTATAAAAAATAATAGAATTGGAGATGGAATTATAGTTTTAAAGATTGTTGTTAATGTTAAGATTATTAATATTATAAGTACTTATGCTCCTAAAATAGATTTGGATATGTGTTCGAAATTAAAATTTTGAAATGACTTAGAAAAATTAATACAAAAAATATCTCTTGAATAAAGAGTTTTTATTAGAGGATATTTAAATAGACATGTTGGTAGAGAGATTAAAGATTTTAAAATCATTCATGATGGCTATGTGATGAGGACATCCGATCATGGAAAATATATCAGAGACGTGGCCAATGATCTACGGCAACGATCGCACCGATCTATTTTTAATTTATTATGTGTATTTGTTTTATTAATTTGCATTTTCCGTTTTTGCCCTTACTTAAGGGCCGAGTCATATGTAAACCCTAGGGGCAAAATTTTCTTTTAGTTTCTTACATTGTATGAGGCTATTTATAAAGCCCCTTATATTTCTTTTCAAGTTAATGAAAAATTATAATGAAAATTTCCTGCATTCTTGTGTTTGTAGGAGAGCTTGAGAGCTTTGGAGAGAAGTCCCTAGGGAGGGAAATCAGATCACCCACCAGCCGCAAGAAGTGTCTGGGCTCGTGGTTCTCTTCTCCTTTTCTTCTTCCTTCTTCTTCCCTATCCTTAGCCGTCGGCCTCCCATCATTCCCCCTAGTCCAAACAGCCTGTTTTACCCCCTCTCCACCCTAGGCCAAAACCTCCCACCTCCATTCCAAATTCTGGCCGGTCCTTCCCCACCTCCACCACCTTAGCCGCCGCCCCCCACTCCAAAATCAGCCCCAACCACCGGCCAACACCTTTTCCCCACCCCTCCCAACCACCGGCCGCCCCTTCCCAAGTCCTTTTTGCCTCTAATGAAAATTCAAATTCCCCTCATCAATACCTTCCTTTTTCACCAAACCCAATTTAGGAAAATTTTGATTTCAAATCAATCAATCAAGTTTTGAATTTTTAAATCTTTCCTAAATTAGGTAACCCAAATTAGGAAAGTCACCTAAATCTAGGTCAAATCAATTTCAAATTGAAATTGATTGTAATCCATTTCCCTTTCTACAAGAACTTGATTTAGTAAGTCCTAACACCCCATCCCTAACCCTACTCCAATTCATCATGCCGCCGCCCCCTCTCCTATTTTCTCCCTCTCTCCACAATTAACTCATCTCCTCCTATGGACATCAATTGAATCTCTCATTAAGAAATGCTTTCCCTCCATCCTTTATTTGAAATTCAAATTTCAAAAAATAAAAGCTTTCCTTATCCAAAATTGAAATTTTATTTCAGATTTTTCTTTTGGAAGGAGCTGTCTTCTCTAGCCTGGGCCAACCATTACCTCCCCCCTCCCGTCCTCTCTCCCAAAATCATTCCTAAACCCTCATTCTAGGGTTGCCAAATTGTTGTCCTGATTTTCTGGACAGTGATTGGAGGCTGTCTTGCTGCCCGAGAGATCACCGTGTGCTGTCCGGAAGACTTAGGTTGCTGTCCAAAGAATCCAACCCAAGATAGCTTGTTGTCCACCATCCCGAGGTCACCAAATTGCTGTCCTAGGGAAACTAGGAGTTGTGTGCTGCTATCCACTATCTTTTAAGCACCCAAACGTCCGCGCCGGAGCTTCGTATCTCTTCTCCTTTGGGTAAACTCTTCCTCCAACTCTTTTATCTTCCTAGTCACTTTTCAATTGTGGTTTTAGTCGATTCATAAAGATCATGTTAATTCTCCTCCGCTAAAGCCTAGTGATTTAAAGAGTTAAGTTTGAGATTCTTGCATAGTGACTAATCTCATTGTTAGTTTATGGATTACCGTTGAAAACCACTCATGTATGCAACATTAAAGTAATTAATTATTTTGTGATCTCAACTTTTATGCATGTGATTTGGCCTAAGCTTGTTTTATGTGTTTCATCTCGTCGTTTAAACAAATCACTATAAGAATATAATTGATTTGCTCTTTAAATATTAGGCGTGCAAATTCCTAATCAAATCATCTTTGCATTTATGTCCTGCATTACTATGAGTATGAAGCGACTAAATAAGATGGTTGAATTATATTAGATTTTTCTCTAGCTTATGATTTTATAATTGTTAATACATTATTTAAGAAAAGAGATAAGCATCTCTTCACTTATAAAAATGAATATAGTAAAACTCAAATTAATTATTTTCTTATAAGAAAAATAAATCATTTATATTGCAAAGATTGTAAAGTTATTACGAGTGAATGTTTATGAACTCAACATCACTTATTAGTTTTGAATTTTAAGAAGAAGGGGCACAATATGAAAAATAAAGTAAAATATTATCTTAGAATTAGATTGGAGCATTTAAAAAATACTAACAAAAATATTTTTTAGAGTAAGATTCAAGATATTAAAATTTTGATTATACATAAGCAAACTAATATTATATGGGAAAAAATAGCTAATAATATTAAGAATGTAGAAAAGAATGTGCACGGAGTATCAAAACGAAAAGCTCCTAATAGTAAAAATAATTGGTGGTGGAATCAAAATGTGCAAGAAAAGATCAAAATTAAGAAATTTTGTTATAAAAAATTGATTTAGATGTAAAAACTCAAAAAATTTGAAATGATATAAAGATACACGTAAAGAGTCTAAGAAAATAATATGTGATGAAACAATATGGCCGAATCTATGCCTGGCCACCAACTGATGTCAGATTTCTGCCCGGCCACCAACTGAGGTCGGACTTCTGTCCGTCACCGGACTTTCGTCTGACTTCTACCGGACGCCGAACTTCCATCCATCTCCGGACTTCCTCCCGTCGTCGGACTTCTACCTGCCGCCAGACTTTCGTCGGACTTCTACCTGACGCCGAACTTACGTCCATCTCCGAACTTCCACCCGTCGTCGTACTTCTGCATGTCGCCAGACTTTCGTCGGACTTCTACCCGACACCGAACTTACATCCATCTCTGGACTTCTACCCGTCGGACTTCTACTAAAAGAGTCTAACTCATTAGGAGAAAACAATATATGCTAAATCGGGCACAAATCTCAATGCAAAATCAAGTAGGAAACTTCAGCAAATTTACAGTCAAACTGAACGTCTCGAAAATATGAACCCAACGACACCAAATTCGACTCAATCCGAGCCCAAATGAGTCCAAGTCAAAGGCCTAAACCACATTTGGAAGGTTCAAACCATAATTTGGATTATCAAACGGTTTTCAAACGTGGCATGCTTACAGTCGAATCGAGCGGCTCGACGAGACGAATCCAACGAGCCTAAGATCGTCAAATTCTAATATCATTAAGACATTCAAATGCCTAATAAATGTTCCACGATGAAGGAATTTAACATCGGCCGTCCATTCAAACCACTCCCAATTTACCCTTGATCTTTCTCCTATTTATTGGTCATGTCACTCTCATAAAACTATAAATAGACCCCTCATTTCTCATGAGAGGGGACCCAAGTAAAAAGAGAAGGGAGAGAGTTCTCTTGCCACAAAACTCCTCCTCGACCACCGCCGAACTTTAGCCCGGCCACCGACTGTCGCCGGACTTCCACCCAACTACCGACGGACGCCTGAATTCTGCCCGGCCACCAACTGTCGCCCGATTTCTGCCCAGCATCAACTATCGCCAGATTTATGCCCGACCATCAACTAACACCGAATTTCTGCCTGGCCACCAACTGACATCGGATTTCTGCCCGTCATCGAACTTTCATCGGATTTCTACCCGACGCCGAACTTCCATCTATCTCCGAACTTTCTCCCGTCGTCAGACTTTCGTCAAACTTCTACCCGACGCCGAACTTACGTCCATCTCCGAACTTCCACCCGTCGTCGGACTTCTGCCTATCGCCGGACTTTCATCGGACTTCTACCCGACGTCGAACTTCCGTCCATCTTCGGACTTTCGTCCGTCACCGGACTTCTACCCGTCGCGAACTTCCATTGGACTTCTATCTGACGCCGAACTTTCGTCCATCTCCGGACTTACACTAGTCGCCGGACTTTCGTCGGACTTCTACCGGACGTCGAACTTCCGTCCATCTCCAGACTTCCTCCTGTTATCGGACTTCTGCATGCCGCCAGACTTTCGTCGGACTTCTACCTGAAGCCGTACTTATGTCTATCTCTAGACTTCACTAGACTTTCATCGGACTTCTACCCGACACCGGACTTCCGTCCATCACCGGACTTCCACTTAACCGCCGACTAAGGTCCTTCTGACCTCCATCGCCCACCAACTAAGGTCCTGCAGACCAAATGAACATATCAATATTGATTCTTCCAATTTCCACCATGTAATGCATCCTATATGATGTATATTTGTTACATCAGGCCAAGGCCTTCCCTCCAATAAAGGGCCTCATTTGTAATCAACTGCGAATACTAGTGGATTCAGTCAAACTGGCCTAGGCCCCATGGTTTTTCCCCTTTTCTGGGTTTTCCATGTAAAAATCTTGGTGTCTCTTATAAATACTGTACCATCTCTTTTTATCTGATTATGTGCTGGATCTTCGTACAATGCTAAGACGTTAAACTTTATATTTCTCCATCGCTATGAATATTCCAGGATGCAACAATCATCATTAAATTAAAGGTCCTAAATGAAACATATTATAGATTTGACTGCATAGTAGTGAATTTTTAAAGCAAACACCTACTCGTACCTACCGAGAACCTCAATATTGCTTGCTCTACATCAAAACTAGTTATTACTTTACATTTCAAGAAAACAAGGCCTCTCAGTTTGATTGCTTATTCTACCAACATAGGCATTAACTATGTTTGAAGCATCACCAAAAGCATGAGAAGAATATGACAATTGTTTAACAAGCGGATTCATGGTCACAGTTGACAACGGCAGAGCGGAAAATTGATGCAATCATCTCTATTGGATTAACAAACATGCAAGCACGCACAATGTATATCGTAAGTAATCAGATCTCTAAAACGCCAGGAAAGCTCCCATAAAGATGCAATCATCTCTGCCCTAAACCGAAAAAGCTTTCCTTAAATCATTATTAAAAATAAATGGTCCTTGACTGCGACTACTCTTTAGAATAATACAATAGCAACAATATACAAAGTAACAGGAAATGGAAAGCCCATAATAAAATATTTCCCACCCATCCAATTGATTCATCAAACTCCTATAAAAAAGACGGGGATCCTATTCCAGCTACGTTTCACCAACTCAACGGCAAAATCTTTTATTCCCCATATCTGCACGTTATAATTCACTGATCAGCAGCCAACTTGACCTGTGGGCTCCATGAATGACACCTTAATCACCATTAACAAAAAAGAAAAAAGAAAAGAAAATATTGTACAAATGCAATTCTCAAAACATCGCCATCCAATCTTCGTCGAACCTACCCCTACAAACCCTAGAACCCACAAAGCTCAAGCAAACCGACGCAATCACATTAAAAAACTTTGCAAGAGAACCAGCGAGGTGCCGAAAGAATAAAAAGTGGATACCCTAGACTATAAACAGAAATGCTGAAATGAAGATAAGAAAGCGGGAAAAAAAAACTGCAGCCCTAGAAGATCAAAACCATAAAGATCTGGACCTCGGGGAGCGCGAGGAGCGGAAGCCGACGGCGTCAGTTGATTCGATTCCGGCGACCGTGATTAAAAGTTTCGCCGGCGGAGGCGGCGCGTTCGGATACACATGATTCGATAATTGCCGCCTTTTATAGCCATGTAGATAGAGAAAGCGGAAGCCAAGTCGTCACGGTAACGACACCGTGACAAACATTCCATTCTCGCCGGACACTTCGAGAGCATTTTACAGTGAGCGAGGGAACAGTGAAAAGGTCGAAGTATATGGGCCTGGCTATTTGGGCCCTTAAAGGTAGATTCCTCTGTTTAGTATACCTGTTGACCTAAATGGGCCTGAACTTAGAATAAGACCGTTTAGTAAGCCTGCTTAGGTTTTTGAACTGGATTTAATTCAAAGCGAAATAATAAATTAACTTTGTATAATTTAAAATAAATATTTATTATAACATATATAAACCCATTTTTGAGTAATTAGCTAGAATTGACCTAATTTGAAATCTTCAGAGCCTTCGATTCTAAAAATTAGTTGTTTAAGACCCCTCCCTGCATCATTATCATCAACACCTCTTACTATATAGTAATTGCAGCCGCCATAACTCCTCTAAGACTATCCTTGCTACCATTCCTGCCACTCGCCATTGCCATCCCCACTAAACGAAGGTACCTAATATAATGGGTGAGACTATGACTTTGTTTGGGACAGCTTTTTATTGCTTCTGAAAGCAACTTTCTAGTATAAAAATTAATATTTTTATATTAGAAAGCTGCTTTAAGAAGCAGTAAGAAAGCTGTCCCAAACGAAACCTATATGTTGTAGTGGTCGTAACATGAATTACATTTATTTGTTATGTATCGTTAATACTATTATCTTTGGCACTTCACATTCTCTCAAGATTTGTTACTATATATCATTTCATGAGTGGTTTGTCAAACTCTATTAAGGGATTGAATGATATGCTCGCATGAGGACTTTTCTATCATGTTTGAATTGTCTCAAAATTTATGACTTTTGAGTGTACACTTTAAGTGTATGATGGAAATGGTTCTTATGACTTCGATATATTTGAGAATTAGATGTTTGAACATATGGATTAATTAAAATTGACAATATGGAAAACACTTGTTAAGTTCTTCTCAAATAGCAATTGCTTCAAACAATCTTAATGAATATAACATTTATTTTAATGATCGTTATTAAATAATTAACCGCCCTAAAAGAATAGCATTAGTGATAGTCTTACAGATCAAACTGCTGAGATCTTTTGTTGACATATGTTTAGTGTTAAGGACTTCGGGTTTTATGGAAAACCTTTTCGACCATTTTCGAGCTAAGAAAAATAGTTAGTTAAAAGTAATGTGTTTTTGAAAGACGCGTCATTAATAACAACTTTAAGTTCTCTTTTAAAAAGTTGTATTTTTTAAGATATGACATAGGCTTCGTTTGAAACAGCTTTCTTACTGCTTTCTAAAACAACTTTTTAGTACAAAATTTTTTTTGTTCTAGAAAGTTATTTCTGAAATCAGTAAGAAAGCTATCTCAAATGAAGCGTTAATGAGATTTTTAATAAAAAAAACTTAATTAACCCTAAACAAAACCTCAAATATCATTAATTAGACTAAGAATCACTAATGGCATTTTTTAAATTTAAATAATAATAGAATTTTTATTTAAATAAAATAAAAAAATGGAGAATATGTGACCCTACCTTCAACTGAGAGCTGAGTGTTCAGAGAACAGGAATTCCTTAACATGGCAATAATGCCAAGTTCTGCTTTGATATAATTAGGCTGTCATTAGCAGATGTGTTTATCTTATTAAATAATCATATAATTGAGAGATACCTAATAATTTTTTTATTCAGATTAATTATCTATCAGCTCTTATATTAATTTGTCTTACTTGATCTGATAAAAGCAATGGCGTTATCTTGCCGTGAGGCTTAAGTCATCTCATTCATAGACTTGTAAATTTATCTTTTTTTTAATTAAATTATTTTAGTCTCATGGGATCAGGACATATCAGATTCGATAAAGACTACTAATTTATTTTAATTATTAAAAATATTATGTGCCATAAAATTTGTAGCTTCACCGTCATTCTAGACATAGAGAGAGAAAATTATTTATGTTTAGAAGATGTAAGATTATTTATGTGCACAATTCAAAGAAAAAAATCTTGTGATTTTATCTAATCCATATAGATTCGATATTCCTATATTTTGATGTTATAAAGTTTTGTCTTTTTTTTTTAATGAAGAAAGTAAGAATTTAATATAAAAATTCAGTTGGAGACTGTGATAGGAGGTGGTGTCATTGATGAGAGAGATTATTACGTGTGGAGTCCAGACACAAAGAACAGTTTTGTTTTGTGACTGTGAACAGTAAAAACGCAGTTACTATTCATCCCTGCTTTTATTGCGCTTTTACTGTTCACAGTCACAAAATCAAATGGTTTTCTGTGTTCAAACTCCATACGTAATAATCTCTTAAGCGATTTAGGGTAGCAGGTATCAATCAATGATGTTGATGAGTGACGACTGGCATATATTATGGGGCACTGATAGATATTGTTCAGTTGGGGAGTTGGATAACAATAACAAATGCGTGTTTTGTGTTGGTGATTGTTCGGTTGCGGACTATAGGTCAAAGTTGGCAATGTCGTGTTTTATGGGTTGACAATTGTTGGCAAATGATGGTGACAGACATCATGAGTATGTCGCCAACAAACATTAGAAGCGGAACACCGATCGGCAGTAGAAGTTAGACTTAGATCAACTCCAAAAGTAGGGCAACTGTAAGTGTTGGATGGTGTTGGTCGATGAACGGCTGATGTTATGAATGTATTTGAGAGACAGTCGCCTCGACTATAGTGGCGATGCATGTGTGTGATGTGTGGATAATAGAGAATAAATAACTTTGTCATTCTAAATGGATAACAAATTAATTCTCTCTCTTCACTTTTTTTATAAATTTCTATTTTCATCTTCCCTATATAGAACTAAGGATAATAGGAAGGGCTTTTATAAAGGCTTATCTCTTTGTATAGTCAACTCATCAAAATTCAAATTCAATTTGCTCTCGTAAACTTCAAAGTTCAGACTTTTTGGGAGAAACTTCCATTGTTTTCACAGAGAAACTTCCATTGTTCTTATCATATATAATTGTGAAAAAAATATTTAAAACAAATGCTTTTCAATTTCTCCCCTCTCATATAAATTTATTTTAATAGGAGTATAATATATAATCAGTTAATCAACTATTATATTCTGTTAATTTTAAAATAAATGTAATTACTTTAAAATTTAGTTAGGATATTTGACTTTTTTTTCCAATCGTTGACAAGGAACAAAAAAGTCAACCAAATACAAATACAGCGTTAGATTTCCAGATTATTGTTATTATTATTATTAAAGTAAAGTATGGCTCTTCCTTGCTTAACGCCCTAATTGCGTTTCCAAATTATCATTTTGTTGACCTAACCAGGTAAATATTTAGAATTTTCAACTATTGCAGCTTGAAATTCACATGGTTTCTCAAAGGTTTTAAAATTAAATTTAAGATCATAAAAAAAAATTGTGATTTCTATAAATTTATAATCAAACTAAACATTGTGATTCGAGGAATTCATGGACAGCAAGAGTGATCCGGTATGAGTTCAAATTTGATTAATAGCCATTTGATTATCTTCGCTTGACTTTGATCCTGTGGCTCCGATTGCCTGATTATGGACCTTCTATCATTTGTTGTCCGACTATGATCTTCCAACTAACATTATTAGACTTATGTCATCTGACAACCTAGTTGAACTTTTACTACTTGGGTCAAGTCACAGCAATAAACTTTAAAGGACAATCCAATGGCAAAATATTTTTCGTATTTGATTCGTGATACATATGGCAATTGCACCCTCCCATTTGAGTTACAATCATTCCCATAGAGATTCGATCAACTCTTCCACACTAATTCAAGTTACTGAGTAATGCTTTGACAAATAATTTCAGATGATCTAAACACTCTTACTAATAATCTCAAATATGTGAAACATCATTGATTGATTTCTCTTAATCCCATGCAGACGTGTTAACATAATTAAGTAACCGTATGATCGACAACTTCATATAGGTGATGCCATAGAATCTAATTTGGAATAAATTTTTCTTCTATCTTTTAATTTACGCAACTGAAGCATAATTTTTAGATGTCAAAATGATTTTTTGAATTGATAAAAATAGCTATTTTTTCAAAATCATCAGGCGAAAAATCTCAAATAAATGCTTAAAATGTTTATAATCTCAATCTCTATAATATATAAAAATGTACTTGGTGAAAGTTTTTATCAATACAAATTTGACTGAAAATATTTAAAAAAAAGGAAATTACATTGAAATAAAAAATATAATAATAGTTCCTTACAAAGAGACGAGAAAATTTCCCAACATGACCCAATGGCGAAAATCAATCAACGACCTCCAAGTCCCAAATTCTCTTTTCTCTCTCCTATATTTTCTCTCCAATTTCCTAGTTCATTTCTCTATTAGCTGATTTAGGGAATTAGGAAATGGATTTTAATAAAGTTAGTTAAGTAGCTTAGGATATTTTAAATATAATATAATATAATATATTTAATTTTTAGTATAAAATTCATTTTTTTTGTTTCAGAAGTTATAGAAAAATATCCATAAAATAGCTCATTTTATTTTTTAGAAACTAATGAAATCGATTTGTAAAACGATTATCTATGATCCCAAAATCCCCACTTGTATCGACAAGTGTCAACCTCTTAAGAATTTGCACTGGTGCTAAGAAATCACATAAAAAATAGTATAATTAAAACACTACAATATATATATTATGGCTAAGACGGTTTATGATTTGAACTTATAATAACTCCTAAAAAAATTAATTTTGCTTTGTTAAAATACAAGTTATTACAATATATGTTAAACATTCTTAATAAATTTCTCTCGATCTCTTCCACGCATGTGAACGTCATCAAGTAATATTGTGACTTATAACCTTGCATAGGTTAAAGTTCAAACATTCTCTGTGGGTTTCTTTTGACATATTCCACATAAGCTAACGATGACAAATAACACTATAATAAATAACCACATATATGTTTTCTCTCGACCTCTTATGCATAGGTTGATATCATAGAGTAAGAGTCTAACAAACTTCCAGTAACTTGAGAACATCAACCAAGCAAGTATATTACATAAAGAAACATCAACCAAGCAAGTATATTACATAAAGAAACATACATTTAGGGGCTAAAACATATAAAGAATTTCATTTTTAAACCAACAACATGAAATAGTAATATCAACAAATTCTTGGTCAACATCACAAGAGATTTTTTGAAATCTTTTGCCGCCTTTAAACTCTTACCCTAACTTTCTAACATATGCTGTGGTCAATCATTAAAAAAATAGTAAAAGAATTAATAATAATGCCCAAAATACTACTTTATGAGATTCACTAATAATAACTTTCATTAATAATAACTTTCATCATAATACTGCCCAAAATATGTTTTATTCATTCTTATAATTAATCGTGACAGTATAGTGAGGAAGGTTTGAGTTCTAACTTTATACGAAGATCCAACTCATATATATAAATAAAAAGAGCACGGGTGACACCAATGTTCTTAAGTGGAAATTCAAAAGAGGGAAAGACTGTGGGCTCTGACATAGCGGAGGTGGTTTGATGATAGAAGTGTTGATTAGGTGGTTTGATGATAAAATGTGTACAAATAGGTTGTGGTTGATTGATAATGATCTGACAGTATTGATGAGGTGGCGATGCTTCTATTGTGGTGGTTTGATGATAGAAGTGTTCAGTTGGCAACAACTTGACAAATGCGGTTGGACGGCTATAGTCTGACATTGGTAGTTCAGTGATGGCAATGGTCTGACAATTGTGGTCGACAACAACGGTTCAACATTAGTGTTCTAGTTATGGCAGTAGTCTGAAACATACGGTCGAGTGACGATACTCTGTCAACAGCAGCCAAGTGGCAGACGTCCAACATCAACAATCAAATGGTGACTTGAAGATAGAATTAAGCGACCTAGTACTGGTTAGATTTGACTATATGCATTCTAAATTTGGAGAACATTCAATCCCTAATTAATATTCCCAAATCTTTAAATATGCTTCAAGCTATTGTTCTAGGCTTATTCGGATTCAAATTGATGATTTTTTTATTACACTAACCAAATCAGTTTGATTATAAGATTATTGAAATCAATGTATGGATGATCCCGATATTAGTTCCAAAACTTCATATTCTTATGTGCATCAAAATTCGTGCCCATTCTTATATTCATTCATTATATTGACTTAATATTATTAATAATAATATTATTATTATAAGAAAATCAGAAAGATGAAAATAATTTTTTATACTCTTAAGAATTGAATTCACTTCACTTTTTTTTTAAGTCGAGTTTCAAAATTTTTATTTAATTTCATATAATTTCAATCAAATAAATACTTAAACTCACTTATGAAAATGATGTCCAATTAATTTCAAATAAAAATATATTGGCCTAATTGAAGATCATATATTAGATAGAGGTAATGTGATCATCTCAAACAAAATTTGTATATCAAGTCCACACTGCTTTGAAGAAAGTAAAAAAAAAAAAAAAAGGTTTATATACCATATAATGTTCAAAATTTGAGAAATATCCTTGTTGGTTTATTTATTAGGGAAATACAAGAGTGTAAGTGAGCCAAACCAACTCGTGAACTAGCTTGAGCTAGACTCGTTAACGAGCTCACGAGTTGAGCTTATCGAACCACGAGGTTGAGCTCAAGCTCGAGCCTATACTCGAGCTCATATAGTTCCATGAGGACCAAAATTACCCTGTTGTGGACCACAAATTACTATTTAAAGATATTTGCGACTAAAATCAATTCAAACATGGTTCGAACAAGAGTTGAAATAAAATTCGATCAAAATTGAGATCCTATGCGTTGAAAAATTCAATTGATGATCAAATCTTTTATCGAGCTTTAATCAAATATGGGTTTTTTTTAATTCAAAAACTAATCAAATTATAATTGATCAAAGTTCAAGCATTGCTCGAATTACACATTATTAGAAAAAATTTATAGCAATAGTTGAACTGTAAGTTTGAATAAGGTTCTTTCGATGTTCGAACACACGTGCAACCAAATATTCAAAAAATCAACTTCAAGCTAAGTTGTCTTGGTTTAAGTTAAGTCAACTCATTTCTCTTAACCTTGCTTGATCTAAGATCAAGAGGAGCTCACCAAGTTTATAAATGAAGTCGCCCTAAGCAGAAAACTACGACCTATGAACTTGTCAAAAGTGGGTAAGTATGTCCATCAACTCGGCCTCAGCGATTCTTCAAGTGGACAACTTCCTTCATATAGGAAAATTATTGATGGTCTGTTAGGCTATTGATCTAGCCACGTACTCAAAGCCAACGACTTCTTATTAGCTCAATGAACGACTTCTTTAAATTGGACATTCTAATTAGGCAACACGACTAGATATATATGTAATCAATTATGTATCGATCAAACCTTGACCCCAAACTAGGGGTGTAAGTGAGCCGAGTTGTCTCGTTAACGAGCCCGAATTCGAGCCAAGTCTATACTTGAGCTCGCATATTAAATGAGCTCGAGCTCATCAATTCACCTAATTTCTTACAATCAATTAAACAATCATAATTCACCATATGAGCCCATTTTATGAGCGAAGCTTCATTCATTTTCTAATTCACTCTTTAAAAACATGCAACAAAGTTTAATTTATTTGATATCACCTCAGCAAATCTTACAGGAGGACTGGGAAAGAAAACATCTTTTGAGAACTAGTCAAACAATACGTCGACAGCTCCCTCCCTAAAATGTTCTCATGGAAATAAAAACCCGCGAAAATTCTTTGCTTCGCCAATGTAGACTATATCAAACTTCGATCTCTTTAAATGCAGCAATTTATAATTGCTAATTTATTATCATCATCAAATATATGAACAAAATTTATTAATGATTATCAAATTTATAGAATATTCTTACGAAAAATTTTATACTTTTTTTTAACAATCATCCGCTCCAAATTGCATAGGAGAAATTATTATGTGCGGTCACCGGATTGTTCGGAGGTCAATAAGGACCTGCCATGTCACCCGAAGTGGTATAATAAATTAGTGACGTGGCACGTCCTGAATGGCCTCTGAACGGCCTCCAGTAATCGCACGTAATAATTTCGTGTTGCAAAGGCAGAAACAGGTGAAATTATTACGTGTAGTCACCGGATGTCATCCAGAGGACAATCAGAATGTGCCACGTTATCAATATATTATGTATCGGTAATATATACTCTACATTTTGGATGATATAGAACGTCCTAATTAACCTCGAGACGATCTGATTGCCGCACCTAATAAGTTCGTCTGCCTCTACCAAGCGAAAAATTATTATGTGTGAAATTTAAACGTGTTCGGAGGCGAATCCGGATACGCCATATCACTGAGATCCAATACATCCAATAATATGACACACCCAAATTCACCCCGTAAGACATTCGAATTTCACATAGAATAATCTCTCATACCATGCAGGGAGGCAGAGCCACCCACCCGCACCGACTTATTTCTCGCAATAATGGCTTCACACAATTTAAAATGCAGACGTCAACCAAATTTTCACCCATTTACAAGCCGACAACGCAGTTTTTACTTCTGAGAGGGTGAATTTTAGGGGCAAAAAGGGGCAGCAGTCGAAAAAATCCTCGTCGTCTCGCGGTCTCGCCTAATCCATTTACCTCATCCCGCGTCCAGCATCAGCAGCTTTCAGTCAACCGCGTGTTCCAGTGGACCGAAGAAGGAGAATTAGACAAGAAACTCTGGATTTCTATCTCTCATATCGAAGCCCTAGGCTTTCTCTCCTGTAATGGAGTATATGCTCTCCAATGTTCTCTTTCGGTAACAAGAAGGGCCACCGCCGGCGAGAGGGGAAGACGGCGGAGGCGCGGAGACCGAGGTTGGAGAGACGGAACGCTGTGAAGAATATCGATTACGATGTTTCGTGGACGTCGGCGTCGTCGGACGAGTCGACGTCGCTGAACACTTCGCGGTCGCTCGATTTCTCTCCGGGGAGTTACTCGAGTCAGAGTAGCTTCCGCATCGGAGGAAGCATAGAAGGAGAGGTCGAGCATCTTTACCGTAGCCTTGGATTATCTGGTCCCGAGGACTTCGGCATACCCATTGCAGCGTATGAGGCGTCTCTCAAGTTTCGATCGTCGTCCGATGTTCTTCCTCGTTCCCGATTTCTTGACTCTGAGGATCCTACTGTTACTTCCGATCTTCCGGAGGAGGGTAGGGCCGAGGCGGTAGTGCTTGGTGAGGGAGTTGGAGCCAGACCACCAGTGGCAGAAACAGCGGTGGTCCTTGAGGAAATTAGGGTTGAAGACGAGAAATCGGGGGAGGTATTGCAGTCGTCTGTTGGAATTAATGGCGACGGGAATGAAGGACTTACCGGTAATTGCTTGCATGTCCTTACAGCTCCTAGTCCTTCAGTATCAGTTCTTTCTCCTTCGCAAGCTCGGTCCGTCCTTGCGTCGACGATTGCCGTGTCACTTCCAGTGGCGTCGGTGATTAGCGAGGACATTGATTTTAGACCCGCGGCCGAGGTAGCTGTGCTGCGCGAAGCAACTAGGGTTAGAAATGAGGAAGCAGCGGGTATCCAGCGTTCGTCTGCGGGCAGGAGTGGTCGCGTCGATGTAGGAATTAAGGGTAACCGACCGCCGGTTCTCACTCCTCCACCTCCAGTCTCGGTTCTTCCCCCTCCTCCTGTAAGGTCAATTCTGTCCCCGCCGCCTTCGATGGCACTTCCTGTTCACGACTTAGCAAGTTCGACTTGGGATATAGTGAGGTCATTCGCTCCGGCTGATGAGAGCGAGGTGGGAGATAGGAGGAGATCGTTTGACTTGGATGAGCAGGAAGACGACGAGGATGATGAGAGTGTTGGAAGTGGAGGAGCTTGTGAAGGTTTGGAGAGAGCTGCGATGGAAGGAGAAACGTCAGACGGTGCTGGGTCCTTCTCGACGTTTATTGACGATGATTCGTCGAGCTCTACCACCGAATTCGTCATCTCACCAAATGGGCGTTTCAAGAAAAAAATTAGATCTTGGATGCGCGGAAATCGTCTGGGGAGTGGTTCCTTTGGAACAGTATATGAAGGGATCAGCGAGTAAGTTTATTTCGGTAGTCTCGCCTTTTTTATTCGTTTTGATTTTATTTTTTGGCGTTAAACTTCAAGCAGGACATTGCATATATATGGGAAATAATGAACATGGGCATTCAAAACAAGTTAGAGGCTAAATCTTGTATTTCTATTTTTATTCTGCAATATTCAAATTTCTAAAGAGTGCTTTCCCTTATATAGTAAGGAATGTCTTCTTATTTTGTCTCTCTTTTTTCTCTCTTTGTTATTTTGAGAAAAAAAAAATAGTCCCCGGCGGATTTAATGCTATTACTCCAACTGCTTAGTCTTAATTTGTGACTTATGAATTTCCTTTATTAGCCTGATGAATGATAGATACTTTGCTCTATCTATTAGCCTGATGAATGATAGATACTTTGCTCTTGTCACGTTGTAATAGCGTTAATATTTCTGAATAGTGTAGTTTTGTACGCACAAATTTTGTGTGAATTTAATTCGCAGTAAGACCCTCAAATTTTCTTGGCAGCATGCAATACATTTTTTTTTCACAAATATTGATAATTTTTTCTATTCAATAAAATCCCTGCCATAACAACGGCTTCATAAGATCTTATAAACGTGTAAAATTGCGAAGTTTATATATACCTACTTTTCTATATGCCTAGTCATCAGCTAGGCTTTATGAATTTTTTTTATGTTCATTCTGCTAGTTACTGTGTATTTGTGTTATAGTATGATATCGCTTCATTGTTTTGAACCTACTAGCTTACTCCGTGAATCCCACCAAACGCCAATCCTTTATCCTTTGTTGGAATTTCCATAATAAATATTATTTTACCTAAAAGAACAATCGTTTGCTTTCCTTAGAACTCATATTGTATGTTTGTATTTGCAGTGATGGTACATTTATTGCTGTTAAAGAGGTGTCTTTGCTCGATACAGGAAACAATGCTCAGCAATGCATTCTTCAACTTGAACAAGTGAGATGGTTCCATGCTTTATTATTTCCACCTCTTTACCATTTCACGTTTTACTATCTTGAAAGCTATAAACTTTTCCAGTCCCTTCAGCTGAGAACTTGTGCTTTCTTCTAACTTTTATTTTCAATGTTTTTTTCTTAGGAAATTGCTCTTTTGAGTCAGTTTGAGCATGAAAACATTGTCCAGTATTATGGAACTGATAAGGTATCTTTGCATGACTATTTCTGTTTTCTTATCATTATTATTCTTTGTCGGTTTTGATTCCAGTCTTTAAGGAACCGTTTTGGTTCTGTTTTATGATATAGTTTATCGAGGATTTCCATTCTGTAGTTGATGCTCCCACATGCTGCTTGCTTGTTAGTAATTGTTTTGAGAACAATTTAAACTGAGTTTCTCAATTGCTTGTTGGATATTTTGTCATGTTTTTTTATCTTATTTAATTAGATATTCATTATAGATGAGGTCCTTTCTGATTTTGTTACTGTTATATTATTTCTCTGCCTGATTGTTTCCCAGCCTTCTCTACAGACGAGAAAAGATCTTAAATCACTTGAAAGTCATCCTCTCTATCCAAGCTGATAGTTAACTATGTTTTCTGAAGGAATTGCTCATAGCTTCTGCTTGCTAACGTTATAAAGTTTGACTTTCCCCTGAGTTAACTTGGAGAATTAGATCTTAGTAGAAAATGGAAAGTGGTCCTTGGATATTATACAATTGTAACGTTGTCCTAGAGACTTCATGTAAGTTATATAAAATGGTTATATTTGTATGAATTTGAGTGTTTACCGGCAAAAAAATAGGTAGAACTATGTGATGCAAAAAATAGAATATCAGAACTGAGGCATGGTAAAATTAGGAATAATTAGAATGCGAAAAGATTCTGTTAGAGAAGCATGGGAGTAGCACCTATTGAGGAAAAGTTTGTATGAGGTGACTTTGGCATGCCAAGAATAAAATAGATGATTCACCAATAAAGCGTAGACAATGTGAATATGAAGATGAGGCATCCCAAAGTTTTGCTTAGCTAGAAATTTTAATTAAAGAATTACATAAACTAAAGATAACATTATGTACACCGCTTAAAATGTGAGTGGAAATGGAAAATTTATAAGGCCGATCCCAAATAGTTGGAAAGATGGTGCTGCTGCTGATGATAATCTAGCAAGTTTGAAGTTGTTGACTCATTGGTAGATAACTCTAATTGTTTATGTTTTCAAGATGGATTCATGTTTATTTTGAAACTTTATGCTTGAAATTCTACTATAAATATTGCTTGATATTAAATAGACGGCAAGGCAAAGCAAAGTCAATAAATTTAAACCCTATAAACAAGTATGGGAATTACGTTCGAACTCCACGGTCTATTTTTTAGCAGTAAAATTTTGATGTGCAGTTCTGTAGAGTTATCTGAAGAGTGACTTTATGTCAACTTTTACACTAGCTCATATTTAACCCAAAAACAGAAGGAATTAATCTTAACCAGTAGAACTCCAAGCACTGGCAGGAGCATGAAAAATGCAATTTGAGGGCATATCGATTTTACTTGAGGGATTTTGCTGTTTGACTAGAACATTCAAAAAAAGGTTTTCTCTAAACAAGGTGTTCATAGTTGATGTTGATAAATACATTTTTTTACAGCCTTTTTTCATCATTTTATATTAAAAGAAAGCATCATATTCTCTCCATGAAATGCCTTCAAGTAATTTATTTTCCATAAAATGGTCTTGTACTGGATAGGCCTTGAATGGAGAAGTTTAGAATGCCAACAAACTTTTGTTTATTCTCTAATTCACCTAGCCCGATAGTACTCATTTTGCGAATATCTAAAAAAATCCATTACAAGACACCATAACATATATTTCAAGTGGAGACATAGATCGTTATGATTTCTTTGTACCTGAAAATGGGATCCATTATCTAAGAATTTGTACAAACATAAAACAAACGTTAGATATTTTAAATTTGTCATCATTAGCCTTATCCTATCTATTTGGGGTTGGCGTAGGTCTTTTGGAAATATATTTTTCTTTTTAGAGTTAAAAGTTTTAGTACTACACAAAATTTTATTCTAGGGTTAGATGATCTTTTTGCAAAGTCCATTGATTCAGTATTTGCTTCTTTGCCCATCCCAGATTTTCGTTCTCTACATTATTTTGCAAGCACAACTTCAGCAGTCATATCTAAAAGATTGTCATATTTTATACTTGTTTTTCGTCTAATGATTTTGTAGTGAATGAATTTTTATGGTAAAATTTTCTTTTGCAGGAAGAATCAAAGCTTTTCATCTTCCTTGAACTTGTAACACAAGGCTCAATAGCTTCTCTTTATCAAAAGTATCATTTGCGCGATACACAAGTTTCATCATATACAAGACAAATCCTCAATGGTTTGAATTACCTTCATGAGCGAGACGTGGTGCACAGGTGAGTAAAACACTTTGCTCTTTTATCTCGTTGAACTCGATAATTCATTGTACATATTGGAGCATTATGATTGCTAATAATGATTTAGACTTTTAGCGGGCAATGTAACTTCTATAATATTGAGGTATATGTGTGAGAATATTGAGGCATGTGCTATTAAGGGATGATTTTCTTGTTTGTTTCTTGGTTTTGAATCAAACTAGTTGAAGACTAACTCTAGATTTCTGTTCTTGTCGGTTGTTTCCTCAACCTCTATCATATGCATATTTTTGTAGAGAACCAATGAATTGGCATAAATAATCTTAATGACGAAACAAGAATCCTATCATAAATTTGATATGTATAAAAAGAGAGAAAATGAGAGGGGGGCCGGCCACACTAGAGAGTAGGAGTTAACTATCAAGTAATCACCCCTTCTTTTTGTTTTGGCCAGCCAACCTTGCTTGGCTAATGTTTATTCGAATACTTTTATTCAGACAAATTTTCACATTAATAAAAATCACATTCTCTCAACATCTAAGAAACCAAATTTCAAAATTCAAAATTTACATTTTCAAATTATACTTGCAACAATAAATTTAAAATCACACATATAAAATATAAGTTCTACTTAATAAATTTGACTTTGCTCCTCATCATGGGACCTTGATTATTATTATTGGCCTACTTGTTGGTATGGGCTTTTAGTTTTTGGTCAACTTCTTCCTGCATGGGCAACTTGTGCCACATCATATTTACTTTGTTTCGACAAAATGCCAAGAAGACACTCACTTTGCGGCTGGCCTCAGATGGGAAAGGGGAATTTAGAGAGTTAGAAAATATGAGGAGATACAATACTTGGGAGTAAGGTTTCTTTAATCTAGTTTACGGTTGATTGGTGGCTTCTAAATTTAAATGATTCAGTTAAGAACCATGGTTATGGAAATCGTATATTGGTTATGTGATCCCATTAAAATGGAGTGCCTGCAAATTTTTGTTGAACTGCTTAGACTGGCTTGCCAAAATGATTTTTAATAAACTTTGGGTACAATATAGATTCAAGTAAATTTTACTATCCCTTGTTGTTTCAACTTTTTGCATAGAAACCTTTTAAGATCAATCTCACGGCTGGGTAATTATAATAAAAGCAAGAGGATCAAGTCGAGAACTCACCAAGATTTGTAGAATTTTGAGAAGGGGTGAGAGGAAGGTTTATCCTTAGGAATGGGAAGTTTAGGATAAGGTAGTGATGTGAGGAATTATTATGGTAGGTGGTAGAAGATGGAGAATGGTCTTCAGGCTCTACTCATAGCAACTTTCCCAATCCCTTAGTCGTAATCCAGAAATATTAGCCACAATTTTGATCTTTTTATATTGATGTTTTCTCCTATTTTACAAAAGAGAGCTTCTCCTTGGAATGTAAAACTCTTATTTATAATTAAGAAGTATTTAAATCAGGTTAAGAGTTTGTTTAGGATGGCTATAACCTTTTATAAAGTTGATTGTGAAGTTATTGTGAGAAAGCAACTTAGTTAGGCTTCATTTGGAATGGCTTTCTTACTGGTTCTTAAAGCAGCTTTTTAGTACAAAAATTTTAATTCTGGTACTAGAAAGCTGCTTTAAGAAGCAGTAAGAAAGCCGTCCCAAACGAACCCTAATTCTTGTTGCAAAAAACATTTTTAGAACAAAAATTCCTAAAAAAAGTAATAAAAATGCTGTCAAAAAATAGTAGCCAAACAAATTATAGATGCTATCTAAAAAGTAAAGCAATGAGAAATCTATCCTAAATACACTCTAGATCTATCTAAATTTGTGTATATAAATTTTTTTATTTTTTAATTGTTTTGTTCTACTAAGTTAATTATATTATGTGTGAATTATAATACATTGTTAAAGGGAGTCTCTCTATGGTGAAATTATTCTGTGCTGAAATGGACGGTATCCGGAGGCTAATCAGAACGTGTCACATCACCCATTTGCTGTGTACCGGGTGATGTGGCGAGTTCCGATTTGTCTCCGAATGGTCCGGTGTCTGCACAGCTATGGCATGATTGTTTGACACATAGCAATAATAAACATTTGTTAATGCATACATAAAACAAAAAACAAAAAAAAGGTGAAAATATTTTCTCGCTGTTGAAGATGCAGTCTTGATAATCTGCCACCATTTTTTTGTTTCTGATTTTTTTCTTTGGCCTAGGGAAGCTAGTTTTTCACAACCATTAATCGCCTAATCTACTTCTTTCTTTCCAGAGATATCAAATGTGCGAATATATTGGTTCATGCAAATGGTTCTGTCAAACTTGCAGATTTTGGATTAGCGAAGGAGGTATAATAATGTCTTTTTGATTTTGTTTTTTTAGGTTTTTGTTTATATGCTATAATTTTTATATCTTATATTACTTTTCCAATTTCAGATTTCGAAATTTAATGATCTGAAATCTTGCAAAGGAAGTGTGTACTGGATGGCCCCAGAGGTTAGTCTGTTATATCATTAATCTTCATTAAACTATAGAATGTGGAACATAGATTTGTAGTCATGCAACACCACGGTGCTGAGAAGTTGTTTCTATGTAGGTTGTCCATCCTAAGAAGACATATGGGCGTGCAGCTGATATATGGAGCCTGGGCTGCACTGTACTTGAGATGTCGACTCGTCAGATTCCTTATCCGAATGTGGAGTGGGTAAGTGATTTAAATGATGTTCTGGTCCATTGCTGCAGCCTCCTATTAACGATTTCTTCATTTGCAGCAACATGCTTTCTTCAGAATTGGCCGTGGCGATCAACCCAATATACCCACTTACCTATCAAGCGATGCCCAGGACTTTATCAGAAGATGTGTTCAGGTGGATCCAAATGCTAGACCCACTGCCGCGCAGCTATTAGAGCACCCTTTTGTCACGAGGAGACCGCTTGAAACCTATTAATTATTGTCTCATTCATATGACTTATGAGGTAATAATACATCTTTTGTCAAAGAAAAATACTCTCTGCTTCCGTTGAATCAACTACTTTTTGTCATCCTACTTGTTTACTTTAAAAAGATGTTGGATAGTCACATTCTGCTCTATTCTGCCACAGTGCTCGTATCCGTGAGAGCCTTGGGATTAACATTCCAGACGAAGAGCTTGGTTTGCAGCCTGTTTTTTCCCTGCACGAGCAGCAGAATCTGTGCTATATATACTTATTGATGCCAATTATAGGTACTTTTTGTGGCTTAAGCTGAACGCAATGAAGTAGGATTGGCATCAAAATGATTCTATTATTCAGATGCAGCGTATGAGGCTATTGAGTGTATATTGTAATAGTTTATGTGTTTGTCTTCCTCGTCTTCTCTATTTTTATTTCTACGCAAATGTAGGGGTGTTCATAATCTTAATTCTGTAGGTCTAAATCACTAATATTGATGTCCAAGGCTTCATTCTGCTGCTTGAAATAGAAAAAATAGCATTTGAAAATCTATATAAATTATTAGAATCTGTCATTTCGTTGAGTGGTGTGAAAAATCAAGATTATTGTAATTTTATATGATTTATTTTTTTTAATTCAAACATGATTAAGGTGAATAAGCTGTGGAATAAGATTGGTTTTAAGCTAAAATATTGCCTTGTTTTAAAATTAAAATTTTTAAAATATATAATTTCTAAGATTATATAAATTCTTAGTTAAATATAGTCTAATAAGCATCTATAGAAGAAATTGATGTTACAGGCGTTTTCCGCTATTAAAGTTTATTCATATTGGTCAAAAAGCTTAAAGATGGAATAATAGCACATGCTCTTCTGATAAGAGCGGGACGAGCAGTTCTACCATCCGATGTGGATTGCTGCTTTCTTTATACGATTTGAATTTTCGGCGAAAGTTATCTGTTGCGCCGCTTAGTTTGACCATTGTACAACAGAAGTTCGAATGCTAGCAATGTTAGCTGTGCGTGGTAAGACGATGGCTTTATAGAATAAGGCTGAAAAAATTGGGTCTGCATTGGGTCCAATTTAGAATTACCTGGCTCGTTTTTGCAAACATGACACTTGGACCCAAACCGGACTGTTTAGACTCGGGTCAACCCGACACGACTTGAACCAGGCAAATTTTCTATCCGGTGAGGCTACGTACTCTGTGTCCTCGAGAAATCCAGCTACTCCACGGTTGAAAGAAATCCGGCGAGGTTTTTGTTGTAGGAGGCTCCATCCTCTGCATCCTCGAGACCGTAATCGAAGATCCCGCGCATTCCTCCCTTTCACAGCCGGTGCAGTGTCTTTGCCACCTCTTTCAAATCCTCACCGGCGCAAAACTGCCTGTAAACCCATCCGCCTCACCATCCCCATGACCGCAGCCCTCACCGCCCAATTCTCCACCACATCCTTCGATCGCATCACCGCCACACCGAGATCCACTGCCTTCGATTACAAACAGGTCAGTTTGGGTTTACTTTGGGTTAGCGGGTTGACTTCGTTTTTACCCGTTTTTTCAAAAGGGTCAAATCCTAGAATCCGAACTCGACTCGTTTGCGAAACGGGTTGATCCTAACCCAAAATTGTTCAGGTCGGTTTCGTGTCAGATTTTTGGGTCGTGTCAAATATTGACACACATATTCTAGAATTTGCTAAATACGCTTGTTTGTGGAAATCTTAACCCCACGCTTTTTTTTTTTTTGAAAATATCTTATGTATTTTATGTTTAGGTGCAATCATAGCAAAAAAATTACCTCCTTTAATCTCACAAACTACATCAAATTTTCTTTCTTCAGGGATCCATGATGCAATGGTAAATCATTGTTTGAGCAGTTTTCAAATTTCTTAATTGCAACTTTAACTTTGACATTTCACTCTGTTATTGTTATCAACAACAGTTGGAATTTTCCCCTCAGATTCCCCGCTTGAAGTGCTGGGCAGAGAAAACCTAGAATTTGGTTACTTCATTGATATTGTCTATGGTGTTGTAGAATCAGCTATGTGGAGTAATTATGTATGACACAAGGACTATTCATTTTGATTTACTATTTTCACAATGATGGCCATATTTAGGGGGTTAAAAACTGTTGATACTCTCATTATGAGAAATATTCCTGCTTCTCCTTTTGTGCAATTTATGTTACAATGAAGCTGAAAGTATTTCCCACATTTACTTTGAGTGTTCTTTCTATTTTAGCATTGTTGTAGGTTAGAATATACGCGGCGATAGAGTTAGAATTTTTCGTCTGTGTTGCACGGATATCCAGCACATAAACAGGGAATTCAAAAATACAAGACATTTTACGTGGAAAACCCTGGAAAAGGGAAAACCCACAGGGCTATACTTAGTTGAAATGATTTCACTATTATTTGAATAGATTACAAAGCTAGATATGTCCTTTAATTTGAAGACGATGAATTTACAATAATAGGGAGAGTTGGTGGGAGGTCCAGCTTCAATCGGTGGCTAACCAAAATTCCGGCGTCAGTCGGCAGTCTAACAAAAGTCGGGTGACAGTTGGTGGCCAGGAGAAAGTCTGGCATTAGTCAATGGCCGGGCGAAAGTTTGGCATCCAACAGTGGTAGGACAGAAGTCCGTTGACGGTATGTGGTCGGGCAGAAGTCCGGCGATGGTGGGTGGCCGAGCAAAAGTCCGGCGAAGGGTGGTGATCAGGCAGAAGTTTAGCAACGATCGGTGGTCGGGCAAAAGTGTGAAGACTGTCGGTGGCTCGGCAAAAGTCCGATAATGGTCGGTGGCCGGGCAAAACACCAGCGACGGCTGGTGGCCGGGCAGAAGTCCAATGACTGTTGTAGGCCAAGCAAAAGTTCGAGAATGGCTGGTGGCCGGGTAAAAGTCCAATGAAGGCTAGTGCTCCATCGGTGGTCGAGGAGGAGCTTGGTGGTAAGAGAGATCTCATATTTTTCTTACTTTTCTTCTTTTTCTCTCCCCTGTGAACAATTAGGGGTCCATTTATAATTTTTGGGGAGTGGCATGGTTAGTAAATAAAAAGAAGATCAAGGGCATGTTGGGAGTGTTTTGGATGAATGGCTGATATTAATTCCCTTTATCATATATCGTTTATTGAGCATTTGAGTGCCTTAATGATGTCGGAATTCAACGATCTTGGGCTCATTGGATTTTTCTCGTTGAGCCGCTCAATTCGACTATAAGAATGTCATATTTGAAAATCATTTAGTTGTCCATATTATGCTTTGACCTTCTAAATGAGCTTCCAGCCCTCGATTTGGACTCATTTGGGCTCGGATTGGATCGAATAAAGTGTCGTTAGGTTCGTCTTTTCGAGATGTTCGATTTGACAATAACTTTATTGAAATCATAGTTCGGATAGCTCCAGAATTAGTTTTGGAAGTTTCTAATTCAAATTTATCTCGAGATTCGTGCCCGTTCAAGATAATTTTTTGATGATATATCTGTTGACCTCGTTTTTGCTCGTACTCTTCTGGCGAGTTCGATTAGTTTAGTTGAGCCTCGTCGAGCCCAATTTACACTCGAGGCGACTCGAGTTTAGTCAGATTAGACCCGACGAGGTTTAATTAGTCTTGATCGATACATTCGAACCTTGTCGAGCTCGATTCGAATAAAATTTGCATCAAGTTCTAGTTTAATTTCATTAATTAAATTTAGTTGAGCCGCATTGAACCCGATTCAACTTGCTTTGAGCTAAATTAAGTTTGATTTGAACTCGAATTTAACTTGAACCTGCCCAAATTAGTGCTAAATAAACTCCCAAATTACGTTCTAATAAATTTGAATTTTTAATATCAAAATCAAGCAACTACATCGATGGCTGCGATCTACGATTCAGCCTAAATCCCGCCATTATATGATTCAGATGGGCGTCGAGTAGCGAACCAGTATGGAATGATTTAAAAAAAAAAATCAGAGCGCATTAACAAGCATTTGATTCATGCCTTTCCCGGGGCTGAGGGCCGTTTTTTTTTTTTTTTGGATTTAATCTTTGGTTCACAAGCCAGGCGGTCGGCCTCTGGGTACTCTCCGTCGCCCTTGGGTTCGTAAAAAAAAAAGGTTTCTAGCTCCCGATCCCCCCTCGATCTTCTGCTCTTACTCGACCGAACCAGGAGATCGGAGTCCTCTCTTGCTCACGAGAAATCCAGCCAGGCCTCCATTCCTCTCTAGTTCGCATAGTCTCCCCGACTCCCTGGTTCGCAAGGAGCCCGAAAGCCCCCTGCTCCCTCTCCGTCTCCTCTGGATCGGACAGGACCTGAGGCCGGCTCCTCCTCCCGCAGGTGCTTTCTTCCTCCCTTTTCCTTCTCCCCCTTCTTCTCTTCTTCTTCTTCTACCTTCCTCTCCTTCTACCTTAGTTTCCCTTGACTCTCCTCATTCTAATGCAAAGCTTTGTGGATGATTTAGTTGATAGCATGTTACATTTATGCGAAGTTTATTTTTATTTTTTATTTTGGCTAAGATTGAAAGTGAGGATAGAACTCTCATGGTGTTATGTCACTACACCTCTAGTCCTCTTATTCCTAGCAAATGCATTTATTCTCCATGATTAAGTTTATGGTAGCTTGTGATGGCCGCAGTTGATTTTGTTATAATATATATTGATTTATCTTGTTTTGGAATGAACAGTTGATGTATGAGGCTTATACTTAATTCATGCTATGTGATTTAGAGATCTAGGTGTGAATGGTGGAGGGTCATGAGAAGTCATATTGATTCTTTGTTAAAACATGCATGAAAGATGTTTGACGAAATGCCTCAAAGAAACTTTGCTTGTAGGCTTTGTTTAAGGTAATCTAAATAGTTGCTGTTTCGTTTCATAGTAAGGAATCCATGACAAACTATGTATGAGCCATCTCTATGCATTTTCTTTACAGATTTAAATGAATCACATGAATATCTCTAAGTTTCTCTCTTAGACCACTATTGTCAATCTAATTTCTTTTTTTTAGAACAAGAGATTTGGGTTCGAAGTTTAAGGTATATATTCCGATAACTATGTATTTGTCACTAAATCAACTCTATGCGAAAGAGTTAAGTTTCAAATATATGTAGGGCCTCTCTTGCCGGAATGAATAGACCTCATCTGGTTTATGTTCTTTTATGATTATTGCAAGGCAAAGGGGTGGTGTGAAGTGTGAAAGTCCCTAAGGCTTTATTCCATGAATTGTTATTACGGATCAATGTGACAATGAGAGTCGCTTAGCTTTTGTAGCAGTTTTAACGAATTAAGTTGCACATCCTATGTTGTTCTTTGTCTTTCTGGAAGCTAACGAATCAGTAGTAGATTGAGATTTGGTGATCATTTGAAATCTGAAATGTTTTGTTTTTTTTTAGAGAATTAAAGCAACCCGGTGTGTTTCTCTCAGTGTTTTAATCTGCTACATTCAAAGGCGGAGATGATTTGAAACTCTTTTCTCTTTTCCTTCTCATTTGCTCATTTCTATATAAGATAATAGAAGTTTGTTTGATTATTTCTTTTTTTTTAAGGATGAAAGAGAGCTTATGTCCTTACTCTTGACAGAAGTTTTTTTTAGTTGATAAATTCAAACAGGAAAATTGAGTTTATGTTGCGTTCTCTCAAAGGAAAATTTCCTATGGGATAGATTTCTTGTTTGAAGGATTTTCTAGAGAACTAATTTTCTTAAGAGTTTGCTTTCACGCAAAATAAAAATTTGTTGAAATTTCGGTACAAATTTATTTTTTTTAGGAATTTTGGCTCTAATGCAAACAGATTGATGAGTCACCCTTGAGTTTGTTATGAATTTAGCAAGCAAAGCGTTGGGTCATGTCTAATTATGGGAGTGGTCTAATTGGCGGGAGTGTGGGATGGCTTCCTACCGCATCAAACAGCAAATAATAATTGTGAATTTAGAGATAAAATGTGTATCGAGCTTATCTTTGAGTGGTGTCGGAAAACATTCTCGGTGCTTTATGTTTTATAGAGTCTTCTTTCTTAAGGTGATTTGAGAGCTTTTTGTAGAATTTTGTCATGAGCACATGTAACCCTTTGTGGAGAAGAACTATGGTTTATTTTATATTGAGAAAATCAGCGTCTTATTTTGTGTTGAGAAATTCTGTAACATATTTTGTGAATGTTTTATAATGGAAAGCTTTATGAAACCATCTTGTTAGAAGATTTTCATAGAGTTCACCCCACGTTAAAGAAACATATTATTTGTTTTGCATCGGAAGAGGCTATTGTGGATTTTGTATTTGTGAAGTTTTATGGATTGCTTTATTTGAAGGTTTTATGTCTTGCTTCATTTGGAAAGTTTCTTTGGATTGTTTTGGAGATTGAGGACTTTATGACTGGTATTATGTTTGAGGAGCTTGATATTAGACGACTCTTTCAGTTCTATTTTTATGGACGAATTTTCTCTCTTATCTACTTTCGCTTTCAAAGATGAGTTTCAACAAAAATGTAAATTGGAGACTTGTTTTGGGCTTTGATTTCAGGATTGGGTTTCCTTCTTTTCTACTTTGAGTTTGATATGGGGTGATTTGGGTCATGGTGTCAAATATTTCGATTGCTTTCTTAAAACGTGGGAACATCAAATAGCATCCAAATTTCCCTTACTCTTATTTGTATTTGGCTTAAATGCTGAATGGGAATAAGGGTGGGGCAAAGGCATGTTTGGACTTTGACAAAACATGCCTATCAATGAGATGCTAACATTCCATAGAAATAATAAATAAATATCATTTTTGGAGCAATATAGGAGAGTTCCTAAAAACTCAAGCAGTCTCGGGAAGTAAGCAGCCAAGCTAACATCCAGACAAAAGGAAAGGTATGTTTTTATTTAATAGCATTTTATTTTGATTATTTGCATATTGAACATGATTCTGCTCTCATCCAATACTTGTTCTTTTCGAGGTACTCTTGGGAAGGCAAAAGCAAGGAGCAACTGGAGCACTAGACGAAGGAGCTTGGACAATTGGATCCGAGCATCAGTCGCCCCCATTCATTCTGGTGGGGGTGCTACAGGCGGTACCACCGGGTCATAGCCCCCGGTGTTGTGAGTTTTCTTAAAACTTAGATAGCCTCTATGAAGCCTATCTGTGTACTGTACGTCCTCCCACCTTTAGGGCCTGTAGAAACTTCAATTCTTAGGTAATTTTCTTCTTTTATTTTGTTATAGATCCCTAAGCCCGTTTACACATACGCGAATGTCTAAGGGGTTAAAAATAAAACATCTATTCATCTCCTACAACACTAGTGACACCTAAGGACAAAAATTAAGGACTGAGTCTTAGAGAACTTAGACTTAGGATGCATGCTCCCTTAGGATAGAAATACTAAACATATAAAACCTAGTGACACATCACCCTAGGGCTAGTTTGCCTTAATTCATTAATAAAACAGTAAAATCAATCATAATCTAAATCAAAAATGCATTAAAACACTTAATCTCTAATTAAACTACAATCAACATACGAAATCACTAGGAGGTAGAATTCGAACATAAACTTGAATTAAAATCTAATTAAAACATTAATCACCTCTTAATCAAATATTAACTAGATAAAATTCATCAAAACGAACTCAAATTCTAGGAGTTATAAAATTGAGAAACAAACCTAACTCAAACCCAAAAGACTCATAATACCCAAACTTTTAAAATTCGTAACTAATTACAGAAAAATCCAAATCAAGTAAATTAAAAAGCACTCAACTCAAATCAAAGTCTACTATTCATTAAAAATATTAACTTTCCAAAAATTAACCTAATTTAAAAAGTCAACTCTCCGGTCAACCGTAGTTCAATAACTAGGGCCTGAACTTCCGAAAATCATAACTTTGCCTAGAAAACTCCAAATTCAGCAAACTAGCAGTCTAACTACTCATAGTAAGATCTAGTATTTAATAAAAATACTAACTCCCTTAGACCCAACCTGTTTCTAATAATCCCCTTTTGGACCCCTTTTAGCCTAGTGTATAAGTGGGCCCCGGACCTCCTAACAATCACTAATGCAATTTAAACTTCAAATATTATTACCCTAAGCATTAAGATTGATCCACAAATTAAATTGACTAAAATAGACCTTAATTTACTAATATTTGAACTTTAACCAAATCCTCCTTTTCAAACCTTCAACAAATATTAACACAAAATAACTCAAATCATCTACCCAGTATATGATCTATCCAATGCCACACAAACTTTCTACACGCACGTAGAATTGATTGTTAGGGCACCACTTCTAGATCTAGGCTAGGCCGGTGTTTTCTTTCTCAGTTGTTTTCTGTGTTGTGATCGCTCTTACATGTGGCACGTGTGCTGTTTGTGTTGACTTGGAGTGTTTGTTTATTTTATTACTGTACTGTACTTTATCTGTGATATGATTGTTTGTGCGTTAGAACTACCTTCAGGCTAGGGACGTTTTATACTGACTCAGTCTTATGCAGGTGGCCATGCTCATGCAGCGCTAAAATAAATGGGGGCTAATATGATAAATCATAAATTATAGATGCTTGCTACAGGTGCTCCAGAATGCTTAGCCCCCAAATAATAAGAGCATGGCCAAGTGTGTTTATTTTTATGCATAGATATAACTGCTTGAGATGTGACATATAAACTGCCTAGGATGTTTTATTAGGATAACCTTGCAGGTTCAGTCCGGGTCTAGATTTTCTTTTTTTTATAATGTAATTTGATGTAATTCATATTGAGTTGTGAAAGTCTTCAAAGGCATGGCATTTCAAATGTTAGGTATCCAAAGGGAGAAAGAAAGACCCTCTCTCGGAGAGTTTCTTTTTCATTTGGGTACCCTTCTAGAGAATGACCCAAAGGAGGATGATCCGAAGGAGGAAGATCTGGAGGAAGATGATCCATTCAAAGATGAAGATTTGAAGATGAAATGCCTTGCATTTAAGACTTGCGTCATTCAGTAGGATTAGAATCCAGGATGTTGTCAGTGGGGCTTAGCCACCATTACTTTTCTGCAGACCCTGGGTTGTACTTATACGGCACTTGCCGTGGACTGTGGACTTTTCTTTACTCTGCTCTGTGGATTTATATTGATTTGTTTATTTTGTGTGCGCAGTAAAAATTGCCTGCTTTTCTTAGGTTTCTTTCTTGCATGTGCTTGGCCTGATTTCGCTAGGCTCTTTAGGAATAAAATTTTTCTACTCGTAATTAATACTTAAAATTTTAAGAAATAAATAACATAGAAATGTAACGATCTAGGGAATAGCCGGAATCGTCCGGGGTCGCATGCATATCAATGCATTCTCTCCCTCCTTGCTATAAGACACTTCTCTGCCTGCGGGTAGAGTCCAGATAATCCGACCTATGAGGATGAGGTGCTGGATCTGGGGAAGTCTAGTATTTTCTAAAAAACTATTTTATAAGCCTTTTTTAAAATTCTATGCATATTTGATTTGAGATCGTTAACCACCATGCATTGCATTAGAAACTAATTAAATTAAAATTCTAATTTCATTAGTCTTAGGAGCATACACCCTACATAAGTCCAGGGCCATCTAGGAGACTCTCTAGACGTCAGCCCTACTTCTAATAACCAAACTACCTACCCATCTTTCATAAAGACTTGGACATCATGAATTTTATACGATTAGGTGGTTAACTGGCTTTCCTTTTTAGGCAGGATATAAGCCCAGAATGCATTAGCTAGGACACGGGTGTTAGTGTTACGTAGAATACTAAACCCACCATAGATTTAGGATTCAAGGCTACTATTGTTTCGTAGTACGCCTCATCAGTAGGTAGGTCTTCTGTCTTCCAAAGACCATAAACCCTACATATCCGCATCACACGGATGACGCCACCTCCATCCTTCTCTCCTGCATGCTTCGAGTGCATGATTTACTTATCTTCTCCAGTTTCTTCTCACTACCTTAGTCCCTCCGGATGCTGATGTGAGCTGGGCATGTTGACTAAGCTAAGTTGAGCATTTATTTCCCTTTTGAGTAGGACTTCCTAGTCTTATCCCCTTATGCCAATCCCAACTTGTGAAGAATAATATAGAATCCTTAATCGAGAGTTTTCTCAGGCCCCGGCTTGAGATGTAATTAACCACGGGGGCTTGCGCCCGTGGGAAACCGAATCCCACTCTCAAATAAACCCCATTCGAGCTAATGTATCGGGTGGGGGAAACCCGTTGTGATTAGATCGTACATATTATTATCCATCGAGGTGCACTGGTGAGAGCCACTATCCTCAATGGTTAATCTTATGTGTGATCGAATCTGCCCTCCCATTGGCCAGATACTGTCTCCCTTTACGGGGAGGCGGTCTTTTGTTAGTTCCTTTCGAAGGTCCACAGGTTTCTGGCGACCACGGTGGGACATGTTTCTCTCTCCATCTTTGAATTCTATATTACTCTTTCTTGTGTGTACTCCGGGATTGGTACTCCCTAGATTAGGTTCGTCCTACTCTTAGTTAGGGTCCTTCCTTAGTTAGGATCATTCCTCCTTAGTTAGGGTTTCCCCTTAGCTATGTTCTTTTCCTTCTGGCCTATTGAGCAATTCCGTCCCTTATTCATTCCTTCTCGTTTCGTATCATTATCTTCTACTAATCATTACAACTCTCTTTTGTTCTTCTTAGCAGACAGTGCTATGGCTTCCTTCGTGCCTTCTGTTACCTTCCGCTTTGGTACTGACGCCCAGGTGACACTCCCTGAGTCCCTGCTGGTCAGTCCTCCTGCTGGAGGAATCACTTTTGGTTCCTTCACCGACTCGGCCTTCACCACTCTTGGCGGGCCGACCCCTGTTGAGGCTGCTGCCTACTCTCCTCCCCAGAGGAGAGCTCGCGCAGCCATGCGACCTTTTGGACGTCCAGTTGCTCGGCGGACAGCCCAGGCACATGCTCGTCCTACTCCTGTTCTACCCGTTGTTCAGACTGCCCCGGCCCCTCAGTGCCAGCAGGCAGTAGTTACCCCTGTTGTTATTCCGGTAGAGGCGGCTCGTGTTCGGGTCCCCCCTCCTTCTTCCTCCAGGAAGAGGGGTGCCCAGTCCGAGGCCCCTTCGTCTTCCTCTCATCGGGTTTCAGCTTTCGCTCGACTGTCTCACCCAGAGACCCTCGAGCAGACCCCGACACTTCCTGTAGTCCCTGTTCCCCCTATCGTTCAGGCAGTGGGTTTAGATATTGCTTCATCTTTCGCCTCCGGCCTAGGGAGAAGGGCCAGGAGGAATAGGAACCGTAGACAAAGGTTAGCTGCATCCGAGGCAGATAGACAACGGATGGCAGATTTGTTGGCTCGCCAAGAGCCGGTTCAGGGGAGAGTGGTCCCCGAGCAGCAGGCACCACGACCAGTTTCAGTTGTACCCATTCCAGAGGTTGTAGTCGCTCCTGAGATAGCAACAGTTCAGGGAGGACGCTTCTCTCCGCTGACGCATAGTGGTGATGAGGAGGACGTCGCTCGCATTGCGGCTGCCCCTCATGTTACCACTACTTTACCACGCGCTAGGGTCCCTAGGGATGATGTTGCTCGAACCCTCTCTCAGAGGATTCGAAGCATTATCCGCTTAGCGTGGGGTCAAGGCCCTGTTAGTCGGGAGAGGTTACTCTGCCAGATTTCTCAGGCATTCGTTCACTTGCAGAGGCAGAGGTACCAGTGGCGGAGAGGACAGCCGCCACGGCAACCAGTTACTTCAGTCCCTTCAGTTAGACCGCAGACAGTTGCTTCCGCTGTTGGACGACGCCCACGTCGTCATGGACGAAGATAGCAGCTGGAGCTTGCTAGATCTCAGTTTAGTTCAGTTATGGTAGCCACTCAGCAGTTAGTTGTCCCCACTGGGTCCCGTCGTAGCGGACGGGTGTGGAGACGACGACAGGCAGAGTCCCCTGTCGATGCAGTACAGCCAGTTCAGGCAGTTGACCAGTTAGAGGCAGTTGTTCCTTCCGGATCAGAGGCAATTCCGATGGTCTGTGATGCAGCGACGGACGATGATGTTATAGTCCCTCCCGATGGTTCACCAGCCCGGGGAGAGGTAGTTTCAGCTCCTAGCCCCCGTAGGATTTCTTCCCCTATGGGTCTATATATGGAAGCGCTTTGTCAGACCTTCTCCGAGGAGCACATACTCAAAAAGTCAGATGAAGATATACCAGTGCACCGAGTGTGTGTGATTACTAGACGAGGTCTCTCGGATGAGCAGAGAGAGGCAGATGATGATGATGATGAGCAGGGAGAGCCCGAGGTGGGTGGATCTCCCAGGTCAGTTGATACAGAAGCTACAGTTTTAAATCTTCAAACTCAGATGGCAGAGATGGCTAGAGCCATGGCAGTGATGACCGCTCAGTTGACAGCTTTGGGGGTCGTGCCTCAAGTTACGGACGTAGGTACTCCTACTACGTCCACTGATGAACCAGTAGTACCACCTATAGTAGCACCAGACCCTATAGGAGTGGACAGGGTCCAGAGAGCAGTTCCAGTGTCACCTACGGTAGTTACTTTCACTACTCCAGTTCAGAGTCAGTCAGCTCAGTTGTCAGCAGGACAGATTCAAGATTTGATTGCCCAGAAGGTCGAGCAGGCCATTTCCTCCAAGAAGTCTGGAGAGGTAGTTAGCAAGGGGAGACCTTACCCAGTTGAGTACGAGCACGAGCCTTACCCCCCTGGTTTTGTCCCTCCTAGGTTTAGAGTTTTTGATGGATTTGGGAATCCAAGGCAACATGTAGCTCAGTATCGGGCTATATGTTGCAACATAGGAGGGAACGATGCTCTGATGTTAAGATTGTTCGTCAGCAGTTTAGTTGGAGTGGCATTCTCCTGGTACGCCGACCTCCCCAACGACTCAGTTTGCATATTTGCAGAGTTAGAGCAGCTTTTTGTTCAGAGATTTATTAGTGCTGAGCACCGGGTCACAGTTGGAGAGTTAGTTGTGGCCAGACAGCGTCCCCGTGAGACTCTACCAGATTATATAGTCAGATGGAGGAACCTTAGTTTGCAGTGTGAGCCCCAGTTACAGGAGCAACATGTAGTAAAAATCTTGTTGAAGAACATAGATGGCCCTATAGCTCCTTACTTGAAGGGTTTTAATATTAGAACCTTTCAAAAGTTGTTCACAGAGGTGGTTAGTTTGCAGGACAGCATACCCTCCTAAGGTTGAGAGTCAACCCTCGCGTAGACCTCAACGACAGGAGTCTTCAGGGGCACCTCCGCCTAGGAGAGGGGAGGTACATAATACCTATAGACCATCAGATAAGGGCAAGAAGCCCTTAGCCAGTTCAGTACCACAGCAGTCGTCGTACACACCTGGGCAATCAGCAGTACAGGCTAGATCCTCCCATAGGACTTCAGAGGGTCAGTTGTCATTACAGGAGAGGCTCGACAAGGAATATCCCTTCAAGAGGGAAAGTGTGCAAAAGATATTTAAATCCCTTGTTAAAAATAATATCATAATATTTCCATTTAATAAGAAGAAAAATGAAGAAGGACTGATAGAGCACCCATTATATTGCCCCTTTCATCGGCATACTGGGCATGCCCGAAGATTGTTTTGTATTCAAGGATAGGGTGGAGAGCCTTATGGCTAGTGGAAAGATTCACCTGCAAGATAGTGATTTAGTGCAACCTCAAGGCAAAGTGGCTCAGGATGTGCAAATGAATGCAAGCCCTAGTCAGTGTGATGATTGATAGCAGTTAGCAGAACACCCCTTAGTTATGGGGGGAGTGGTAGCTCGCACTCTCTTGCAAGACAAGGGATATGACCAGACATGCAGTTCAGAGTTCAAAGGCAGTTGAGAGGAGGCCTTGATAGGCCAAGTTGACAGTTGCTAGTTGAGCTCTTTTACCCGTTTCTTTTCCTTTATTCACTTTAGTGCTTATTGAGCACACTTCCTTTTTTTCATATATTTAAAAAAAAAAGAAAAAAAGAGAAAAAATATAAAAAAATGAGAGAGAAGCTCTTAATTGAGCAAAACCGGTTGCCCTTGTCACAGGTGGAACCCGGTAAAACTCTCTAAGAGCTCAAATTTCCCAAGCTTTCCTTTTCCTCTCCTTCGAACCGTCTAAGTGATCGCTTTAAGGATTGCCCTACACTTGCATTGTTATGATTCTTTATGATTATAGTAATCTTCATTAGTGATGTGGTACATCTTATTCTGGATGTTAACATCACTTCTTTGTAGGTTTAGATTTTTCTAAGGAAAGATCAGCCTCCTCTCCTACTCTTAATCAGTAACTCACTTTCCCATTCATATCCTTCTCTCAGCTGCTAGAGCATTCTTATGGATGTAGCGATGTTGCTTTCATCTCTCACAGGGTCCCACCAGTCAGTGTGGGTGTTACCGCTGTGAACTGTTGATGATTATTATTCTTATTCTTAGTCATTATCCTCGGTGGCGAGTGTGTCCCCTCGCTACCTTGAGTTATTTCCCTAGTTGTGATGTAGTACATCTTGTCACAGATGTTAGCATCACTTTCTCAGGAGCTTTGATTTTCTAGTAGAAGATCAGCTCCTTGGTTTCTTTATCGACATAATTCCTCATTCATGCCATACTCTTAAATAGCAGAGTAGTTATATAGATGAGTTGAGGTCACTCTTACTTTCCACAGAGTCCCACTAGTTTGTGTGGGTGCTATCGATGTGATCTTCTGATGACTGTTAATCTAATTCATATTACTATCTTCGGTGACAGGTGTGTCCCCTTGCTACTTTGAGTTGTTTCCCCAAACTGTGATGTAGTACACCTAGTCCCAGGTGTTAGCATCGCTTCTTTGTGAGCGTTGATTTTCTAGCAGAAGATCAATGCCCTGATTCCTTTGTCCACATACTTCCCTATTGGGATCTGACCCTTAGCTGCCAGAGAGGTCCCGTGGATCTATTGATGTTGTTTTCACTTCTTACAGGGTCCCCATCAGTTAGTATGGGCCCACCACTATAGTTTCTTGATGATTACTTCTTCTTGATATCATTTTATTCTTTATAGCGGGTGTGCCCCCTCGCTGCTTTAATTGTTTCCCTCCCGAGATGAGATTGCCCCTCTCGTGCTCTACTGAGGGCGTATCTCTTCCTGTTGATCCTTGAGGCATCAGTCTGATGATTCCTTTCTTTTCATGTGATGTTAGTGTTGCCTAAGAAATTCCGCCGGCATTCGGATACTCGTGGCCACGACGATTTGTCCTCTACCACGTGGTAACCAAAGTGCTAGCTCGGGTTTTCTTAGACAACTTCTCCCTCATAGTTCTTCTACTTACCTTTCCTTTCTCCCTCACATCCCTACACAGACCTGTGTTAGGTTGGTGTTGAGGTGACTCTTTTCTCTCCACATCATTGCAGGCATATACGCCGGGTGATTGTGTTGAGTGTTCTTTCTTTATCCTACTGCAGGCATATGCGCCGGGTAGAGACTCTGCTGTAGGCACATACACCAGGCAGAGGTGACTTTTTCCCCTTCACATCACTACAGACAGATGCGCCAAGTGATTGTGTAGAGTGTTCTTTCTTCATCCTACTGCAGGCATATGCGACGGGTAGGGACTCTGCTGCAGGCACATACACCGGGCAGAGGTGACCTTCTCTTTTCTCTCCATATTACTGCAGGCATATGCGCCGGGTGATTGTTGAGTTTTCCTTTATCCTATTGCAGACATATGCGTCGGGTAGGAACCTCGTTGCAGGCACATACACCGAGCGGGGGTGGACTTTTCACTGATTGTCTTACTGCAGGCATATGCACCGGGTAGACATCAGTCTTTACTCTTTACTTGGTTGAGAGAGCCCGACAGAGTCCCTGGGAGGCATACCTCACTACTCCTTTTTCCTTGATTGTCTTACTGCAGGCATATGCGTCGGGTAGACATCAGTCTTTACTCTTTACCTGGTTGAGAGAGCCCGACAGAGTCCCTGGGAGGCATACCTCACCACTCCCTTTTCCCTGATTGTCCTACTGCAGGCATATGCGCCGAGTAGGCATCAGACTTTACTTGGTTGAGAGAGCCCGACAGAGTCCCTGGGAGGCATACCTCACCTCTCTTTTTTTTCCTGATTGTCTTACTGCAGGCATATGCGCCGGGTAGACATCAGACTTTACTCTTTACTTGGTTGAGAGAGCCCCGACAGAGTCCCTAGGAGGGCATTCCTCATCACTTTTTTTTTTCTGATTGTCCTACTGCAGGCATATGCGCCGAGTAGACATCAGACTTTACTTGGTTGAGTGAGCCCGACAGAGTCCCTGGGAGGCATTCCTCACCACTCTTTTTCCCTGATTGTCATACTGCAGGCATATGGGCCGAGTAGACATCAGACTTTACTTGGTTGAGTGAGCCCGACAGAGTCCTTGGGAGGCATACCTCACCACTCCCTTTTCCCTGATTGTCCTACTGCAGGCATATGCGCCGAGTAGGCATCAGACTTTACTTGGTTGAGAGAGCCCGACAGAGTCCCTGGGAGGCATACCTCACCACTCCTTTTTTTCCCTGATTGTCTTACTGCAGGCATATGCGCCAGGTAGACATCAGACTTTACTCTTTACTTGGTTGAGAGAGCCCGATAGAGTCCCTGAGAGGCATTCCTCACCACTTCTTTTTCCCTGATTTTCTTACTGCAGGCATATGCGCCGGGTAGACATCAGAATTTACTCTTTACTTGGTTAAGAGAGCCCGACAGAGTCCCTGGGAGGCATTTCTCACCACTCATTTTTCCCTGATTGTCTTACTGCAGGCATATGCGCCGGGTAGACATCAGTTTTTACTTTTTACTTGGTTGAGAGAGCCTGACAAAGTCCCTAAGAGGCATTCCTCACCACTCTTTTTTTCCCTGATTGTCTTACTGCAGGCCTATGCGTCGGGTAGACATCAGACTTTACTCTTTACTTGGTTGAGAGAGCCCGACAGAGTCCCTGGGAGGCATTCCTCACCACTTCTTTTTCCCTGATTGTCTTACTGCAGGCATATGCACCGGGTAGACATCAGAATTTACTCTTTACTTGGTTGAGAGAGCCCGACAGAGTCCCTAGGAGGCATTCCTCACCACTCCTTTTTTTCCCTGATTGTCTTACTGCATGCCTATGCGCCGGGTAGACATCAGACTTTACTCTTTACTTGGTTGAGAGAGCCCGACAGAGTCCTTGGGAGGCATTCCTCACCACTTCTTTTTCCCTGATTGTCTTACTGCAGGCATATGCACCGGGTAGACATCAGAATTTACTCTTTACTTGGTTGAGAGAGCCCGACAGAGTCCCTGTGAGGCATTCCTCACCACTCCTTTTTCCCTGATTGTCTTACTGCAGGCATATGCACCGGGTAGACATCAG
Source organism: Dendrobium chrysotoxum (assembly GCA_019925795.1). Classification (NCBI taxonomy): domain Eukaryota; kingdom Viridiplantae; phylum Streptophyta; class Magnoliopsida; order Asparagales; family Orchidaceae; genus Dendrobium; species Dendrobium chrysotoxum. The sequence goes on from CM034313.1 coordinate 90,982,827, forward strand.
TCTTTACTCTTTACTTGGTTAAGAGAGCCCGACAGAGTCCCTGGGAGACATACCTCACCACTCCTCTTCCCTGATTGTCCTACTGCAGGCATATGCGCCGGGTAGACATCAGACTTTACTTGGTTGAGTGAGCCCGACAGAGTCCCTGGGAGGCGTACCTCACCACTCCTTTTACCTTCTGTTTTATTGTTTCGATGTAGTCAGGCAGATAGTTGGTCTACTTTACCTTTCACTCTTTGTTTCACTGTTTTGATATGATCATGTAGACATCGAGTTGTCCATACCCACTGTTTTGATATGATCAAGTGGATGTGAGACCCTTTACATTTACTTTCTTCTCTATTCTGCCTTTACTATATGGTAAGGTAGATAGATGACCTACCCTACTTCTTTGGTGACCCTCCTTGCTTTCTTTTGATGGTTACCCTTCATTGTTTTGATTCGATCAAATGATTTGTGGGATCTCCCTTCTTCTCGCTTCATCGTAGACATATTCTAGATGATCGCTGAGTTTTCCTTAGCTCTTGATGATTTTATTTCAATTCTGCTCGTGCGAGCATGAGATCCCTTTCTCTTTCTTCCACTCTACTGCTTCGACCTGGTTATGCAGATAGTTGATTTTCTTTCCTTGGCTCTCCCTCACTATTCTGGGCTGGTTTAGTAAGCGTTGAGCCTCCTTCATTTGCCATTTCGAGTTGATCGGGCGGATCCTTGGTTTTTCTCTTCCTTTTGTCCCACCATGCTTGCATGATTGTATGATTATTACATGATTGAGTGCATGGTCATTATATGATTGTTTGATATTGTTGCAGTCATTGCATTCTAGACTGCCCATTGCATGATTTGATAGTTATTGCATTATTGTATGAGCGTGTGATCATTGGATAATTGTGTGACTATTGTATGATTATAGTATGATCTTTGGCTCATAATTGTGTGATTTGATATGATTAGAAGGTTATCATATGTTTGTCTCATGATTGAAGGGTGACCAGGTTATTATTATATGATCAGTTGATTGTGGCATGAATATGTGATATCTATCTGATTTTGATGATCATGATATGATCGCTTTATTGTATGATTATGTAATTAATGCATGATTGTATGCTTGGGTAACTATTATGTGATCGTATGATCATAACATGGTGGGATACCTGTTGTATGATTGTATGCTTCCCGAGTCTCATTAGTGGATTGTAGGTTTGCATCCTCTTAGTGAGTCTTGTTAGTTGAGCCTAGAGTTGCACTTTCCTAGATGAGGGAAGGTCAACGCCAACACGTACGGTTCACTGGTCGTTTGCCGCACCTGTTGGGGGTCCGTTTGTCGACCTCGTTTTTGCTCGTACTCTTCTAGCGAGTTCGATTAGTTTAGTTGAGCCTCGTCGAGCCCAATTTACACTCGAGGCGACTCGAGTTTAGTCAGATTAGACCCGACGAGGTTTAATTAGTCTTGATCGATACATTCGAACCTTGTCGAGCTCGATTCGAATAAAATTTGCATCAAGTTCTAGTTTAATTTCATTAATTAAATTTAGTTGAGCCGCATTGAACCCGATTCAACTTGCTTTGAGCTAAATTAAGTTTGATTTGAACTCAAATTTAACTTGAACCTGCCCAAATTAGTGCTAAATAAACTCCCAAATTACGTTCTAATAAATTTGAATTTTTAATATCAAAATCAAGCAACTACATCGATGGCTGCGATCTACGATTCAGCCTAAATCCCGCCATTATATGATTCAGATGGGCGTCGAGTAGCGAACCAGTATGGAATGATTTAAAAAAAAAATCAGAGCGCATTAACAAGCATTTGATTCATGCCTTTCCCGGGGCTGAGGGCCGTTTTTTTTTTTTTTGGATTTAATCTTTGGTTCACAAGCCAGGCGGTCGGCCTCTGGGTACTCTCCGTCGCCCTTGGGTTCGTAAAAAAAAAAAGGTTTCTAGCTCCCGATCCCCCCTCGATCTTCTGCTCTTACTCGACCGAACCAGGAGATCGGAGTCCTCTCTTGCTCACGAGAAATCCAGCCAGGCCTCCATTCCTCTCTAGTTCGCATAGTCTCCCCGACTCCCTGGTTCGCAAGGAGCCCGAAAGCCCCCTGCTCCCTCTCCGTCTCCTCTGGATCGGACAGGACCTGAGGCCGGCTCCTCCTCCCGCAGGTGCTTTCTTCCTCCCTTTTCCTTCTCCCCCTTCTTCTCTTCTTCTTCTTCTACCTTCCTCTCCTTCTACCTTAGTTTCCCTTGACTCTCCTCATTCTAATGCAAAGCTTTGTGGATGATTTAGTTGATAGCATGTTACATCTATGCGAAGTTTATTTTTATTTTTTATTTTGGCTAAGATTGAAAGTGAGGATAGAACTCTCATGGTGTTATGTCACTACACCTCTAGTCCTCTTATTCCTAGCAAATGCATTTATTCTCCATGATTAAGTTTATGGTAGCTTGTGATGGCCGCAGTTGATTTTGTTATAATATATATTGATTTATCTCGTTTTGGAATGAACAGTTGATGTATGAGGCTTATACTTAATTCATGCTATGTGATTTAGAGATCTAGGTGTGAATGGTGGAGGGTCATGAGAAGTCATATTGATTCTTTGTTAAAACATGCATGAAAGATGTTTGACGAAATGCCTCAAAGAAACTTTGCTTGTAGGCTTTGTTTTAAGGTAATCTAAATAGTTGCTGTTTCGTTTCATAGTAAGGAATCCATGACAAACTATGTATGAGCCATCTCTATGCATTTTCTTTACAGATTTAAATGAATCACATGAATATCTCTAAGTTTCTCTCTTAGACCACTATTGTCAATCTAATTTCTTTTTTTTAGAATAAGAGATTTGGGTTCGAAGTTTAAGGTATATATTCCGATAACTATGTATTTGTCACTAAATCAACTCTATGCGAAAGAGTTAAGTTTCAAATATATGTAGGGCCTCTCTTGCCGGAATGAATAGACCTCATCTGGTTTATGTTCTTTTATGATTATTGCAAGGCAAAGGGGTGGTGTGAAGTGTGAAAGTCCCTAAGGCTTTATTCCATGAATTGTTATTACGGATCAATGTGACAATGAGAGTCGCTTAGCTTTTGTAGCAGTTTTAACGAATTAAGTTGCACATCCTATGTTGTTCTTTGTCTTTCTGGAAGCTAACGAATCAGTAGTAGATTGAGATTTGGTGATCATTTGAAATCTGAAATGTTTTGTTTTTTTTTAGAGAATTAAAGCAACCCGATGTGTTTCTCTCAGTGTTTTAATCTGCTACATTCAAAGGCGGAGATGATTTGAAACTCTTTTCTCTTTTCCTTCTCATTTGCTCATTTCTATATAAGATAAGAGAAGTTTGTTTGATTATTTCTTTTTTTTAAGGATGAAAGAGAGCTTATGTCCTTACTCTTGACAGAAGTTTTTTTTAGTTGATAAATTCAAACAGGAAAATTGAGTTTATGTTGCGTTCTCTCAAAGGAAAATTTCCTATGGGATAGATTTCTTGTTTGAAGGATTTTCTAGAGAACTAATTTTCTTAAGAGTTTGCTTTCAGGCAAAATAAAAATTTGTTAAAATTTCGGTACAGATTTATTTTTTTTTAGGAATTTTGGCTCTAATGCAAACAGATTGATGAGTCACCCTTGAGTTTGTTATGAATTTAGCAAGCAAAGCGTTGGGTCATGTCTAATTATGGGAGTGGTCTAATTGGCGGGAGTGTGGGATGGCTTCCTACCGCATCAAACAGCAAATAATAATTGTGAATTTAGAGATAAAATGTGTATCGAGCTTATCTTTGAGTGGTGTCGGAAAACATTCTCGGTGCTTTATGTTTTATAGAGTCTTCTTTCTTAAGGTGATTTGAGAGCTTTTTGTAGAATTTTGTCATGAGCACATGTAACCCTTTGTGGAGAAGAACTATGGTTTATTTTATATTGAGAAAATCAGCGTCTTATTTTGTGTTGAGAAATTCTGTAACATATTTTGTGAATGTTTTATAATGGAAAGCTTTATGAAACCATCTTGTTATAAGATTTTCATAGAGTTCACCCCACGTTAAAGAAACATATTATTTGTTTTGCATCGGAAGAGGCTATTGTGGATTTTGTATTTGTGAAGTTTTATGGATTGCTTTATTTGAAGGTTTTATGTCTTGCTTCATTTGGAAAGTTTCTTTGGATTGTTTTGGAGATTGAGGGCTTTATGAGTGGTTTTATGTTTGAGGAGCTTGATATTAGACGACTCTTTCAGTTCTATTTTTATGGATGAATTTTCTCTCTTATCTACTTTCGCTTTCAAAGATGAGTTTCAACAAAAATATAAATTGGAGACTTGTTTTGGGCTTTGATTTCAGGATTGGGTTTCCTTCTTTTCTACTTTGAGTTTGATATGGGGTGATTTGGGTCATGGTGTCAAATATTTTGATTGCTTTCTTAAAACGTGGGAACATCAAATAACATCCAAATTTCCCTTACTCTTATTTGTATTTAGCTTAAATGCTGAATGGAAATAAGGGTGGGGCAAAGGCATGTTTGGACTTTGACAAAACATGCCTATCAATGAGATGCTAACATTCCATAGAAATAATAAATAAATATCATTTTTGGAGCAATATAGGAGAGTTCCTAAAAACTCAAGCAGTCTCGGGAAGTAAGCAGCCAAGCTAACATCCAGACAAAAGGAAAGGTATGTTTTTATTTAATAGCATTTTATTTTGATTATTTGCATATTGAACATGATTCTGCTCTCATCCAATACTTGTTCTTTTCTTTGTTCTTTTCGAGGTACTCTTGGGAAGGCAAAAGCAAGGAGCAACTGGAGCACTAGACGAAGGAGCTTGGAAAATCGGATCCGAGCATCAGTCGCCCCCATTCATTCTGGTGGGGGTGCTACGGGCGGTACCACCGGGTCATAGCCTCCGGTGTTGTGAGTTTTCTTAAAACTTAGATAGCCTCTATGAAGCCTATCTGTGTACTGTACGTCCTCCCACCTTTAGGGCCTGTAGAAACTTCAATTCTTAGGTAATTTTCTTCTTTTATTTTGTTAGAGATCCCTAAGCCCGTTTACACATACGCGAATGTCTAAGGGGTTAAAAATAAAACATCTATTCATCTCCTACAACACTAGTGACACCTAAGGACAAAAATTAAGGACTGAGTCTTAGAGAACTTAGACTTAGGATGCATTCTCCCTTAGGATAGAAATACTAAACATAGAAAACCTAGTGACACGTCACCCTAGGGCTAGTTTGCCTTAATTCATTAATAAAATAGTAAAATCAATCATAATCTAAATCAAAAATGCATTAAAACACTTAATCTCTAATCAAACTACAATCAACATACGAAATCACTAGGAGGTAGAATTCGAACATAAACTTGAATTAAAATCTAATTAAAATATTAATCACCTCTTAATTAAATATTAACTAGATAAAATTCATCAAAACGAACTCAAATTCTAGGAGTTATAAAATTGAGAAACGAACCTAACTCAAACCCAAAAGACTCATAATACCCAAACTTTTAAAATTCGTAACTAATTACAGAAAAATCCAAATCAAGTAAATTAAAAAGCACTCAACTAAAATCAAAGTCTACTATTCATTAAAAATATTAACTTTCCAAAAATTAACCTAATTTAAAAAGTCAACTCTCCGGTCAACCGTAGTTCAATAACTAGGGCCTGAACTTCCGAAAATCATAACTTTGCTTAGAAAACTCCAAATTCAGCAAACTAGCAGTCTAACTACTCATAGTAAGATCTAATATTTAATAAAAATACTAACTCCCTTAGACCCAACCTGTTTCTAATAATCCCCTTTTGGACCCCTTTTAGCCTAGTGTATAGGTGGGCCCCGGACCTCCTAACAATCACTAATGTAATTTAAACTTCAAATATTATTACCCTAAGCATTAAGATTGATCCACAAATTAAATTGACTAAAATAGACCTTAATTTACTAATATTTGAACTTTAACCAAATCCTCCTTTTCAAACATTCAACAAATATTAACACAAAACAACTCAAACTATCTACCCAGTATATGATCTATCCAATGCCACACAAACTTTCTACACGCACGTAGAATTGATTGTTAGGGCACCACTTCTAGATCTAGGCTAGGCCGGTATTTTCTTTCTCAGTTGTTTTCTGTGTTGTGATCGCTCTTGCATGTGGCACGTGTGCTGTTTGTGTTGACTTGGAGTGTTTGTTTATTTTATTACTGTACTGTACTTTATCTGTGATATGATTGTTTGTGCGTTAGAACTACCTTCAGGCTAGGAACGTTTTATACTGACTCAGTCTTATGCAGGTGGCCATGCTCATGCAATGCTAAAATAAATGGGGGCTAATATGATAAATCATAAATTATAGATGCTTGCTACATGTGCTCCAGAATGCTTAGCCCCCAAATAAATAAGAGCATGGCTAAGTGTGTTTATTTTTATGCATAGATATAACTGCTTAAGATGTGACATATAAACTGCCTAGGATGTTTTATTAGGATAACCTTGCAGGTTCAGTCCGGGTCTAGATTTTCTTTTTTTATAATGTAATTTGATGTAATTCATATTGAGTTGTGAAAGTCTTCAAAGGCATGGCATTTCAAATGTTAGGTATCCAAAGGGAGAAAGAAAGGCCTTCTCTCGGGGAGTTTCTTTTTCATTTGGATACCCTTCTAGAGAATGACCCAAAGGAGGATGATCCGAAGGAGGAAGATCTGGAGGAAGATGATCAATTCAAAGATGAAGATTTGAAGATGAAATGCCTTGCATTTAAGACTTGCGTCATTCAGTAGGATTAGAATCCAAGATATTGTCGGTGGGGCCTGGCCACCATTACTTTTCTGCAGACCCTGGGTTGTACTTATACGGCACTTACCGTGGACTGTGGACTTTTCTTTACTCTGCTCTGTGGATTTATATTGATTTGTTTATTTTGTGTGCGCAGTAAAAATTGCCTGTTTTTCTTAGGTTTCTTTCTTGCATGTGCTTGGCCTGATTTCGCTAGGCTCTTTAGGAATAAAATTTTTCTACTCGTAATTAATACTTAAAATTTTAAGAAATAAATAACATAGAAATGTAACGATCTAAGGAATAGCCGGAATCGTCCGGGGTCGCATGCATATCAATGCATTCTCTCCCTCCTTGCTATAAGACACTTCCCCACCTGCGGGTAGAGTCTAGATAATCCGACCTATAAGGATGAGGTACTGGATCTGAGGAAGTCTAGTCTTTTCTAAAAAACTATTTTATATGCCTTTTTTAAAATTCTATGCATATTTGATTTGAGATCGTTAACCAGCATGCATTGCATTAGAAACTAATTAAATTAAAATTCTAATTGCATTAGTCTTAGGAGCATACACCCTACATAAGTCCAGGGCCATCTAGGAGACTCTCTAGACGTCAGCCCTACTTCCAATAACCAAACTACCTACCCATCTTTCATAAAGACTTGGACATCATGAATTTTATACGATTAGGTGGTTAACTGGCTTTCCTTTTCAGGCAGGATATAAGCCCAGAATACATTAGCTAGGACACGGGTGTTAGTGTTGCGTAGAACACTAAACCCACCATAGATTTAGGATTCAAGGCTACTATTATTTTGTAGTACGCCTCATCAGTAGGTAGGTCTTCTGTCTTCCAGAGACCATAAACCCTACATATCCGCGTCACATGGATGACATCACCTCCATCCTTCTCTCCTGCATGCTTCGAGTGCATGATTTACTTATCTTCTCCAGTTTCTTCTCACTAACTTAGTCCCTCCGGATGCTGATGTGAGCTGGGCATGTTGACTAAGCCAAGTTGAGCATTTCTTTCCCTTTTGAGTAGGACTTCCTAGTCTTATCCCCTTATGTCAATCCCAACTTGTGAAGAATATTATAGAATCCTTAATCGAGAGTTTTCTCGGGCCCCGGCTTGAGATGTAATTAACCACGGGGGCTTGCGCCCGTGGGAAACCGAATCCCACTCTCAAATAAACCCCATTCGAGCTAATGTATCGGGTGGGGGAAACCCGTTGTGATTAGATCGTACATATTATTATCCATCGAGGTGCACTGGTGAGAGCCACTATCCTCAATGGTTAATCTTATGTGTGATCGAATCTGCCCTCCCATTGGCCAGATACTGTCTCCCTTTACGGGGAGGCGGTGTTTTGTTAGTTCCTTTCGGAGGTCCACAATATCAAACATGCTGAAAGATATGCTCCCCTCTGCCTCCATTTTTTTTTTAAAATGAGATCCACTATTCAACTACTTTTGTAGTTTATGAAGGCTAATACTGCTTCAAATCGGAATGACTTCAATTGAAGTTGCCAGGCTATTGGTGTTGTGGTTTATTTTCTTTAGTGTCAAACTAATTACTCTTGTCACCAGTTAAATGTAAATTGTATATGAAATCCTAGTCATTTGCCAATTTCAAGTGGGACATAACCTCCTAGATGCTCAATCCATTTCCTTTCAATAAGATGACTGTCCTTGCTGCCTCCAATGGTCTGTTAAAGCTAAGTCGCCCGCCAACCTTTCAATAGTATGAAGAGCGTTGTTGTGTTGAGCTCTATGTTTGGATGAGCAAAGTTTAAGTTCTTGAGCGCTACGACGCTGTCTACTCTATTTATTGGAAAGGGCTTAGGAGCACTATGACGCTAAGAAAGTAGCATTGATGTCTCAATTTATATAAAAAAATTTAAAAATGAAACTCACTTGGGAGCACAATGATGGTGGGAAAGTTTGCGCTACAGTGTTAAGCCGATTTTTTTGTTTTTATATAAATATCTAAAAGCATTAACCATGGTGTGCCGAAAGAGGAATCGAAGAGGAGAAAGAGGAAAGGAAAAAAGAAAGGTAGGATTTGGAGGTTGCGGATCCATATTTATCTATCAAGATCGTTGAAGAAATTGTTTGCCTCGAAGTAGGTTGATGTTACCCCACTTCAATTTTCAATTTGGATAAATTTTTTTTGGGGACATTTAGGCCAATTAAGGCAGACTCACACACACAACGCATACATGAGACTCGAACCTAAGGCCTCTTAGTTGGTAGCCTAGCTCCCAACCAACAGACCAAGGTGAGTTGTGTAATTTGGATAATTTGAATACAAATTACAGGTATTTATTTGATTTAGATTTGTTTGAGAAAATTCTCCACTACGTACCTTTTGGTATGTCGTAAAATAGATGATTCAGATCATTTTGACAGATAAAAACTAATTAGGAGATCGATAATGTGTGATTTTTCATATATTTTACTAATTATATTAGTTTTAATAGAAAGTGTTATAGAATGATAAAAGTCCCAAAATGATATTATAAATATTACCTATGACTAATTTTATAATTTGCCAACATTAAGTATGTGTATAAGTATTTCCCCTGAAAATACTAAGGCTGTCACACCTGTGAGTATTTAATTTTTTTCTCTTATAAAGTTAATACTGATTAAGAGTGTGTGTATATGTTGTTTGATTTTAAATTTTGAAAAGTGATTTGTATTTTGTTTTTTTTTTTCAAAATAACTATGCCTTTAAGAATGTTTGCACTCTTCTTGAAGAGGGGGAAAATTCGAATTCATCTTATTTTCAGACTGTGTAGCATAATCTAACTTTAAATTTAATCATTTAAGACGTTTATCATAGCAAATGTAGACAAATCAATGTTTTATTGTTGTTCCATGTTTTTGAGTACAAGCATTCTTTTAATGCATAAGCATGATTTACAAGGTATTGTGTCACCTCAAGGGGTTCATATAACTTAAAATTATTCAAATTTGATTGCTTGTGGGAATATTTTGTCATTAAATTATATGCAAACTTTTTGTTGAGTTTGAAAAGATTACATTATGTGTGCTTACATGTAAATGTTATGAATTTTGATTACAATTTTCTGCAATTAAAAACTTTATTATGCATTGATGAAATATCATTGTTTACTTGCATTTAATCGTCATCATATGTCACCAAAAATCGTCTTATCGGGAATGAATCTTGATGCAAATATGAATAAAAAACTTTCAAAATTAAATTCGGGATCGTCCAAGCTCCAATTTCAGCAAAGTTATGGTCAAATGAAACATCTCAAGGAGACGAACCCAACGACACTAAAATTGGTCCAATATGAACCCAATGGGTCCAAATCAAGGGTTCAACACCTATTTGGAAGTTTCAGAACATTAATTGAATGATCAAACGATATCCAAATGTGACTTGTTTATAGGCGAATCGAGCAGCTCGACGAGACGAATCTAACAAGCCCAAGATCGTCGAATTCTGACCTCATTAAGAAACCCAAATGCTTTATAAATATTCTATGATAAAAGGAATCGCTACAAGCCGTCCGATAGAATACTCCCAACTTACATGGCCAATATATCAAATTCTCATATGTATTAGCGAGAAATTTATCCACTACAGGATGTCATCTTCGGTATAGAATACAGTTTCTTATATCGGCTATTGGGTTGGCCACAATCACCTCAACCAATCTATCTTTAGGTCTTCTTGTTTCAGCATGTCTAGCCTTCAGAATCTTCATTGGTGCTAGATGTCCTATCATTTCCATAACCCTCCTCTACCCATATTTTCAACCTTCCTCGTTCAAACCATCGTCATCCCTGTAAGAGCAGATCGTCATAGCTACGCCGTGTGTGTCCCATAATATGCAGTCTTCCATGTCGGACCAAGAATGCATGCATCAACGATAAAGTTCATTAGATCTGGTATTCGCCTCTAACGCATCATCAGTGGAATGTGCTAAACATTCCCTTAACCTAGTGTTGCCCTCAATAATCAGCTCTTCAAAGGAGTTTTCTCTTTCCGATCCATTACACGAAAACAAAAAATAAAAACAAAAAAATCAATAGGAGAAGTTAAGAATGAAGGGAGGAATCTTCAACCATCAATTTATAGGCTCTTTCCATCAGACTTCATAACCAATTATGATATGCTTAATAATTAATAAGTATGAAAGAGTGACTTGACAACACATTCAGGGTGATTTGGCAAATATGACCTGATTTGACAGCTCAGAGTGACTTGACAACACATTCAGGGTTGATTTGACAAGATAACCTACTTTTACGGAATATGATGATTTTATAACGCATGCTAAAGTGATTGGACATACTGATTATGTGGTTAGACAATACGTATTGATTTGATAACACATTTTACTTTCGCAACACAATATAATTTTTGTTATAGATAGTCCTATTAAATAGTATAAATAATAAATAATTATTCCAATTTAATTAAATTTATTCCTTTATTAACTATTTTTCATCTTACAAAAATTTTTTGAAACCAGTTTAAGTTAATCAATTTCAAATTATTAGCTTTCTTGTATGTGCAAGAACATATCATTACGCTCTTCTACAATCGGTTTTAAAAATTTAATCTTCTGCATTTAATATGACAATACACATTCTAGTTAACACTACGCATATATTGAGATAAATGTTTAAAGAATATTTTATTATAGATATGGAAGATCAGAGTGTACGATATCAACGTCATCGACTTGCTCAGAAGGCGACTAAATTTCAACCTCAAGCAGTAGAAGATACATATATTCCGAGCATCGCCGCATTAGGTACCCATAGGGCCGCTGCTCCGGATCAGTTATAAGTTATTATTTCAGTTATATCCATGCTCTTACTTGTGGTTTATGAGGTGATAATAAATTTTGTTAAATTCCTAGACTTCAGTGTTACTATGCGCTGCTCACTTACACAGGCACGGGAGTGGTCGGTTATATGTCAAAGATTTATTTATGGATTACATATCATCAGAATGGATCTTATTCGACACATACTTTATGTCAGACTAGACCATTACCTGATCACTGCGCTTGTTGAGAGGTGGTGCCCTTCTACGAATACATTCCATCTACCGGTTGGGGAAATGACCATCACCTTACAAGTGTGCAGGTTTTACTCGGAATTAAGGTGCATGGGAAAGCAATGGTTGGACCACCTGTTGTGGGACCTAGTCTTTGATGGGAGGCCTGACATGATTATTGTGACGAACTGCTTGGTGCTCACCCAGATCTAGAGACAATATACCACCACCATGCTGATCCTAATGTCCAGGCAACTTTTGGAATGGGGCATGCACAAATCAACTCGATGATGTCACTGCGCTGGTTACTATGGACCTTCTATAGAGAGTCTTACGATGATTTAGATCCCAATGCATTCATGCAGCATATTAGACCATATATTTTATACATGATTGGATGCTTCCTCAAGCCAGATTGCTCAGGCTCTCATGTATCATTACAGTACTTACCACTAATGGAAGATTTAATATAGTTCAGTGCGATGTCACTGGATAGTTCAGTTCTCGCCAACTTGTATAGAGAACTATGTTTAGCGACCAAGCACACAAGATTACATATGGCTGGATGTTTGACACTGCTACAGGTTTGGTCATGGGAGAGATTATATGTTGGTAGGCCAACACTTCGAGTGCTCGCTTTCCCCAATATTGATGGAAAACCACTTGGTTGCAGGTACTATTTCTTGATATATTAAGGTGAATCACATGCCATTATTTTGTCATTTATAATAACACATAAGCATCATTTCACGTATAGGTGGGCGGAGGATCATTTACGTGAGGTTACAACTAGGAACATGTTAACTTATTAGGATGAGCTAGATGGACTGCGGCAAAGCCAGATATATATTCATAAGTTTTATACATGAATTTGTATAATTAAAGAAAAATCTCATTTGACAAATAATTGTCCAAACATGTCACGATGGTGCCATATAGTGATGAACTTCTGGCTAGGCTGCCTCATATATGCTAGGAGTCCTCAGAGATATGCAAGGCACGAGTGCCCTTAATAAGTTAGAAACCAGTTGAGTGGCACATGGTTGATCGGGTGATGCGCCAGTTTGGGGGTATTCTATCCATATATATACAGCCCATCGAAAGGACCTTTAAGCGAGTTGATGGCCGAGGCAGAGCTGATGTTGACTGGATACGGTACCATATGGACCACATTGCTCTGTGGAATACCAGGTGCGAACACATCATCCCAATAATTCCACCTGAGTGAAATGGAAGGCATGAGTTATCTATATACATGAGATGGTATCAGTCGTGGACTTCCCTACACCTATTGAATATGCCACAATAACCTCCAGAGACGTTCTACCCGAGGTCAGCAGGCGAGCGATTAATGATTAGTATGTTTAATTTAGATGCTAAATTTATTAATTTACTCATATATTGTACTAACATTGCATTGCCAAAAATACAGGCTGATTACTCCGGCATAGCAGGCGTATCACTCATATATTCGTCAGTCAGCATGGTGAAAGTACAAGCTCTATGTAGCAGGCACTTGACGATTGTGATGAGCTGTACTCCAAGCTAGAGGCTTCACTGTTTATTGACTATAAATTTCTTGAGTCTGGTGAGGAGCATGTGAGACAACAATCCAATAGAGGTCATAATGAGCATCATAGGTCAAGACAGTCTACATCAGATGCTCTCTCAAGAATGATGGAAGAGAGTAGCCATATAAGAGTGACATATGAACCTGCAAGACAGTCAATGTATACTGGGTATGGAGACTTTGCAGTGCCTTCACAATTCGCTTCAGGCTTTCCTAGCATGATAGGGGGGGGGAGGTTCGTCAAGGACAAGGCCATCAACACAATATTGGAATCAATACGGCTTCTAATTGGGTAGTATTGCTCATACACACCAGATTGATAATGAAGCATCACTTATACAAACGTGAGAAGCTCATGAACAGGATAACTTAACATATTAAAATAAATAGACACACTTGATGCTAAATAAAAAGTACTAGGGTTAGGAAAATATAAAAGATGACCCCGAAGATAACATTTAGCCGATGATACAAGTGTACTAATTCCTAAGCAGCATATACAGACGTGATTGGAGCTGTGTTTGTGTTGGACAATATTTCATCTTGAACTCAAACTCATACTGTAGGTCTTGCCAATCCTCAAGCTTGTAGAACTATCTCAGCTGACCATCAGGTAATACCTCCTTACTACGATCTTTATAAAAATCCATAATAAATTGGTCATATCTCAAACACCAACTACGATTTAAAATGACATGCTCATGGTCAAGGTGATTGCAGTCGATATCTGGTGGTGAATGACCGGTGTCCCGGTGGCCTTTCATCTCGTGGTATCGCATCTGTAAGAAATGAGAGCTAACAAGATGACCATTCTCCTCATGAAATCTAATTTACAGAGATTTCCAATCTGTAGCATTTAAGAAATCTTATGTCCTGTAAGTTTTACCACTATCAACTCAGCATGAATATTCTAGAGGCAATCATCCTCATCTTATGACCATTCGTGGACGCAACACTTAAAAATTTTATTTGCATTCGCCTTTCACTCCAACGAAGTATCACCTACTCGTGCTATACAAGCATGCATCCTTCGACTTGCATCATCAAATCTTTTTTTATTGGGGACCCCATTTAGCTTTTTCATATATGGCCAAAACATTTTGAATGACTTAACAAATATACTTCAAATGTTATGTATGCACTCCTTAAATAATAGAGTTTAAGCATATCCAAGCAGCATGTGCAGCCAAAAAATACAATGACATATTGATGGACCTTACAACTTTACAGTCTATCTGATGGGATTGGATATTGCCAGCTATATGATATGTTCAAGCACGGTCAACTAGATGATATAAGAATCATACGCTTCCAATGATATCTCTTAACAGAAGAATCCAATGTTCTAAGTAAGGACACATTAATTATTTTTTACAGAGGAATCCAATGTCTACACCAAGTGCACATTTCTATTAAAATTTTAATAATTCATTTTAATATAAAATAATTTGTATACATAATCAAAATAAATTCATTTACGAGTTTTTTAAATAATAAACAATAAACAATAAAAATTCAACTCATAATTTAACTAATAAACTAATATAATTTCATCATAATCAAATAAATTAATCATTACGTATTTAATTTTTTTCTCATAAATTTTTAATCATTACTAATTAATTTTCTTATTAACAAATTTGACTCATGCAAAACTAGCATGCTTTTTTTAAAACTATTTTATTATATTTATTTTTATTATTCATTTCATCCATCAAATGAATCATTCATTATTATGACTTAAAATATTTTTAAAATATAAAAGATAAATAAACTTTTCAACAATTTAATTTTACCTTTTAAATATAACAATTTTTTTAAAAAATTCCTAACCTATTTCCAAACTTAATTGCATAAAAGTTTGCAAATTTAAGATTAATATTCTATAATTATAAATATAATTCATATATAATTAAATAAATAAATTATAAAAATATATATATAATAAATTTTATTCAAAGTATATGATTTAAACATAACTAATTATTAAACAATTTAAATTATAGATTAAACCAAATTTTAATATTTAAATTAGAAGTTTTATATTATTAAAATAAAACATTTTATTTTCAAAATAATATCATTAACCTGATTAATTTTAATTATATTTAAAAAATTAAATAGTTTAAAAACAAATTAAACCGGTTTCTAAAGAAATCGGATCATTAAAATCCAGTTTCTCTTGAAATCGAAATTTTGTTGTCCGATTTAAAACCCGTTCTCCCGCAGTCTAGTTTCGCACCTTTTTAATTTTTTTTTAAATTTTACGATCCTTATACGTATTTAGTAGTTAAATATGCTCCTTTTCATAATTTGGCCATGTTAAAACTCCGATTTTTAAAATTACCCGGATAATTAGTGATAAAATAAATAATTAACACAAAATTAAGAGGTAACCGGAGGATCAAAATCCGGTTGCTATAGAAACCGGAACATAAAAATCCGGTTTCTATAGAAACTGGATTTTGATGTTCCGGTTTCTATAGCAACCGGATTTTGATCCTCCGGTTTTGCTCCTTTTTAATTTTTTTAAATTTATGCTCTTTATCCATATTTAGACATTAAACATGCTCCTATTTATAATTTGGCCTATTTTAGGAGCCTAGACCTATCAACCAAACCAAAATATCTAAACTTTTCATTACTGACCTAATGATCAACTTATGAATAATTGATCTCAAGCCTAATCCAAATTGAATCTTAACGCAATCTATGCTTTTAGATCCAATGTTAGCGAAATGGACTTAATTGGCCCAATTGAGATCAACATGAAACTCTAACAAAAATGTCATATCGCTACACAATAGGAAATAATGTAATCACTCATAAGCGTAGGAGGGAGAGATAGCACTATAAATTTATTATGATGAACTATATTAAGAAAAGTAATTTTACTTGAGCTATACAAAGTAAATTTCTTAAAAGATTTGTATATATTATTAAATAACAAGAAATGATTGATTTTATCTCTTTTTAGTCATTACTTTCTGAATTTATAGTCTTTCAAGTTTCTTATATATATATTAAAGTTCATTATGATTATTAGGAAAGTAATTTAAAAAATAAAGTAGGAAATTAATTTGATTGGTCAGCCAATATAATCACAACTTTCAAAAAAGGTCCTCATCTTCATGAAAAAATTTATATAACCAAATCATGCCGTCCACATGAATTTCTATAAAGGAGATAATATTAAGATATCTTTAGAGCATATTTGGGACTAGTTGCTTATTGCAAGGACTACTTCTTTTCCCTTTATTTTATTTTTCACGTTTCTATCTATAAATACAACTAAAGCTAATAATAATATATTTGCTAAAATTTTGTCATATATGAGTTTAAACTTTTTTACTATAATAATTATTATCTAATTATATTAAGATAATTAAAACAATAAATTTATCTTACATTTTAATTACTTTTAAGCCTTAGTTGATGAGATGGAGTAATAAGAAAGACTTCTAAAAAAAAGGTATTTTTAAATTTATTTATTTATTCTTTCGTTATTTTGCTTTTGGGATACGACATACAAAAATAAATGAGACATCCTCTTTTTAGGGGATATATATATATATATATATATATATATAAAAGATAATAAAAATATTTATTTAAAATAACAAATATTTTAATGCATATATTTTGATTTGATTAATAGACTAAAAAATATCAAATTGCAAATAAATATTAAAAAATATTTAATCTACATTAATGTGTTCAAATTCAAACCCCAAATATATTTAAACATTATATTCTTTATTATTATAAAATTTATTTACATATTGATATTTTAATAATAATTATATTTTAATTTAAGTTTCTAAATTTTTGTGATCAAATTCATCAATAGCTATAATTAAAATATCATAAAATAAAAAGTAAATTCAAATGTCTGTATTACATTTATGTTAAATTTTATTTATATTATACTATAAAAGTATTATAATATTATTTCCTATATGTACTCTAACATTAACTAAATTTTATTAATATAATTTTATTTTTTGTCAATATAATCTATAATGAAAATTTTTGTGTTATTTTGTTATTAACAAATTTATTTTTATTTATATTATAATAATTGAATTTATTTATATATTCATAATTTAATAACAATTATATTTTAATTGAAGCTTGAAATCTTTCATAATCAAATTTAACAATTACTATTAATTAAATATCATAAGTAAAACAATTAATTATAATGTATGTACTTTATTTATATTAAATTATTTTATTATTTTTTGAAACTATTATAATTTATAATATGAATTTCGATTTATATGGTGAAAATAAGTACATTGTATTTAAAAAATTTTCATATCCTTAAAATAAGTATATTTTATTAAGAAATTATTTAATAATAAGTATATTTTATTGATGAAATTGTATATGTTATATAATTATTTTTATTCATATTATAATAATATTTTCTATTTTGCGTATATAACAGTCATAGTTAAATGTATCTAAAATTTATTTTATTAATATATGTTTTGTTTAATTTTTCTTATTATATTTGTGTGATTTCTTTTAAACTAAGAAATTAACCTCCACATAACACTGAGAGTTACTTAATATATCCATACAAAATATATCCACAAAAAATTAGTCTAGAAAGAAACTTTGTATGATTTCTAAATTCTCTCATGTTTTGCTCACTAAAATTTAAGTTCAGATCAAAGCTATATTTGCACAAATGTCAACTAAATCATGAACACATATTTCTAAAAAATTCAAATTAATCTCAAAATTAACAGATCTCACGTATATCATAAACATCAATAAAAATTCGACAGAAACAGAACATTCGCATAATTACAATAACATTCAATTATGATTACATTTTTTAATATATCTCATAGTTGCAAATAATATCAAATTTACAAAATTTAACAACATAATATAAAAATAAATACAATTTATGACAAAAAGAAACTAACCTTATAAACTTTAAGAAGAATCTTCAAATTCAAGGCTAAATTTCTCTAACAACCAAAACCTTCAGTTTCGTCAAATTTATAGATGGCCGGGGCTTAATTTGCAGCAAAAATTCCTACATAAGGACGATCGAAATTCACGGGAGCACGAAATTAGTGGATCACGGGCGCTAGACAATTATGCCGTCGTGGAAAGAAAGAGATAATGGGGAGCTAAATCATTCTAGCATGCATTCAAAGGAGAAAATAGTGGAGAACAAGCCAATCTGGCATTCAATCAGAGGAGAAATAGTGGAGAAAAAGCCAAAAATAGTGGAGAAAAAGCTAAGGGTGCACAGGGATAAAAGTATTTGATAATAAAATCAGATGTTAAAACTCCGGTTTCTTAAATTAACCAGATACTTAGGGAAATTTTTTTTGCATTTCATAAAGAAGCCGATGTTAAAACTCCGATTTCTTAATAAAATAATTAATTTCCTAAAATTTATCTTAATAAAATAATTAATTAACTAGTTTAATTAACTTAAATTTTATTAAGGAACTGGATGTTAAAACTCCGGTTTTTAAAATTACCCGGATAATTAGTGATAAAATAAATAATTAACATAAATTTAAGAGATAACCGGAGGATCAAAATACAGTTTCTATAGAAATCGGAACATCAAAATACGGTTTATAGAAACCGGATTTTGATGTTCCGGTTTTAATAGAAATCGGATTTTGATCCTCCGGTTTTGCTTCTTTTTAAATTTTTTTAATTTACTCTCTTTATACATATTTAGATATTAAACCTACTTCGCCTACTCCATTTACCTCATCCCGCGTCCAGCATAAGCAGCTTTCACTCAACCGCGTATTCCAGTCGACCGAAGAAGGAGAATTAGACAAGAAACTCTGGATTTCTCTCTCATATCGAAACCCTAGGCTTTCTCTCCTGTAATGGGAAAAATTGTTAGGTGCGAACGCCGGCCCATTGCAGCGTATGCGTCGTCCGATGTTCTTCCTCGTTCCGAGGACGCGGCAGAAAGACCGGTGGTCCTTGAGGAAATTAGGGTTGAAGGAGTTACCGGTAATTGCTCGCATGTCCTTACAGCTCCTAGTCCTTCAGTATCAGTTCTTTCTCCTTCGCCAGCCGGGTCCGTCCTTGCGTCGACGATTGCCGTGTCACTTCCTGTGGTGTCGGTGATTAGCGAGGACATTGATTTTAGACCCGCGGCCGAGGTAGCTGTGCTGCGCGAAGCAACTAGGGTTAGAAATGAGGAAGCAGCGGGTATCCAGCGGTCGTCTGCGGGCAGGAGTGGTCGCGTCGATGTAGGAATTAAGGGTAACCGACCGCCGGTTCTCACTCCTCCACCTCCAGTCTCGGTTCTTCCCCCTCCTCCTGTAAGGTCAATTCTGTCCCCGCCGCCTTCGATGGCACTTCCTGTTCACGACTTAGCAAGTTCGACTTGGGATATAGTGAGGTCATTCACTCCGGCTGATGAGAGCGAGGTGGGAGATAGGAGGAGATCGTTTGACTTGGATGACCAGGAAGATGACGAGGATGATGAAAGTGTTGGAAGTGGAGGAGCTGGTGAAGGTTTGGAGAGAGCTGCGATGGAAGGAGAAACGTCAGACGATGCTGGGTCCTTCTCGTCGTCTATTGACGATGATTCGTCGAGCTCTACCACTGAATTAGTAATCTCACCAAATGTGTGTTTCAAGAAAAAAATTAGATATTGGATGCGCGGAAATCGTATGGGGAGTGGCTCCTTTGGAACTTTATACGAAGGGATGAGCGAGTAAGTTTATTTCGGTAGTCTTGCCTTTTTTATTCGTTTTGATTTTGTTTTTTGGCGTTAAACTTCAATGGGAAATAATGAACATGGGCATTCAAAACAAGTTAGAGGCCAAATCTTGTGTTTCTTTTTTTAATCTGCAATATTCAAATTTCTAAAGAGTGCTTTCCCTTAAATAGTAAGGAAAGTCTTCTTATTTTGTCTCTCTTGTTTCTCTCTTTGTTATTTTGAGGAAAAAAAAAGTCCCTGGCCGATTTAACGCTATCACTCCAACTGCTTAGTCTTAATTTGTGACTTATGAATTTTCTTTATTAGCCTGATGAATGGTAGATACTTTGCTAGTCACGTTATGATAGCGTTAATATTTCTGAATAGTATAGTTTTGTACGCACAAATTTTGTGTGAATTTAATTCGCAGTAAGACCCTCAAATTTTCTTGGCAGCATGCAATACGTTTTTTTTTTTTTTTCACAAATATTGATAATTTTTTCTATTCAATATGATCCCTGCCATTACAACGGCTTCATAAGATCTTATAAACGTGTAAAATTGCGAAGTTTATATATACCTACTTTTCTATATGCCTAGTCATCAGCTAGGCTTTATGAATTTTTTTTATGTTCATTCTGCTAGTTACTGTGTATTTGTGTTATAGTATGATATCGCTTCATTGTTTTGAACCTACTAGCTAACTCCGTGAATCCCACCAAACCCCAATCCTTTATCCTTTGTTGGAATTTCCATAATAAAAATTATTTTACCTAAAAAAACAATCGTTTGCTTTCCTTAGAACTCATATTGTATGATTGTGTTTGCAGTGATGGTACATTTATGGTTGTTAAAGAGGTGTCTTTGCTCGATACAGGAAACAATGCTCAGCAATGCATTCTTCAACTTCAACAAGTGAGATGGTTCCATACTTTATTATTTCCACCTCTTTACCATTTCACGTTTTACTATCTTTAAAGCTATAAACTTTTCCAGTCTCTTCAGCTGAGAACTTGTGCTTTCTTCTAACTTTTTTTTTTAATGTTTTTTTCTTAGGAAATTATGCTTTTGAGTCAGTTTGAGCATGAAAACATTGTCCAGTGCTATGGAACTGATAAGGTATCTTTGCGTGACTATTTCTGTTTTCTTATCATCATTATTCTTTGTTGGTTTTAATTCCAGTCTGTAAGGAACCGTTTTGGTTCTGTTTTATGATAGAGTTTACTGAGGATTTCCATTCTGTAGTTGATGCTCCCACATGCTGCTTGTTTGTTAGTGATTGTTTTGTGAACAATTTAAACTGAGTTTCTCAATTGCTTGTTGGATATTTTTTGTCATGTTTTGTTATCTTATTTAATTAAATATTCATTATAGATGAGGTCCTTTCTGATTTTGTTACTGTTATATTATTTCTCTGCCTGATTGTTTCCCAGCCTTCTCTACAGACGAGAAAAGATCTTAAATCACTTGAAATTCATTCTCTCTATCGAAGCTGATAGTTAACTCTGTTTTCTGAAGGAATTGTGATAGGAAATACTTGGATTCAAGTATTCCTATCGATCCGGGAGGGGAAAACTGCGGGAAAACTGCTGTTCACAGCAGGAAAACAGCCCAAATCTGCTGTTTACAGCAGGAAAACAGTAGAAAATTGGTGGAAACTCAAAGCAAACACTTGTATTTCACTAGTAGAAGCATAAAACAAAAGGAAGATACAAGTTTCTTCAATTCGAGAGGAAGAACAACTCTCCTAATCTTCGGCAAAGCCAAGAGCCCAAGCAAGAAACCCTAGATCTCAAAAATACATTCAAATTCAAGATACCCCTAATTTCCCCCCAATCCTCCTAATTAACCATAAAGGAGTTTTACAAAATACCTAAACAGCCCTCTAATTCAAAATTTCCCTCCAAACAATGTGTTTAACACATGCTTGGCCCACTAGAAGTTCCGCCTGGATGCCCTGGGAGTTCCGCCTGCCTGGGTTCCGTCTCGCGTAGAATCGAACCGGTCCAGCCGGCCCCTCCTGGGCCAGCCTAACAGTACTCCCCTCCCAAAAACTCACCTTGTCCTCAAGGTGAAAGGCAGGAAATTGATCTTTCATTCTTTCAAACGGCTCCCAAGTGGCCTTAAAGTCGGGAAGGCCTTTCCATCTAATTAGCACTTCTTTGTTGCCCTCTTCATCTGATCTCACTCCTGCAAGCTCCAGTGGTTCCAAAATTACTTCCAAATCCTCTGTCAGTGTAGATGGTAATTCTTCACTAATTGCATGCTCCCCTAAAGCTTTCCTCAACTGGGATACATGGAACACTGGGTGTATGGTGGCTGTTGGTGGTAACTTCAGTCGATACGCCACTGCCCCAATCCTGTCCAACACCCCATACAGACCATAGTATCTCGGTGCCAGCTTCTCGTTCCCCCTTCTAGCCACTGTTCTTTGCCTGTAGGGGCGCAGTTTTAGGTACACCTTATCTCCCACTTCAAACTGCATGTCCCTCCTATGTGAATCTGCCTGCTTTTTCATGATTTGTTGTGCCCTCAGAAGATGCCTCTTCAATTCTTCCAGCACTTTGTTCCTTTCCTCCAAATACTGCTCAACTGACGAAACTGGTGTGCTTCCTTTCCCATAGTGCACTAAGTGCGGAGGGTCCCTCCCATACATTACCTTGAAGGGAGTCATCAGAGAAGCAGAATGGTATGATGTATTGTACCAATACTCGGCCCATGGTAACCACTTCGCCCACATCCGCGGTGTTTCAGAAGCAAAACACCTCAAATATGTCTCCAAGCTCCGGTTCACCACCTCAGTCTGTCCGTCGGTCTGTGGATGGTAAGCAGTACTTCTCTTGAGAACAGTGCCCTGCATCCTGAAAAGCTCCCTCCAAAACTGGCTGAGGAACACTTTGTCCCTGTCAGACACAATAGATTCAGGAATCCCATGTAATCTAACCACTTCCCTGATGAACGCTGCCGCCACTGACACCGCGGTGTAAGGATGTCGTAAGAGAATAAAATGGGCATACTTGTTAAGTCGGTCTACCACGACTAAAATGACTGTGAATCCCTCTGAACGGGGTAGGCCGTCAATGAAGTCCATGGACACTTCCTCCCATACTCTATTTGGAAGTGCTAATGGTTGGAGTAGCCCTCCTGGTGCCATTGCCATGTATTTATTTCTCTGGCACACCTCGCACCTGGACACCATCTCCTCCACATCTTTATACATCCCCTTCCAGTAGAGTTCCGATGCCAACCTTCTATATGTCTTTTGTACTCCTGAATGTCCTCCAATTGCACTGCCGTGAAACTCCTGTAATAAATGAGAGATGTGTACTGAGGTTCGTGGCATCACGAACCTCCCATGATATAGCAACCTTTCCCCTTCCAGATAGTACCTCGAATGGCTACCACTATCTTTCTTCAAGTCTTCCTTGATTTTCTTCAACTCTTCATTCCGCATGCTTTCTTCCTTGATTGCCCCCCAGTTAACCATCAGTGGTACTAAAACTGCTAACTCCTGAAGTTCCCCAACACATCTGGATAAAGCGTTAGCCGCCTTATTCTCTACCCCCGGCCGATATTGAATCTCAAATTCATAGCCCAAAAGCTTTGACAACCATCTCTGATGTTCCTCGGTCACCATCCGTTGCTCCAGCAAGCATTTCAAGCTCCTCTGGTCTGTACGAACCACGAAATGCCTACCCAAAAGATAAGGGCGCCATTTCTGAATGGCCAGGACTATGGCCATTAGCTCTCTCTCGTATACTGATTTCAATCACGCCCTGGTCGATAGTACCTGACTGAAATAGGCTATAGGCCTGTGATTCTGCATCAATACTGCTCCCAAGCCATACCCTGATGCGTCGGTCTTCACTATAAAGATCTGGCTAAAATTCGGAAGAGCTAACACTGGGACTGTCGTCATGGCTTCCTTCAGCCTCTCAAAAGCTTGTGTTGCTGCCTCTCCCCAAAAAAAGTTGTCTTTTTTCAACTGCTCCGTCAACGGCCAAGCAATGGCACCATACCCCTTCACAAACTTCCTGTAGTAGCCAGTCAACCCTAGGAAACCCCTCAATTCCCTTATGTTTTTAGGCAGCAGCCACTTCTGCATTGCATCAATTTTGGTTTGGTCCGCCGCCACTCCTTCTTGGGATACCACATGCCCCAAGTACTCCACACTGGACTGAGCAAAACTGCATTTCTTCAGGTTGGCTCTCAACTGATGCTCCTGAAGAACTCCCAGTACCATCCTCAGGTGTTCCAAATGCTCCCCCATAGTCTTGTTGTACACCAGAATGTCATCAAAGAAGACCAGGACAAACTTTCTGAGTGACTGCTTGAATACCCTGTTCATCAAAGATTGAAAAGTAGTAGGAGCGTTAGTCAATCCAAAGGGCATTACCAGAAACTCATAATGCCCTTCATGTGTTCTAAATGCTGTCTTGGGAACATCTGCCTCCTTCATTCTGATCTGGTGGTATCCGGACTTTAAGTCCAGCTTGAAAAATACCACTGCCCCAAAGAGTTCATCCAATAGTTCATCAATCACTGGAATTGGGAATTTGTCTGGTACAATGCCTTTATTCAGAGCCCTGTAATCCACACAGAATCTCCAACTCCCATCCTTCTTCTTGACCAGGAGGACTGGACTAGAGAAAGGGCTTACACTTGGTCTTAAGATCCCCATCTCCAACATCTCCCGGATCAGCCTCTCTATTTCATCTTTTTGGATCTGAGGGTAGCGATAAGGGCGAACGCTGATCGGTGTCTCCCCTTCCTTCAAAGTAATGGCGTGCTCCAGCTCCCTCTGAGGTGGCAAACCCTGTGGAGGTTAAAAAACCTCCCTGAACTGCTGTAGGACCGGTTGCACTTCAAGAGGAATGTCTCCCTCTTCCCCCACACTAACTCTCTCAAATCGTTGTAGCTCCACCAAGTATCCACCCCCAACCTCCTGGATAGTTCGGATAATGGACTTGAGAGACACCCTCGTCCTAGACAGGCCGACATCTCCCTGTATCACCATTCTCCTCCCCCCACTACCAGTTCCATCCGCAGTTCTCCCCAGTTCACCTTGGTCTCCCTCAAAGTTTGCAGCCACTTCATCCCAAAAATCACATATGTACTTCCCAATTCTAAGGGAAGAAAATCCTCCCTCACTTGTATTCCCTGAATAGTCAGCACCACTCATCTACAAACTCCTCTCCCCATTTCCACCTTATCGGTGCCCATCATCACCCCATAGCCTCCTGTATCCACTAACTCCATTCCAATCAGCCCAACAATTTGGGTGGAAATGAAGTTGTGGGTTGCCCCACTATCTATCAACACCACCACTTCCTGGCCAGTTATCACCCCTTTAACTTTCATAGTGTGACTCGAAGTGAATCCCACCACGGAGTTAAGAGAGGCTTCTACCACATCCAGGTGTAACTTCTCCTCCTCTTCTAACCTGCTCCCACCTCCCTCTTCGTCTTCCTCGTCTTCACAAACGAGGAGAACCTGAAGAGTCCGGTCTTTGCACCTATGACCCGGCATGTACTCATCACATCGGAAGCACACCCCCTTTGCCCTCTTTTCCTGTAACTCCTTTTCAGTCAGCTTTTTGAACTACCCTCCATTTCCTCCTCTAATTTTCTCCTTCTGCACTTCCTTCAAACTCCCTGAGGGTTCCCCTTTTGACGGTAAGAAAGTGGTAGTCATCCTGTACGATCCCCCTATGTAACTACCCCGAGCTTCCCTTTCTGACTTCTTCTGATATTCCACCAGCTGTGCCAGTTCCATAGCTTTCCCCAAATTTCTCGGCTTCAATACTCTGACTGTTGATCGTATCTCCGGTTTCAGCCCTTTCATGAAGTTCCCTTCCAAAGCTGACTCCGAGATATGATCCAACCTGCTGGCCAAAAACTCGAACCTGTCGTGGTAATCCGCCACGGTCCCTTCCTGAGTCAGGGCAAAGAATTGCTCATAGAAGTCTCCTCCCCCATCGGCTCGGAAACGCTCTAGTAAGCAGTCTTTGAACTCTCTCCAGTTCCGGATCGGCTCCCTCCTGTTCCGCCATTGATACCATGCCAGCGCCTTTCCCTCCAAACACAGATTTGCCGCCGTCAACTTCTCCTCCTCCGTCAACCCGTTGACGGCAAAGTACCGTTCTACCTTGTATATCCATCCGTGGCCATCCTCTCCCTCAAAGATCGGCATCTTCAGTTTTCTCACCTTGGGATCTCCTCCATATCCTCGGTATCCCCCGTATCCTCCCATTCCTCGAGGAGGAGGTGCTCCCCAAGTGTCCCGATCATCCCTCCAGCGATTATACCTGAACCCATCATCGTAGTCCTCTCTTCTACCTTCAAAATCAGCCCTTCGGCGATGAAATTCCTCCCTTCTTCCGCCAAAATCAGCACCCCTTCTGTCATATCCCATGCTCATCTCCTCTCTAGAAAGCGGTTCTAGAGGAGGCATGTCGTTCTCCCCCTCAACGATCTCCACCTCCGGCAACCTCCTCCCCCGGGACGGGTTCGGATTTCCTCCTATGACATGGCCGTCGGTGGTCTCTCTGACTTCCGATGTCGCCGGATTGGTCCTCATTTCAAGTAGTTTCTTCATCATCTCCTCCATAGCAGAAAACCTCCCTTCCAACCTTTCATTGTTGGTGGAGATTTCAAGGAACTTTCCCTCCAAATTTGATTTCAGTTGTCCGAACTCGCCTTCCAAAACTTCCACCTTCTTTCCGGCCATCTTTCCTTCCACGAAAAATCTGAAAACTTCCTTCGAAAGCCCAAAAAAACCCGCTGAAATTTCTGTTTTTCAGCCACCAAAGGTCCCACGACGATGCTCTGATACCAATTTGATAGGAAATACTTGGATTCAAGTATTCCTATCGATCCGGGAGGGGAAAACAGCGGGACTGCTGTTTACAGCAGAAAACAGTAGAAAATTGGTGGAAACTCAAAGCAAACACTTGTATTTCACTAGTAGAAGCATAAAACAAACGGAAGATACAAGGTTCTTCAATTCGAGAGGAAGAACAACTCTCCTAATCTCCGGCAAAGCCAAGAGCCCAAGCAAGAAACCCTAGATCTCAAAAATACATTCAAATTCAAGATACCCCTAATTTCCCCCCAATCCTCCTAATTAACCATAAAGGAGTTTTACAAAATACCTAAACAGCCCTCTAATTCAAAATTTCCCTCCAAACAATGTGTTTAACACATGCTTGGCCCACTAGAAGTTCCGCCTGGATGCCCTGGGAGTTCCGCCTAGTTCCGCCTGCCTGGGTTCCGTCTCACGTAGAATCGGACCGGTCCAGCCGGCCTAACAAATTGCTCATAGCTTCTGCTTGCTAACGTTATAAAGTCTGACTTTCCCTTGAGTTAACTTTGGAGAATTAGATCTGAGTAGAAAATGGAAAGTGGTTCTTGGATATTATACAAATGTAACGTTGTCCTAGAGACTTCATGTAAGTTATATAAAATGACTATATTTGTATGAATTTGAGTGTTTACCGGCAAAAAAATAGGAAGAACTATGTATGCAAAAAATAGAATGTCAGAACTGAGGCATGGTAAAATTAGGAATGATTAGAATCCGAAAAGATTGTGTTAGAGAAGCATGGGAGTAGCACCTATTGAGGAAAAGTTTGTATGAGGTTGCTTTAGCATGCCAAGAATAAAATAGATGATTCACCAATAAAGCATAGACGATGTGAATATGAAGGTGAGGTATAGCAAAGTTTTGCTTAGCTAGAAATTATAATTAAAGAATTACATAAATTAAAGATAACATTATGTACACCGCTTAAAATGTGAGTGGAAATGGAAAATTTATAAGGCCGATCCCAAATAGTTGGAAAGATGGTGCTGCTGCTGATGATAATCTAGCAAGTTTGAAGTTGTTGACTCATTGGTAGATAACTTTTAATTGTTTATGTTTTCCAGATGGATTCTTGTTTATTTTGAAACTTTATGCTTTAAATTCTACTATAAATATTGCTTGATATTAAATAGATGGCAAAGCAAAGTAAAGAAATTTAAACCCTATAAACAAGTATGGGAATTACGTTTGAACTCCACGGTCTATTTTTTAGCAGTAAAGTTTTGATGTGTAGTTCTGTAGAGTTATCTGAAGAGTGACTTTATGCAACTTTTACACTAGCTCATATTTAACCAAAAAACAGAAGGAATTAATCTTAACCAGTAGAACTCCAAGCACTGGCAGGAGCATGAAAATTGCAATTTTAGGGCATATCGATTTTACTTAAGGGATTTTGTTGTTTAACTTGAACATTCAAAAGAAGGTTTTCTCTAAACAAGGGGTTTATAGTTGATGTTGATAAATACAATTTTTTACAGCCTTTTTTTCATCATTTTATATAAAAAGAAAGCATCATATTCTCTCCATGAAATGCCTTTTAAGTAATTTATTTGCCATAAAATGGTCTTGTTTTGGATAGGCCTTGAATGGAGAAGTTTAGAATGCCAACAAACTTTTGTTTATTCTCTAATTCACCTTGCCCGATAGTACTCATTTTGTGAATATCTAAAAAAATTCATTACAAGACACAATAACATATATTTTAAGTGGAGACATAGATCGTTATGATTTCTTTGTCCCTGAAAATGGGATACATTATCAAAGAATTTGTACAAACATAAAACAAACGTTAGATATTTTGAATTTTTCATCATTAGCCTTATCCTACCTATTTGGGGTTGGCGTAGGTGATGTAGAACGAAGAGGGGGGGGGGGATTAAAAAAAAAATTAAAATATGAAATTCAAAATTCAGATTTCCTATAATTAAGGAATTTGAATTTGAAATTCAAATTAGAGGGAAGGGAGGGAAGAGATGGATTAATTATCTCTTTAATTAGAGCCATTAATTATGGAGGAGATAATTAATATAGAGGGGAATTAATTGGGGAGGGAATATGGAAAGGGGAGGGGCCGGCCATTAAGAGGGGGAGGAGAGGTTATGGAAAGAGAATTTAAAAGGGCTTTGATGGGAACCTTAAATTAGGGAGAAATATTTAAATCACATCCAATTAAATATTTAATTGGACCTAATTCAAATATTTTCTTAAAATAAGAATCCTAATTTATGAAACAAATTTAAATTCAAATTAATTTGAATTTTAAATTTAAATTTGTTACTAATTTAGAATGGCTAAAATAGGAAAGGGTTTTGAATGTAAAGGGAGATTTGTGGAGCCAAGGGGAAAGAAGGTGGCTGGCGGTTTGGTGAGGCCAGCGGCTAGGGAGGTTGGCGAGGAGGCTGGTTTTGTGGAAGTTGAGGGAAATTGTCCAGCGGTTCGGGGCTGGATAGGGAGGAGGCGAGGTTGGCTGACGGTGGAGGAATTGAAGGAGGTGGTGCTTATGAAAAGAAGGAAACAAACACAATGAAACAAAAATAAAATAAAATCGATACAAACCACGAGCTCGGACTCTTCCTGTGGCTGGTGGGTACTACGTTGCCCTCCCTGAGAGACTTCAATCCACGAGCCCGGACCC
Organism: Dendrobium chrysotoxum; assembly: GCA_019925795.1. NCBI lineage: Eukaryota > Viridiplantae > Streptophyta > Magnoliopsida > Asparagales > Orchidaceae > Dendrobium > Dendrobium chrysotoxum. Next base: position 91,012,432 of record CM034313.1, read on the forward strand.
ATCCTGCGACTGGTGGAAACAAGGTTGTCCTCCCATAGGACTTCTCCTCTCCAGAACTCTCACAGAGATCAAGACAAAGGCTCCAAAGTTTTTTTATTAAAAATCCATCATTACCTCGTACAAGAACTAGGGCCTCTATATATAGGCCTAAAGATAAAAGGAACAAAACAAAAGTCAACATTGTCCCTTGGGCTTACATAAGACAACTCCCTTAAGTAAGGATAAAAATGGAAAATTTCATAATAAAAATAAAAATTACAAATGACAAATTAAGATAAGGTGGAATGATCTCGGCCGTCGATCGTCGTCTCCTCTGATAATCTTCATGATTGGATGTCCGCATCAGTAGGTCTTTTGGAAATATATTTTGCTTTTTAGAGTTAAAAGTTTTAGTACTACACAAATTTTTATTCTAGGATTAGATGATCTTTTTGCAAAGTACATTGATGCAGTATTTGCTTCTTTGCCCATTCCAGATTTTCGTTCTCTACATTATTTTGCAAGCACAACTTCAGCAGTCATATCTAAAAGATTGTCATATTTTATAATTGTTTTTCGTTTAATGATTTTGTAGTTAATGAATTTTTATGGTAAAATTTTCTTTTGCAGGAAAAATCAAAGCTTTTCATCTTCCTTGACCTTGTAACACAAGGCTCAATAGCTTCTCTTTATAAAAAGTATCATTTGCGCGATACACAAGTTTCATCATATACAAGACAAATCCTCAATGGTTTGAATTACCTTCATGAGCGCGACGTGGTGCACAGGTGAGTAAAACACTTTTCTCTTTTATTTCGTTGAACTTGATAATTCATTTTACATATTGGAGCATTATGATTGCTAATAATGATTTAGACTTTTAGCGAGCAATATAACTTCTATAATATTGAGGTATATGTGTGAGAATATTGCGGCATGTGCTATTAAGGGATGCTATTAAGGGATGATTCTCTTGTTTGTTTCTTGGTTTTGAATCAAACTAGTTGAAGACTAACTCTAGATTTCTTTTCTTGTCGTTTGTTTCCTCAACTTCTATCATATGCATATTTTTGTAGAGAACCAATGAATTGGCATAAATAATCTTAATGACGAAACAAGAATCATATCACTTTCCAGTTCAGCAAATATAAATATGTTTACAACTATTAAATTTGAAATGTATAAAAAGAGAGAAAATGAGAGTGGGGCTGGCCACACTAGAGAGTAGGAGTTAACTATCAAGTAATCACCCCTTCTTTTGGCTTTGGCCAGCTAACCTTGCTTGGCTAATGTTTATTTGAATACTTTTATTCAGACAAATTTTCACATTAATAAAAATCACATTCTCTCAACATCTAAGAAACCAAATTTCAAAATTCAAAATTTACATTTTCAAATTATACTTGCAACAATAAATTTAAAATCACACATATAAAATATAAGTTCTACTTAATAAATTTGACTTTGCGCCTCATCATGGGACCTTGATTATTATTATTGGCCTACTTGGTATGGGCTTTTAGTTTTTGGTCAACTTCTTCCTGCATGTGCATCTTGTGCCACATCATATTTACTTTGTTTCGACAAAATGCCAAGAAAACACTCACTTTGCGGCTGGCCTCGGATGGGAAAGGGGAATTTAGAGAGTTAGAAAATTTGAGGAGATACAGTACTTGGGAGTAAGGTTTCTTTAATCTAGTTCTACGGTTGATTGGTGGCTTCTAAATTTAAATGATCCAGTTAAGAACCATGGTTATGGAGATCGTATATTGGTTATGTCATCCCATTAAAATGGAGTGCCTGCAAATTTTGTTGAACTGCTTAGACTGGCTTGCCAAAATGATTTTTAATAAACTTTGGATACAATATAGATTCAAGTAAATTTTTCTATCCCTTGTTATTTCAACTTTTTGTATAGAAACCTTCTAAGATCAATCTAACGGTTGGAGATTCCTGTAATTTATGATATGTTTTTTACTGTATCTTCGAAAAATATTTTCTCGCTGTTGAATATGCAGTCTTAATAATCTGCCACCATTTTTTTGTTTCTGATTTTTTTCTTTGGCCTAGGGAAGCTAGTTTTTCACAACCATTAATCGCCTAATCTACTTCTTTTCTTTCCAGAGATATCAAATGTGCAAATATATTTGTTCATGCAAATGGTTCTGTCAAACTTGCAGAGTTTGGATTAGCGGAGGTATAATTTCTTTTTCATTTTGTTTTTTTAGAGTTTTGTTTATATGCTATAATTTTTATATCTTATATTACTGTTTCCAATTTCAGATTTCGAAATTTAATGATCTGAAATCTTGCAAAGGAAGTGTGTACTGGATGGCCCCAGAGGTTAGTCTGTTATATCATTAATCTTCATTAAACTATAGGAATGTGGAATATAGATTTGTAGTCATTTAAACTGGAAGGCCTTTCTTTTTATGCCGGATACGATGTTATTTTTTTTAAATGTGCAGAATATATTTGCATGCTCCTAAAATCAGTATCCTATTTTGTTGACCGCATGTTTTGAGAAGACCTTGAATAATACAACCAGCTTAGGATAAGCGAAGCTGAAATATATCCAAGATTTAGGCTTCGTTTGAGACTGTTTTTGCTGTTTTATATAGTATTTTTTTAGTATAAAAAAATTTTTGGTACTAAAATTATTTCATAAAACAGTAAAAAATCTGTTTCAAATGAAGCCTTAGTCCAATAATGACTTCAAACTTGTGTTGTTTAAACATGCAACACCAGGGTGCTGAGAAGTTGTTTCTATGTAGGTTGTCCATCCTAAGAAGACATATGGGCGTGCAGCTGATATATGGAGCCTGGGTTGCACTGTACTTGAGATGTTGACTCGTCAGTCATTGATTCCTTCATCATCCGAATAGTGGAGTGGCGTAAGTGATGTATAATAGTGTGATGTGTACACTAGTGCCTTTTTTGTTTATATATGAATCCAATGATCTCAAAATTTGTTGCGCACTGTGAATTCAGAAATTGAGCTAAGCTTCACTGTTCGAGCAAACGAGATAGAAACTGAAATTTTCGTTTGGACCTTCGGATTTTTATTGTGCTTGCATAAATTCTTGCTCCCGAAGCTTTTTTCTTTGGTGAAAGGGGTCATTTTAAAAATATAAATGATTGCTGCAGCCTCCTATTAATGATTTCTTCATTTGCAGCAACATGCTTTCTTCAGAATTGGCCGTGGCGATCAACCCAATATACCCACTTACCTATCAAGCGATGCCCAGGACTTTATCAGAAGATGTGTTCAGGTGGATCCAAATGCTAGACCCACTGCTGCGCAGCTATTAGAGCACCCTTTTGTCACGAGGAGACCGCTTGAAACCTATTAATTATTGTCTCATTCATATGAGGTAATAATACTGATTAAGAGTGTGTGTATATGTTGTTTGATTTTTAATTTTGAAAAGTGATTTGTATTTTTTTTTTTTCAAAATAACTATGCCTTTAAGAATGTTTGCACTCTTCTTGAAGAGGGGGAAAATTCGAATTCATCTTATTTTCAGTCTGTGTAGCTTAATCTGACTTCAAATTTAATCATTTAAGACGTTTATCATAGCAAATGTAGACAAATCAATGTTTTATTGTTGTTCCATTTTTTGAGTACAAGCATTCTTTTGATGCATAAGCATGATTTACAAGGTATTGTGTCACCTCATGGTGTTCATATAACTTAAAATTATTCAAATTTGATTGCTTGTGGGAATATTTTATCATTAAATTATATGCAAGCTTTTTGTTGAGTTTTAAAAGATTACATTTTGTGTGCTTACAATGTAAATGTTATGAATTTTGATTACAATTTTCTGCAATTAAAAATTTTATTATGCATTGATGAAATATCATTGTTTACTTGCATTTAATCGTTATCATATGTCACCAAAAATTGTCTTAATCGAGCATGAATCTTGATACAAAAATGAATAAAAACTTTCAAAATTAAATTTAGGATCATCCAAGCTCCGATTCCAGCAAACTTATGGTTAAATGAAACATCTCAAGGAAACGAATCCAACGGTACCAAAATTTGTCCAATATGAAACAAAATGGGTCCAAATCAAGGGTTTGACACATATTTGGAAGTTTCAGAACATTAATTGGATGATCAAACAATATCCAAATGTGAGATGCTTATAGGCGAATCGAGCAACTCGATGAGACAAATCCAATAAGCCCAAGATCGTCGAATTCTGAAATCATTAAGACACCCAAATGCTTGATAAATGTGCTATGATCAAAGGAATTGCTACGAGCCGTCTGATGGAACACTACCTACCCTTCATCTTCTATCTATTTACTAGTCACACTAGTTATAAATATATATATATATATGAAGGGAGAGGAAGAAAAGAAAAAAACTTGGGGAGTTCTGTTGTCATCGACCACCGTCGGATCTCTTCCTGACCACCGATAGTCACTGGACTTCCGCCAATTCATCAGCTGCTGCCAGATCTCTTCCCAACAACCGGCCGTCGTCGGACTTTTGTCCGTTCTCCGATTTTTGCTAGAACTCTTCATGGATGCTATCGACGCCGTATCTCCTCCCAAATGCCATCACTCGCCGACTATGATCCCCCCGAGCAATGTCGGCCGCCTACTACGATCTGTCTGACCTCCACTACGCACCCAATTTCTTCAGACGACAATCTTCTCGGCTGTCGTCGCCCAACTACGACCCTTCTGACCACCGTTATCTGACTACGATTCTTCCGATCTCCATCATCTGCCGACTATGATTATTCGATTATTGCATTATCAACCAAACAATAGGCCAACACTCTCTTAAGAGTAGTTGCTCCAACTATGTCATGTGTCTAAACAATATGTATGTACTATATTGAGGTGACACCTTCCTCCAAGGCAATTTTTTCTTTGAAAACAACCATCAATACTAGTGGAAACATTTCAACTGGGTCAGGCTCCATGATTTTTCCTCTATTTAGGGTTTTCCAAGTAAAAATCTCGATATCTCTTGTGAATTATATACATCACTCTCTTCTATATATTTGTGTGTTAAATCTTTATATAAAATTAGGACGCTAAACTCTATGTTTCTCTACCACCGTGAATATTCGGTAAAGTTGTAATTCATTGTTCTAATAGTATGCTAAACATTACTAGGCCCTGCTCATACTTGTAGGCAGACTATTAAAGCCTTTATTGTCCAATTTTGTATTCAAATTTCTGTTTAGTGTTGATTCTTGCAACTTATGAACGCGACATGCATTGCATTTCGTGTGTTCCTTGATATTTCCTTTCTTACAATTTTTTATCGTTGTCAACGAGCTGATAACAAAGTTGCAATGAGATAAAAATACAATCCTTTTTTTTTTTTTTTGGAATTTATTTACTTTTTAGACTTTTTTCTTCCTTTTCACATCACCTTATATATATATATATATATATATCCGTTGAGGTGCAGAGGCTTAGAGGAAGATTGCTCATGTACTACAGTATGGAGGGTAACGCCGGAGAAGTTGACAATGCCTAAGATTTAGTTTGTGATGGCTTTTTTATTGATGCTTAAAATAATTTTTTATTAAAAAATTATTTTAAAAATAGTAAAAAAATCATCACAAGTGAAATTTTCCTCAAGATCCTTGGCGACTTTGCTTCTCTGTCATGGGTGTAGGACCACCTCTAGTCCATCAATGTCTTAATCAATAACGCAATTAATTTTCATTTTTTATTTAATTAGATAGAAAATTATTTTGTGAACAGAGCCCTGTATTGGATACTCATACTCATACCCGGGATATTAGTGGATACTCAACATCAGGAGAGAAACCGATTTACATTATTAATCACCATATGTCGTATATTACCGCAATCCTTACTACGAAGTACGTAACACTAACTCACGCTAAGACCATGATAAATTTTGATATGCAACTTGAAAGTTTGCAGTCATAGCAAAAGACAACAAACCTCAAGGCCATCAGTCCGTGAGGAACTGCTTAAAAAGCTTGGAAAGTGAGTGGGTATAAATGGGCATGACATCCCGAAACTCATCATAGGTGGGCATGGGTGGGTGAAACCCGTCCGTGCAGAGTATGAGTAACCAATACCCAACTAGGACCTCATGCAAGGCTTTGTTTGTGAACCTGATCATAAAATTTCTCATTACTCGCGTGTTTTGAATTAGCTACGCTATCTCACATGCCAAAATATTTTGAATTATTTCGTGCAACAGCCCAAGGAATGTCATTTCTAGCTATTTTTTACATCCTTCAAAGCAATCTATTAAAAAAAATGACGATCGAATACGTTGATTAGGGGTGATAAGTTTCGCCCAACATTGCATCCATCGATCTTCTTTTTCTTCATGTTCCACCAGTTCAAGTTATCTTGAATGCATGGAGTTCAAGACCAATATTTTAAGTAACAAAATATAAAGATGTTCATATAGCTAATAATGGAATAACTCACAACTCAATAGAATGATTTAGAAGTTAGTACGCACAAACATGTGAAGAGACTATCTTCCATAAGACGTGCAGATCAAAAGGCCTCTATGAGCAATAAATCTTATTACGAAATGAGGTGTAGCTGTGTAGAATTTGAAAGCTCTAATCATCTCCTCGTTGTTCAGTTCCTTATTTCCCTTAAATGGACTTTTCATATCACCTCCAGCTGCCTGCCAGCTCCATTTAGTATAAGAATTGTACAGATTGTCTCATCCCTCTCTCCCTCCCTCTAAGAAGAACGATTGCCTCTAATTACTCGATGAACTCCAGTCATTCAATGACACCAAACCTTTCTGGAGATGACTATCACCAAACGCTCATAATTGCATTACTCGATCATTCAAAACCACTGAAACATTCACATTTGTGACTAGATATTATAGATATAGGCATAACATTCCCAGCATACAAGCAAATCCGCAGGCTATTCAGATAATATAAACTGGCAAGGGGGAAAAGGTATAACTGAAACAAATAAGACGAAAATAACAGGACTTCTTAAAAAAAAATGACTTGTGGCAATGCAATTTCCTGATAATATACCTAATATCTACCTTTCATGTTACTCCCAACAAAGCCATAAAAAAATTTCAGAAAAATCAAAAACAGTGAGAAAGCACCCTGTATTTGGCAAGCTAACAAAGGGTAAATGGACAGAAAGCACTGCATCTTATTTTGCACTTTTCACATTCGATTCTCAAGAAAGAGGGGGAAAAAACTAGCTCCCTCACTGTTTAGGACAAGTAAGCGTACCAGTAGTACTCCACTCAGACTCTTCCTTCCAATCCCTCCATGTTTACCAGGAAAAAATTCGTCAAGCCACAAAACTAGAGAACTTCTAAACCATAAAAGCTGTATAGTGTTTCAGCAAAATGAAGCTTCCGCCTTTGTTTCAGATGATGAACTCAACTTGGCCGAACAGCTAGCTATCTTCAGCTTTGAAACGGGCATCTTCTTTTCATACTAAAAAATAAAACAATGAACAATCTCAGTTTCCACTCCAAGAAAATCATTAAATAAAAAACACATTAAGGAAACAAAAACTTCAGTATAACAACATTACCTCTGAAAGGAAAGACTCAATCTCTTCAGGTGTCAAAGCATCTTCCCCGGCATTCTCCTCCCATCCAAGGGATCGAAGAAAGGCTGCTTCCTCCTCATCCGGAACTAACCTCTCAGGCTCTTCAATAAGTTTAAGATTTCCAGAAAAGTTGCCATTCGCCGCTGAACACTGTAAAGTGGGCATCAACGAAGAAGCATCTTTCCCTTTATCAGAAACTGCATCCACAGCAGGCTCCTCATCCAACTTCTCCAAGTTGGGTGCTGATACCTTGTACATTGGGTCCGATTGATATTTTCTTGGCAAGAAGCAGAAGATGATTTCTTCCGGAGAGAATTGAAAAAGTCATTCCGGTTCTGAGCCTGAGAAGAAGGGAGCTTCTTTTCTCCAAATGAGCTTGAAGTTAGAGCACTGGCCTTCCCGTTAAGCTTCGGGTAGACTTTACCATTAAGATATGAAATTGCAGCTAGAGGAATACCGCTGGGTGAGGCAGCAACTCTGGTGCCATTTCTCGGATGCAAGTTATCCTTGTCAATAGGAGAAACTCCATTCTTTTCCCGATTCAAAATGTGAAAATTCCCAAGTTGGGATGTCTTAGTAACATCAGGCTTAATATTAGAACGGAATGAATGATTAACAAGCTGGGACGGCAATTGCTGCCCCACCTTAACAGTACTGTATTCAACCATCTTTGCTCCTTTTGCTTTTGATTTTTCAGCCAAGTTAACACCCTGAAATGAATAAGCAGAGAACTTTGAAATTTTCAAAAAGATATGCTCTTCAATTTTTGCTAATGATTAAGCTGTAACATGTCAGAAAATAGCAATATCGAAAGTAACAGCATATAACATAACAAAAACAAAATGCTGGAAAAAGAAAAATTAACATTCAAGAATTATGAATTTTGCTAAATGGGTACTTTTCAATTTATGTATTTTTTTTCCTTCGTATGTAATTGCTTCCTGCTGCCTGCAGACGGTTGACTGATTTACTGACCATTTAACTTCAGGAAAGCTTAACAGATCTTAAATCACCGGTTAAAATTGACAGAGCAAATCTGACATGTTCTCATAGGATGGAGACCACACTAACATTCAAGATGCTATCATTTTGTGAGTAATTCCAGGACTCAATGAAAAATGAAAGAACTTTGCACATCAAGCACATAAGTATTGGTTCAAACCTACTTTAGATATATGAAAAATATGTTGGCGCAAAAACAACAAATGGTTGGCCCTCACCCATAATTTTAAACTTTGAAATAGAAAACATATTTAATCACTGGTCTATCAAACACAATTTTGGCTTCCTGGTTTTCCATAATCTCTAACAAGTGTTATCAAAGCCGACGGTTTGGTTGAGATTGAGTAGTTCATATGATTTGAGGCACTTTGGAACATCTACCATGATTGATTAAAGTTTAAAATTGGGATACTCCCACAATAGCTCTATTTATTTGACTAAGCTCTTGGTATATAATACTTGATTATGTTAGACAAAACATGACTGATGGCACACATTGAGAGCTATCATATGAAAGAAGAAAAAAGAGGGGGAGAGGATTGCCAAATTAATTTATGTGAGAGTATTGATTTACTCACATTGGATAGGTGAAATTTTAGCTAGTCTACAACAAGTGCAAAGTGATTAAACCCCACATATAGGCTCAAGCTTCTTTTTGGTGGGAAGCAGGTTTGAGCATCAATCTATTAGGCCCAATTTCAATCCCCCAAAGTTCCACACTGCCTGAAAATGACATGCTATAATATAATAAATAAATGTGAGAGTACTAGTTTAGCCTAACATTTGACAGGTGAAAAATGTTAGTCTACAAATGCGAAGTGATTTATTCCTAATCTACAGGCTTAAGCTTTTTGAAGAAAATAGGTTTGAGATCAATGTCTTAAACTCAATTTCAGTCCAACGGAGTGTTAAATCTCAGCCCTTCGTAGCGAAATTGATCCCACGGCCATAAACAGTGATCCGTGAGAAGCCCGCCTAGATCACGTTGAATACCTTCCATAACTAGACAACTGAATTAGGAAAGAATGTATTACTCATTATTCTGTAATTATTTGAGCATCTTGTATAGATCTATAAATAGGGAGCTTGTTGCATAATAAAATTCAAGTTTTTTCCCTCTCAAACTCACTGTTTCAACATGGTATCAGAGGCACGAGCAAAATAGAGAGGAAGCCATCGGAAGAAATCTTACCGGAGCAGACGGAGCCTAGCGGAAGACGAAGCCAAAGCATCGCTCCTGCCTATAGACGCAAGAAGGGACCTATCGACTCTTGGTCGTGCTCAGGAAGAAGACGCTCGGGAGAAGACAACCACTCGGACGCTCATAAAGAAGCCGATCGGAAGCTCCAATTGTTGGATGCCTGCGATTCACGAGACGAAGCCGAAGAGGCCCTATCCGATCACTGCCTTGGTCGTTGTCGGCACGCCTGCGTGCGACTTGAGGGGCGAACTCTTGCGGAAGAAGGCTCCGTACGCACCGTGCCCTAGCTACGGAAGAAGCCCGCGCCGTAGCAACTGACGCGTGCGGAAACCGGATCCAAGCCTTTGAAACTCGGTTCATTCGGTTCATTTAAAGGAGAAGTGAAAAAAAAAAAGAGGGAGAAATACATATATTTCTTGGCCTTTATTGCCAACAACTAAAGATTAGAAAAATTATTTTCCTGGAAGCCTTCATTGCTGCTCAAGGACATACAGATAGTCTTAATTACTATCATAATGTCAGAAATTAATTCCTCCTAGAGCATTGACCAAATTGAGGAGTCTATGGTGCACCAAGGACGAGGTGACCTCCAAAACATGCAACCTTACTATCGTCTAAATGGGAAGAACTATCTGAAGTGGTCTCAATTTGTGAAGACCTACTTGAAGGGGAAAGGAAAAATACACCACCTCCTTGGAGGAGGACCAAAAGAAGGAGATCCTAAATTTGGGGCATGAGATGAAGCAGACTCCATGATTATGTCATGGTTGTGGAATTCCATGACTACAGAAATTAGCGATACATTTATATTCCTCTCTCCACTGCAAAGGACATATGGGATGCTGCCAGACAGACCTTCTCCAAGGCTCGTGATGCGGCCCAAATCTTTGAAATTAAAGTCAAAGTTGGAAGCACAAAGCAAGAGAGTAAGACCGTGATGGAGTATGCCACCCTTCTACAAAATCTATGGCAAGAACTTGATCACTATAGATGCATAAAAACCAGAAGTCCGGAAGATGCTACGATCCTAAAGAACTTTATTGAAAAAGATTGAGTTTATGATTTCCTTGCAGGACTAAATGCAGAATTTGATCAGGTTAGAGTTCAGATCCTCAGCAAAGAGGAGACACCATCACTTAACGAAACTATTTCTCTCATCCGCGTGGAAAAAAGCCGACGAGGAATAATGTTAGAACCAAAGGTCATTGAAAGTTCAGCAATGGTGGTGAACAAAGAATCATCATGGAAGGAAAAAGGCAAAGATTCCTTAAAATTCAAAGACAAAGACTCACTTTGGTGCAGTTATTGCAAGAAGTTAAGACACAAAGGAAACGTGCTGGAAAATACATGGAAAACCCCTCAGCAATTAGTGGAATCAAAAAGAAAAGAGCACGTCGCATGCCGACAACGCTACAAGTCAGCCCACCCCAGAAGCACAGTCCAAACTTGGAGAATTCAATAAAGAATATATTGATACACTAAAACAACTCCTGGTATCTCTTGAAAAACCGAATGCATCTTCTTCACTTGCACTCTCAGATAAGATTTCAATTTTTATTAGTTTAAGTGCTTCTAGAAATCATTTAAAGGAATCATGGATCATTGATTCAGGAACCACAGATCATATGACCCACTCACCTACCCACTTCATCAACTATACTCCTTGCCCAAACAACAAGAAAATCATCACTGTTGATGGTTCTCTTACTACGGTAGCAGGCCAAGGAGACATAAAATTATCTCCCTCACTCACCCTGAAAAATGTGTTCCACGTACCTCAATTGTCCACAAACTTAATATCAATACAAAAACTTACCAATGATCATAATTGTCAAGCCCTATTTAACCCTACTTATTGCTTATTTCAGGACCAGAGAGCGACGAAGAAGATTAGACTTGCTAAAGAGAAAGCAAGATTGTACTATCTAGAAGAATCAAACCAATCTAAAAATAGCTACTCTATGTTATTCCTAGTTGATAAGAATTATACTATTTGGCTTCATCGTTATAGGTTAGGACACCCATCTTTTGATGTTCTAAGACATATTTATCCACAATTTTTTCAGAAATTAGAAAATAAATATTTTCATTATGAAACCTGTGAGTTAGCTAAACATAAAAGAACCTCCTTCCCAAACAAAAATGAGAGATGTGATACTCCTTTCTACCTTATTCATAATGATATATGGGGACCCTCAAAAATCCCTAATATCACTGGGGCACGCTGGTTTGTGTCATTCATTGATGATTGCACTAGAGTCTCTTGGATCTATCTCCTTAAAAATAAATCTGATGTTAGCATCATTCTTCCCATCTTTCATACCATGATCAAAAATCAATTCGGGGTAAAAATAAGGAGATTTCAATCTGATAATGCTAAAGACTTTCAACCAAACCATTTCCTCCTACTTCCAAAGTGAAGGGATCATCCATGAGTCCTCCTGTGTTCACAAAATGGGGTTGTAGAGGAAAAAAATGGTCATCTTCTAGCCTCCACCCAAGCTTTCCTATTTCACTACAATATACCCAAATCATATTGGGGGGAAGCCCTACTAACTGCGACTTATCTCATAAACCGACTACCTTCAACAGCCCTAGGCCTTAAAACTCCAATGGAGATTTTGTCTTCATTCTACCCGGAGTTTCGAACCCATCATAATCTTACACCCAGAATCTTTGGATGCACTGCCTGTGTTCAACTAGATCCAAGAGCACTCAAATGCATCTTTGTTGGCTATTCAGCTACCCAAAAAGATTACAAGTGTTATCATCCACCCACAAGAAAAACCCTTGTCTCTATTGACGTTACCTTTGATGAACAAAATTCCTATTTTTCAAAATCTCATCTTCGGGGGGAGATTGAACTTGAAGAAGATGAGGAAAATGAACTAGCACCTCTTGACCTTCCTCCACCACCTCAAACAAATCCACCTAAAACCCAGGATAGGGAAACAAATAATAAAGCTGTCATTAAATTTGGAAAGGTTTACTCGAGGCGTACAAGCTCAAGTTGTGCTCCAAATCAGATCCAAGAATCTGAACCATCTCCTAGAAATAAGATAAGCTCACCACTTCCCTTATACCCTATAACCAACTCTATATCCTTCAACAACTTCTCATCCTCACACAAAAAATTTCTTGTTACATTAGAAGATATCCATATTCCTAAGGATATTTCTGAGGCCTTATCTGATAAAAATTGAAAAAATGACATGAAAGATGAAATGCATGCCCTAGAAAAGAATAATACATGGGAGATCGTCAATCTACCGATAGGGCAAAAACTAGTGAGCTGCAAATGGGTGTTCTCAGTAAAATACAAAGATGATGGCACACTAAAAAGATATAAGGCGAGACTGATGACAAAAAGGGTATACTCAAATATATGGCATTAACTATCAAGAAACTTTTGCGCTTGTAGCCAAGATGAATACTGTCAGAATACTACTCTCACTAGCAACCAAGTACAACTTGCATATGAAACAATTGGATGTAAAAAATGCATTCCTGCATGGGGATCTGAAAGAAGAGATATTTATGGAAATACCACCAGGGTTTAAGGAAAAATCTGAAGGTAACAAGGTGTGCAGAATAAAAAAGGCTTTATATGGGCTCAAACAATCACCAAGGGCCTCGTTCGAAAGATTCTCTAAATTCATGCTCCTTAATGGGTATCGACAGAGTCAAGGGGATCATACATTATTCTTTAAACACTCAGACTCAGGGGGAGTCACAGTATTATTAGTATATGTTGATGATATTATCTTGACAGAAAATAATTAAGAGGAGAAAGATTAAGGAAAAGTCTTACTAAGGAGTTTGACATCAAAGAACTTGGTAGACTAAAATACTTTCTCGAAATTGAAGTAACTCACTCCAGCAAAGGAATCTTCATTTCACAACGGAAATACATCAAAGATCTCCTAAAAGAAACAGGAAAACTAGCTTGTAAATCAGCACCGACACCAGTAGAACCTAATCTTAAACTGGGGGAAGCTAGAAAAGATACAGATATAGATAAAGGGGCCTACCAGAGACTTGTAGGAAAATTGATCTACCTTTCCCACACTAGACCATAGCATTTGCTGTAAACATGGTCAATCAGTTTATGCAGAATCCAAAGCAGGTTCATATGCAAGCGGTAGACAGGATACTGCACTACCTTAAAGGAAACCCAGGAAAAGGGATTCTCTTTAAGAGGGATTGCGGAATAACCCTAGAAGTATACACGGATGCTGACTATGCGGGATCACCTGTTGACAGAAGATCTACCTCTGGATACTGCATATTTCTTGGAGGCAACCTAGTTACATAGAGAAGCAAGAAACAGAATGTGGTGGCAAGATCTAGTGAGAAAGCAAATATCGAGCTATGGCCTTGGGAATATGTGAGCTACTATGGATCAAAATAATCCTAGAAGACTTAAAGATCAAGTGGGATGAGCCCATGAAGTTACATTGTGACAACGAATCAGCAATCAGCATAGCCCACAACCCAGTCCAGCATGACAGGACCAAGCACATAAAAGTGGATCGACATTTTATTAAAGAAAAACTAGACAGTGGTTTAGTGAGTGTCAACCATGTATCATCAAAAGATCAACTTGCAGACATCCTTACCAAAGGATTGGACAGTTTTGCCTTCCTCAGAATGACCGCCAAGCTGGGAATGACAGATCTATATTCTCCAGCTTGAGGGGGAGTGTTAAATCTCAGCCCTTCGTTGCGAAATTGATCCCACAGCCATAAACAGTGATCCGCAGGAAGCCCGCCTAGATCACGTTAAATACCTTCCATAACTAGGCAACTGATTTAGGAAAGAATGTATTACTCATTATTCTGTAATTATTTGAGCATCTTCTATAAATAGGGAGCTTGTTGCATAATAAAATTCAAGCTTTTTCCCTCTCAAACTCACTGTTTCAACACGGAGTTTTACACTTCCTAAGAATGGCATGCTGCAATGTAATAATTTTTTGAAAATAACACTTCGTAGGTTGGTAAATGGCAGCAAAAAGAACTGCCACAAATGTCAAATCTCCATCTTTAAGTTAGACTCAGTAAGCTTTCCTTCTTTAAATTGATTAGAGAAGTGGAGAAAAACAGAAAGCATTCCAAAAAGTTCCAAACCACGCATGCAACAAAAAAACATAATTGACATCATAAGTACTTGGATATTGGCAAAAGAATATGTCCGTGGAAAGTAAAAATTCAAAAGGCCAAAGTGCAACATAAGTAATATCACTCATTTAAGCTATAATTCGGATAGGTGGACTGAAGCCACGTCTAATGTACATATGCCAACAAACTTGTGATCTAGCCAGAGTAAAGTCGTAGGAAATTTATTTTTTAATGACCCAACATGCTCATAGCCTACGCTGCAATTTGAATCTCCAATCACATCTACAAAGATAACAAAGATAAACCCATCCCCATTTTCTAATTCGTAACAATTGCTTCATGGCTGTCGTTCCAAGTATTTGTTCATTACATTTTTTTCCTCTTTTTGGAGCAGCAGCACAAACTCAGAAGTGTCTCTTAGAAATTTATAGATGCATAGGAGAAGAAAAAAACACCTTCAGTATGAATTATATCATTGTTCTAATCAATAAAATTCACGTTAGTTGACACAAAATTTATACATGCAAAGGAGAATTGGCAAAAAAGCTGGACCAAAAGCGTTGCTCAAGTTCATATAAAATCTCCTCTCTAAAAAATTCTAAAATTAACTAGAACCCCTAGATTCATAAACTCCTAAATAACGAGATACATTTATTCCCAGATAACGGGACATTATTTTCAAGATTCCTAGTTACAATTCAAACTGGTTTGATTGCCCTAATTAATGATCATTGCCTCCTAGAAAAATGCCCTCATTATTCCAAATTAATGGTTAGTCAGATCTTCTCTCACTGAGCTACGCCTAAATTGCCCGTAATTCAAATTTATTTCCAATAAATTGCACAGTTTGTTTGGTCGGAAAACAACATGTACAAGGGCATATGTTTAGTAACTTTTGAAAATTTATAGCATACAAGTAGACATGCATGAAAATCAAAAAAGTTTTTAACTTGCATAATGAAAACATAGATCCTCCGAAAAAGGCAATATATCACAAGAAAATCAATTACTAGCCATCTCCCTCTAATGGTCTCCTGTATTTATTTTGGTCTTTTGACCACATTTTGTTTTACCAACTGACAAGTAATGGTTAAACTACATCAGCATCTAAATAGTATACTCAAGTAATAAATGCCTTAATTATATGGAAAATGGCTACTACATTTAGCCATGGCAAGAAAACTCTCGTTAGATGCCAACAAGCATTACATCAAACTAAATTTCCAAATAGCAGCATATAAATAAGCCACAAAACCCTGTAAAATTTCTAATGACTTGCTTGTGTCTTCTGGGTATACAAATGGACCACAAAATCAAGCAGATTTTTAAAACACCTAGAACTTCACAAGTTTGTCTGATGAGGACATCTCTACATGGAAAGTGTATGGAAGGCGTGGCCGTCGATCTACGGCCACGATTGAGTCTTTATATTTTTGAGTCTTGTTGGGTCTTTGTTTCTTTCATTAGTTCCCATGTGTTATTTCCCTATTTTACCCTGTACTTGTTTGTAAGCCCAGAGGGCATCGTCGTCTTTATGTTATGTCTTTGTGTGAGGCTATTTAAAGCCTTCTATGTATTTTCTTTTGTTTAATGAATGATTATTACAGAAAATTCCTGCACTCTTTGTATGAGAGTTTGAGAGGTTGAGAGTCTTGAAGGCTTCCCTAGGAAGGGACGACGGATCACCCACCAACCTTGGAGACGGCCGGGTTCGTGGTTTCTTTTCCCCCAACACCCTATTCCCCTTCCCCCTAGCTCCCTATGCCGTCGGGTAGGGCCTTCCCCAAGCCCCACCCGTCGGCCACCTAGCCCCTCCCCGCCCATCTCCTCTCAAACCGACGGCACCCTCTCCCCTAAGTCAGCCGCCGGCCGCCCCTTCCCTCTCCCTCCCTTTTGGGTTTCCTAATTTAGCATGATCCTCATTTAGAAAGGATTTGGATTCAAATCAATTTGAATTAAATCTAGAAACCTTCCAAATTTACTAAACTTATTTTAGGAAACTTTCCTAATTTAGTCCAATTTGAATTTAAATTCAAATAGGAGTAAATTAATTCCTTTCCTAAACTAATATCTCAAATAAGGCAACCCAAATCAATTCTCTAATCCCTCCCCCCTCTCCCTAAAGCCGCCGGCCCCCATGCTTGCCGCCGCCCCTCTCTCCCTTGCTCTCTCACCAATCTTCACTCATTAAATAAGTCCAATTTCCTTTTCTAGTAACCATCAAATTTCAAAATCTGAAATCAAATTTCAGATTTGGAATTTTAAACTTCTCCAACCCTAACCCTAGCTCTACAAACAAGTTTCCCTCCCAACCCCTACCTTGGCCGCCCCCTTCCCCAACCTTCTCCTCTTGATTTTCAAAGGAAAAAGCCCTCATCCTTTGGAAGGAACCTACAAGGACAGCAATACTACGGCGACCTCACCACCCTTTGATCCTTAAGAAGCATGAATGGAAGCCCGTCCATGGGATTCGGGTTTAGTGCTTGACGATCAAGACAATATCGACGTACTTCGTTCCCCCTTCTTCGACGTTGGATTTGGCTACGAAACCACCGTTGAAGAGTACTTGGAGAGGATCCACATTACATTGGTTGATACACTCGACGATCAAAGGACCAAAGGAAAGTGGATTACCGTTGGTCGTTTCACACCCGCCATTCCTCCGACTACTTCGTTGCTCTCCTTCACAGGCTACTTCAATCGTCTTCTACACATCCTTACCGGTACTCTTAGCGATTCAAAGGAGTTCATCCGGCGACGATTCCTCTCTCAGTAAGGGTTGACTTTTCTACCCTTTCAATTCTCTATTCGTTTTCCTAACCTTGTAGGTAGTGACAGAAGCGCAAGGAATCGCCCCACCTAACTCCTGCTAAAGCCTAGTAAACGTAGGGAAAGAGTTATTGATTTTCTATGTTGCTAATCTCATTGTTAGAGTAGGGATTTTGATTGAACTCTTATCCTTACGCATGTTATTGAATTTCAAGTTATTTTGTTTGTCCTAGTACTTGGCCCGTGATTTAGCCTAAACATAGGCATCCGCCACTAGTTTTATTTTATCGTTTTAACGGCTAATGATTGAATCCTTAATGCTCTAAAACAAGAAATCGTGCAATACTCCATTCCATTCATTCTAAGCACATAGTACTACATCATCTGGTATCAGAGCATGGTTTGCTCTAGTTTTGCATGCTAGACATCTTCCTAGGAGTTGTTTTAACTAGTTTAAATGTTGTTGCATGCATATTGACATTTAAAATAATTTAATTACATTTTATGTTTGCTGTCCACTGCTTTCCTGCATGCATTTAGAGGTTGTTAGGCTTGTTATCAAGTGTTTAAGTGTTGTCCTTAGTCTAACCGCCTCACTAGTGGTCTAGGTTGCTTAACCCCTCATTGCAATTTGCTGCCCAAGTAAATTCTGCATCGTTTAGTGACAGTTTAGGAAGTTTTCTTTCACATATAAGTGCTGTCCACTTTCTCAATTCAACCCTAAGTGTCTCCTAGTGTCTAGGCATGGACCCGGAACAACTTGGAAGGACTTTAGACTTGCTGGTAGGTCAAATGAATAACATTAGCCAGCAGCTCAAAGAAAATCAAGCCGACCTAGCCGAACTTCGTAGGGACACCACTGAACGATTTGATACGCTTGAGCGTGCACGAGAGCATCCTATTCCCTACACCCCTTCTAGACCACCGTCTATGTATGGGGATGACACTTACCCTGATGAGCGGCAGCATCGCGCCAATCATCGTACTCCACACTATGGACATGATCCCCGTCATGATCCTGATATACCACTCATGAAAAATATTAAAGTTGACGCTCCTACCTTTGATGGCACCCTCGATCCCCAGCTCTTCCTGGACTGGGTCAAAGGTATGGATAGCTTCTTTAAGTGGTATAACATCTCTGAAGCAAGGAAGGTTAGTTTTGCAGAAATGAAACTCACGGGTAGGGCAAGCCAATTTTGGTCTAACTTAGAGAGTCTTAGAGAGGCTAGGAACGATTACCCCATCAATGATTGGCCATCTATGAAACGTGAACTTAAGCAGAAGTACTTACCTCCCTCGTACTTCCCCAGGTTATTGGATAGATGGAATAGGCTAACCCAGGGAAATAAACCAGTCAAAGAGTACATCGCCTCCTTCGATGCAAAGGGGAGACCTCTACCACCCCCGCGCAGATTTTGTCTATGTTTCGTACTGGGTTGCGAGAGGATCTTCGCAACGAGTTATTTGCCCGGAACGTCACTACCCTAGAAAACGCCTACAGTTTAGTGTTAGATTTAGAAGAGACCCGCCCCCAACACCCGAACCGTTCACATGACTCTAGACCCTCCT
The DNA here is from genome assembly GCA_019925795.1 of Dendrobium chrysotoxum. NCBI lineage: Eukaryota > Viridiplantae > Streptophyta > Magnoliopsida > Asparagales > Orchidaceae > Dendrobium > Dendrobium chrysotoxum. Next base: position 91,031,644 of record CM034313.1, read on the forward strand.
ACAGGCCTTCCGGTAGTACCACTCCTCACTCTACCACTGCACGACCCACTCCTGGGAATGTGACCCGACCACCTACGGGTCACCCAACCCCCCGACCTGATTTTAGAAACAAACCTCCCACTCCGGATACCCCTCGGTCCAGTCCCGGGACCAAGTGCTTTCGATGTCAGGGGTATGGGCATATCGCTTCTCAGTGCTCCAGTCCCTACAAAGTCTCTATCATTGAGGAAATTACTGAGGAGGATTTTGAGCCCGAGGTTGATCAGGTCCATCAAGTAGAGGAAGAAGGTGACTTCTTCGAGGAGGACAATGACACCACCGCCCTTCACTGCCTTCAGAAGTTGGACACATCTCCCATCTGCGTGGTGAGATGTGCGCTTTCACACCCCATTACATCCGATGACTGGCGTAGGACTTCTATCTTTCATATCTACACCAAAATCAAAGATAAAAACTGTAAAGTCATCGTAGATAGTGGCAGTTGCATAAATGCTGTCTCCTCCAGCATGGTGTCCAAATTAAGTCTTTCTGCTGTTCCTCACCCCAATCCGTATAAGGTAGCTTGGGTCAACTCCACTGCCTTGGAGGTGAAGGAACGAAGTCTCGTACCTATCTCCTTTGCCACTTATAAGAAGAATGTGTGGTGTGATGTTCTAATTATGGATGTGGGACAGATTCCGTTAGGACGACCTTGGATTTTTGATAATGATGTCCACATCTACGGGCGTTCAAACACCTGCGTGTTTGAACATGCGGGTAAAAAGATTAAGCTGTTACCCTCGCAGCCCCGGATCAAGGAAGAACCCAAACCCCACCCCCTCAAGTCCAAGAAGGGACTGAACTTAGTCATAGCTAAAGTGCTAAACTCTGAAATTATCCGAGGCGCACCTCTGTACGCGTTAGTAGGTCGTGAGATTCCCACCGACTCTGATGACCCTATTCCTCAAGAAGTCCAACCTATTTTAGGGCAGTTTGCTGATGTCTTCCCTGGAGATCTCCCGGATCAATTACCTCCCCTTAGAGACATTCAGCACGTAATAGACTTAGTCCCTGGAGCCTCCCTCCCTAACCTGCCGCACTATCGCATGAACCCCACGGAGCATGCCGAACTTAAGAAGCAGGTCGATGAGTTACTGCAGCGAGGTTTCATTAAGGAGAGTCTTAGCCCCTGCGCGGTGCCCGCCCTTCTTACTCCCAAGAAGGACGGATCTTGGAGAATGTGTGTTGATAGCCGTGCTATCAACAAAATCACCGTCAAATATCGCTTCCCTATTCCTAGATTAGATGATATGCTAGATATGATGACGGGTGCCACTCTCTTCTCCAAGATCGATCTCAAGAGTGGATACCACCAGATTCGGATCCGACCCGGTGATGAGTGGAAGACTGCTTTCAAGACCAAGGATGGCCTATACGAGTGGTTGGTCATGCCTTTCGGGTTGAGTAATGCCCCGAGCACTTTTATGAGAATCATGACCCAGGTGTTACGCCCTTTTATGGGTAAGTTTGTCGTTGTCTACTTCGACGATATTCTTATCTATAGCCATTCTGTTGAACAACACCTGGACCACCTACAGCAAGTCTGCTCGGTCTTAAGGAAAGAACAATTGTACGCGAATCCTAAGAAGTGTACATTTCTTGTCGATCGAGTCATCTTTTTAGGTTTTATCGTGTCAGCTCATGGGGTTTCTGCTGACCCTGAAAAAGTGAAAGCCATCATTGAATGGCCTCTCCCCCAGAACATCCGGGAAGTCCGCAGCTTCCACGGATTGGCCACCTTCTATAGGAGATTTATCCGAAATTTCAGCACTATCGTATCTCCTATCACTGACTGTCTTAAGAAGGGTGAGTTTCACTGGACCCCGGCCGCCACCCGAGCTTTCGATGAGATTAAGAAGAAAATGGTGGAAGCCCCAGTGATGAGACTTCCTGATTTTTCCAAGATCTTCGAAGTAACATGCGACGCTTCGGGAGTCGGAATTGGAGTAGTCCTATCCCAGGAAGGTCACCCAGTAGCTTACTTTAGCGAGAAACTGAATGACATTAGGCAGCGATATTCCACTTACGACAAAGAGTTCTACGCTGTGATCCAATCCCTCCGCTATTGGCGACACTACTTGCTCCCGCAAGAGTTCGTCATCTTCTCGGAACACGAAGCTCTGCGTTACATCAACTCCCAAAAGAAATTGAATGCACGCCACGGTCGTTGGGTAGAGTTCCTTCAAGAGTACACCTACACCCTTAGACACAAGGCGGGAGTCGAAAATAAAGCTGCCGATGCTCTCAGTCGTCGTATGATGACTACCACTGAGTTGAAAGCTGAAGTTGTGGGTTTCGACCAAATAAAGAGGGACTATCTGGACTGCCCCGATTTCAAAGAGACCTACTCTCTCTTGTCCACAGGCAGCCCGCGCCTTGTGGATGACTTCCTTCTAGAGGATGGTTACCTTTTTAAAGCTCAAAAGCTTTGCATTCCTGGCACCTCCCTTAGGGAATTTCTCGTCTGGGAACTCCACGCCGGAGGCCTTGCTGGGCACTTCGAACGAGACAAAACTATAGAAGCCGTGGAGTACCGTTTCTTTTGGCCCAGCCTGAAGAGAGACGTTGGTAGGATAGTTAGCCGATATCACACGTGTCAGTTGGCCAAACAGCATAAGCAGAACACTGGCCTTTACACTCCTTTGCCTATCCCTAGTTGTCCTTGGCAAGATGTGAGTATGGATTTCATCTTAGGCCTGCCCAAGACAATTCGTAGGAATGATGCCATATATGTCATAGTTGATCGATTTTCCAAAATGGCTCATTTCATACCTTGCTCCAAAACATCTGACGCTTCCCACATTGCCAAGCTTTATTTCAATGAGGTTGTCCGTCTACATGGTCTCCCCAAGACCATCGTATCAGATAGGGATGTTAAATTCACTAGCTATTTTTGGAAAACCCTTTGGATGAAATTAGGCACTAAACTACAATTCTCTACAGCCTTCCATCCACAGACGGAGGTAGTTAATAGGAGTTTAGGAAATCTGCTACGGTCTCTGGTCGGCGAACATATTAAGGATTGGGATTCTATTTTACCTACTGCTGAGTTTGCATATAATAATTCTGTGAATCGAACCACTGGCATGAGTCCTTCTGAAATTGTTTATGGGTTCAAACCTAGGCAGCCGTTAGATCTTATACCCATGTGCCCTAAGTACAGGATTTCGGAGTCTGCATCATCATTTGCATCACATATGCATGAACTTCATAAAGAAATTGCACGACAAATTGAAAAGAGCAATAATGATTACAAATTACATACTGATCTGAAACGAAAATTTAAAACTTTTGATGTTGGTGACTCTGTGATGGTGCGGATTCGTCCGGAACGGTTCCCGCAGGGAACGGTTAAGAAATTGCATGCTAAGAGTGCTGGTCCATTCAAGATAATTAAGAAAATCAACGATAATGCGTATGTGGTAGACCTCCCTGCTGAGTTCAACATCAATCCCTCCTTTAACATAGAAGATTTAGTTGCATATGAAGGTCCGGATTTCAATCCGCAAAACCCACTCATACAACAGCCTTGTGTGAACCCACCTTGTGAGATCCCTAACCTACCTCCACTACCAGATATCCCTAAATCACCTATGACAGAAAAAGTGGACGCGATTCTGAGCGATGAAGTCATTTCTACAAGGGAGGGTGGACGACATAGGTACTTGATCAGGTGGAGAGGTAAACCCGAGTATGAGGATACTTGGTTGGATCGTGAGGAGCTGCAGCAGGTGGACCCTGATGCATTGGAGATTTATGATAGCACCGGAGCTACTTACTCGACGGAGTCGAGCTTTCTTCCACCCCGGGAGAATGATGAGGACATCTCTACATGGAAAGTGTATCGAAGGCGTGGCCGTCGATCTACGGCCACGATTGAGTCTTTATATTTTTTAGTCTTGTTGGGTCTTTGTTTCTTTCATTAGTTCCCATGTGTTATTTCCCTATTTTACCCTGTACTTGTTTGTAAGCCCAGAGGGCATCGTCGTCTTTATGTTATGTCTTTGTGTGAGGCTATTTAAAGCCTTCTATGTATTTTCTTTTGTTTAATGAATGATTATTACAGAAAATTCCTGCACTCTTTGTATGAGAGTTTGAGAGGTTGAGAGTCTTGAAGGCTTCCCTAGGAAGGGACGACGGATCACCCACCAACCTTGGAGACGGCCGGGTTCGTGGTTTCTTTTCCCCCAACACCCTATTCCCCTTCCCCCTAGCTCCCTATGCCGTCGGGTAGGGCCTTCCCCAAGCCCCACCCGTCGGCCACCTAGCCCCTCCCCGCCCATCTCCTCTCAAACCGACGGCACCCTCTCCCCTAAGTCAGCCGTCGGCCGCCCCTTCCCTCTCCCTCCCTTTTGGGTTTCCTAATTTAGCATGATCCTCATTTAGAAAGGATTTGGATTCAAATCAATTTGAATTAAATCTAGAAACCTTCCAAATTTACTAAACTTATTTTAGGAAACTTTCCTAATTTAGTCCAATTTGAATTTAAATTCAAATAGGAGTAAATTAATTCCTTTCCTAAACTAATATCTCAAATAAGGCAACCCAAATCAATTCTCTAATCCCTCCCCCCTCTCCCTAAAGCCGCCGGCCCCCATGCTTGCCGCCGCCCCTCTCTCCCTTGCTCTCTCACCAATCTTCACTCATTAAATAAGTCCAATTTCCTTTTCTAGTAACCATCAAATTTCAAAATCTGAAATCAAATTTCAGATTTGGAATTTTAAACTTCTCCAACCCTAACCCTAGCTCTACAAACAAGTTTCCCTCCCAACCCCTACCTTGGCCGCCCCCTTCCCCAACCTTCTCCTCTTGATTTTCAAAGGAAAAAGCCCTCATCCTTTGGAAGGAACCTACAAGGACAGCAATACTACGGCGACCTCACCACCCTTTGATCCTTAAGAAGCATGAATGGAAGCCCGTCCATGGGATTCGGGTTTAGTGCTTGACGATCAAGACAATATCGACGTACTTCGTTCCCCCTTCTTCGACGTTGGATTTGGCTACGAAACCACCGTTGAAGAGTACTTGGAGAGGATCCACATTACATTGGTTGATACACTCGACGATCAAAGGACCAAAGGAAAGTGGATTACCGTTGGTCGTTTCACACCCGCCATTCCTCCGACTACTTCGTTGCTCTCCTTCACAGGCTACTTCAATCGTCTTCTACACATCCTTACCGGTACTCTTAGCGATTCAAAGGAGTTCATCCGGCGACGATTCCTCTCTCAGTAAGGGTTGACTTTTCTACCCTTTCAATTCTCTATTCGTTTTCCTAACCTTGTAGGTAGTGACAGAAGCGCAAGGAATCGCCCCACCTAACTCCTGCTAAAGCCTAGTAAACGTAAGGAAAGAGTTATTGATTTTCTATGTTGCTAATCTCATTGTTAGAGTAGGGATTTTGATTGAACTCTTATCCTTACGCATGTTATTGAATTTCAAGTTATTTTGTTTGTCCTAGTACTTGGCCCGTGATTTAGCCTAAACATAGGCATCCGCCACTAGTTTTATTTTATCGTTTTAACGACTAATGATTGAATCCTTAATGCTCTAAAACAAGAAATCGTGCAATACTCCATTCCATTCATTCTAAGCACATAGTACTACATCATTGTCCCATATGAGTCATCGCATATACCTTAAAAAAACTTTTTAAAAAAACAATAGCTCATTTTCCCCAACGCAACTTGTCTAAAACAATCAATTTAATCTTCAAATTTTATGAACCGCACTTCATCATTTGTTCATAGTGAGCACTACATGAGGGGGTTGACATGTTGTGCGTGCCATTTTGTAACACTTCTAACCATATTACTCAAAAATCCTATATATTAATTGGTAAATCATTCCAAAAGCCAGTGCTGATGATTAAAACGTGGGAGCCATGAAAATATGCATCAAAAGTAAGATGGGAATTCAATACTGCACACACAATAAAAAGCTAGTAGCAAACAATGTGAATATGCACATTATTAGTCTGAACTGGGTGCACACAAAATAAAAAGCTAGTAGCAAACAATGTGAATATGCACATTATTAGTCTGAACTGGGACAACCTGAGGGTATGCAAGCAAATAAATTAAGCACTAACTGCATGATTAAAATGACGTAAAGCATGCATGGACAAGAAACCGGTTGCTTAAAGGTTTCAGAACAAAAACAAGGTTGACACATATACGGTAAGGTTAATCCAATCAATGTCACGGATAACATCAAGTAAATAGCATTTTAAGCTGTTGCCATATGAAAAGGTTTAGGATATCCAAAGATGCCCATTTTCATTGTCCCCCCAACATTAACAACACTTCACAAACATGAAAAGGAACTTAATGACAACTTATAATGATTCGGAATTGCTCTAAAACTTCATGAAGCAAAGCATGGTATGAGAATCATCACAACTCAATTTTAAATTGAACTTGATCAGACTTAGATTTAGATATAGTTTAGCAAAATTCAAGCCCCATGGCCATACATATTGATAGCCTAAGCAGGACCAAATTAAATATTTACATATGTAGATCTTCACATATGTCGAGTTTAGTGGTCACATGCCTCACTAAGCCAAGACCTTAGATGCATGTAAAATGATCACTTAAAAAAAGATAAAACAAAACATGCAAGAGTGAGAACCAACCTTAGTACGCTACCATGAAAAGCAGCAGTAAAACAGATAAGCATACACATTCTAACATAAAAGAAGAAGAGGCCAGCAAACAAAGGAAAATTCAACAAAGCCTCTTATAATTATCATGCAAAAAACTTTAGTTAAAATAAATAAAAACTCATGTGCAAAACAGTTCAAGGATAGAAATTCCTAATGCAACTAAAAATAGGCAATGCTTCCTTTAAATTAATTGAAGATCCACTTATCACATGCCAACAAATAGTTCAACCAATGCTTCCTATAAATTAAAAATAGGCAATGCTAGAATTTACCCCCAACTAATACTTAAATGGTCAATATAATCCAGAAAATTAGACAACTTAAAATCTCATAAAATCATAAAGCAATTGAAATTCAATTCCTACAAATAGAATTTCACTATACCAAATTTAAACAAAACCAAGAACATTGATAATTCAATATAAAATTATACAAATGAAATAGGAACTAGAACTTAAGTGTCAAAACAAGAAAAAATATGCTTCCTATCAAAATAAGGAGATAACTTCCCCTGAATTAAGTAGTAATACTCAGTATTGTGCTTGAAAGAATTACATCCAAGTTAAACTCACAAGATTGAAAATTGGACAGAAAAAAAAAATTAGCCAAAATTAATAATTATATACCTCAAAGCATCCATGTATAGACTCATCATCCCTAAAAAAGATATGGATTGCACAAGATTTGCTAAGTTCAGTCCATATAACCATAATTTAAACCTTATTAAAAAATTAGAAAATTTAAAAAGCCTCATAATATATAGTTTTTTGCTCAGGATCGACTCAAAATATAATATATACATATATTTATGTGCGTTAAAACACACACACAAACATATATATGCACTCACAATAACATTTAGAATACAAAATTACATAAAACATAGATAGTATATATATATATATATGATAGTAACAATTTATAAATTAATTTATATATATATATATACAATAATCATGTCAAATGATTACAGATATTTTATAAAATTGGCATACTTTAGTTAAATCAACTCAATAAAATAGATCAATGTTGATTGTACTAGAACTTGGCTAGAGTTAAATCAAAATCTTTAATTTTCAGTTTGAGTCAGCTAGGTCGAACTCGACTCAATATCACCCATGTTCGTAGCAATAACAAACAAAAGAATAGGCAAAATCGATAAATGTTGACTAAACTAGAACTTGGCTCAAATTAAAATCGAAATCTTTAATTTTTAGTTTGAGTCAGCTAGTTTGAACTCGACTCAATATCACCCTTATTCGTAGCAATAACAAATAAAAGAACGACGCATAAAAAATATTGCATCACCAACTGAAACACCAAATAGGCAAATAGTCACTACTTTAACCAAAAGCATATATACATATATATAATAGTAGCTATTTATAAATAAATTTTAATAATTAATATATATATACAATAATCATGTCAAATGATTACAGATATTTTATAAAATTAACATACTTTAGTTAAATCAATTCGATAAAATAGATCAATGTTGATTGAACTTGAACTTGGCTCGAGTTAAAATCGAAATCTTTAATTTTGAGTTTGAGTCGGCTAGTTCGAACTCGACTCAATAGCACCCCTGTTCGTAGCAATAACAAACAAAAGAATCAGTAAAATCGATCAATGTTGACTAAACTAGAACTTGGCTCAAATTAAAATCAAAATCTTTAATTTTGAGTTTGAGTCAGCTAGTTTGAACTCGACTCAATATCACCCTTATTCGTAGCAATAACAAATAAAAGAATGGCACATAAAAAATACCGCATCACCAGCTGAAACACCAAATAGGCAAATAGTCACTACTTTAAACAAAAGCAATATTAAAGACTAGGAAGCATAGGGAGCCAACCTCAACAATGAAAAGCAATTCATTTTAGAATAAATCATTTCACCAAAAAAATTTAAAAATAGTCCAATTTTTAAGATGATGGCATCTAATAAAGTGGAGGTAAGCTTACTAGAATATAAAAGCATTTTTGAACAGATGCCACATGCGATTGTGATGGCCTAAATTTAGGAATTTATTAAGTTTCTCCAGGTTTTGGTTTAAAATATTGCAGTTCTTTTAACAAAGAAAATAAATTAAGCAATCATCACAAGGGTTAATGTCCCACTAAAAATATAAAAGAAGTTACTAAATCATCCAAGGTTAGGATATAGTGTAATGAAGAAGAAAATTGAAGGTCAACATCCCAACTATAGAAAGTTAACATAAAGTAAAGCATGACTTACTGAAGAAGTACAAATATTAACACTACGCACAAAAGTCCCAAGACAACTAGCATAGAGTTAACCAGTATCATCTCATAAGCCTAATGCCAACCATTTTAGGTTGGCTTTATCAATCTTTATTCTTCATTCTATCCTATTAACTAGTGCACTAGATGTATAGTAATAAAGTATAAATTGAGCTTTTTTTTATTTTTGAGATACCTCCATCCATTTTGGTCCACCACTACTACTTCCTAATGATTTTGCATGCATATACTTGCCCAACCTAGTGTTGCAACTTCTATCCTCCACTTTACAAATCCAAACCACTTATGTCAATTTTCCACTAACTTGATAGGGACTACCCTCACCATCATTCTAAACTAATCAATTGACAACTAACCTTTGTAGCACTGACACAAACCATATTAGATTCCTAATTTCAACTAAATGAATCTTGGATTTCAGTAACTTCTTTACCGAAAAAAAAAACTCAAATACATATATCATAACAAACCCAATTATGATTTCATAAAATTGCACTCTGCGGCCTCCACTTATTCTCATCACATGCTACTTTAAAACTTCTTCATTTCAATCTACCATATTTAATGGTAAAGCTACGTTTCCATCTATATATCCTTATTCTTAGATTATATTTAAACATAACACAATTAAATATCGCTTGATCTTTTAAAATATTTATCAATTTTACACCCAAAAAAAAATTATATCATATAAATTTAATCTTTGTTCTATTAATTTTAATCTGCTTATAGTCAAGTCATTAAGGATATGTATGCAGGAGCTATTACTTGTGTTCAAACACAAGGAGGTTGAACCAAGTATTTTCCTATTTCAATTGGATTACATCAAGAATCAACTTTATGCCCATCTTTTTGCATTAGTCATGGATGTTCTTACCAGACATTTGCAGTAGGATGTGTATAATTTTTTGCTGGTGATATTCTTCTTATTGATAAGACTCGAGAGGGTGTTGAAGGTAGACTTGAATTATAAAGATCAACCTTAGAGTCTAAAGGCTTTCATTTATGTAGATCTAAAACCGAAGACATGGAGTGCAATTTTAGTAGTAATAGATCTAATGGGGGATTGTAACTTTGGGCGATCAAGTCATTAAAAAGAGTACATGTTTTATATATCTCGGGTCTATTATCCAGAGTGATGGTGAAATAGATGGAGATATTATTAGAAGAATTCAAGTTGGATGGTTAAAGTGGAGGAATACATCATGTCTGTTGTGTGATAAAAAAGTACCACTCAAAACTTGAGGGAAAATTCTATAAGATGGTGATCAGAGTTGAGACAAGCATGCTTTATGGCGCAGAATGTTGGCCATTAAAGAAAAACATACAATTAAGTTAAATGTTGTAGAGATGAGGATGCTCGGGTGGATGAGTGACTTTACTCTTAGAGATAGAATGTGAAACGAGTAATATACGTGAAAATGTTGCAGTAGCTCTAGTGGCAGATAAGATTAGATAGGGTCACCTTAGATGGCTTGGTCACATAAAAGGTCAGCCTTCTGATGACCCGATTAGTAGAGTAGATGTATTAGATTTGGCCTATGATAAGAGAGGTGGTGGTAGACCTAAAAAGACTTGGTTAGAAAATATTAGAAATGAACTTTTTTCTATTAGATTTAAATGAGAAATTGACTCTTAACAGGACACAATGAAGAAAAATGATTCATGTAGCCGACCTCACCTAGTGGGATGAACGCTTGATGTTGTTGTTATTGTTGTATCAACTAAAATATTATTTCCATCATTCAAGAGTTTCATTTATTTCATCAATAGTCTTAACATTTAAATTTTCATCTAAAAATAACATGTACTAATATACCTTACTAAGAATATCCTTTTTAAGCATCTCAATAACGGATAAAACAAGATCTAACTTAATTTTCATTATTGATATAACATTATGTGAATATGAACTCATTGGTAACTCGACAACTATTAATGTTAGACAATGTTTCAAAACATATATCTTTTATAACTTCAACATACATTTTGGCATGCTTCTTTTTTTAATATACAACAAATATATTAGCAAAGAATTTAACCTTATGCCTATTAAAGATCAAGCATAACTTACCTACACAAGGTTGTGAAGCTTATTATGACTCATTATCAAGGCTACCTTTCCATGTCAATTTGGATAATATTTGCTTTAAACTTCTTTAGCATAAAAATAAATTTAGTTGTACAAGTTTGAGGTAAATCTGCTACCTATAAAGACATATGGTCATAAGCAATTCACTTTATGCCTATAAGTGAGATCAATTGTGGCAATATATTGTCTACACAAATTGACAATATGAGCAGGAATATTGAATATAACTATTAGATTTGAGATTGGTAAACTATCTATACCATATTTCAACTTGCCTAGAGTCACACTACGGATGTACACACTTTCTTGTGATTCCTTATTAGAACTATACAATTGAAGACAATTAGGGATCATGGTTAAGAGCTAGTGCACTATGCTTAAGTGACTATTGATAATTTAGTCATACAGTTTCATCAAAAAAAGATTAAAGGGAAAGTCTGTATCTAGTAGCTAAGATAATTCACAAGAAACATGGGTCACAAATACCATTTCCATTTCCAAGCTATTGTTTGACACAAGCATAAGCCTCTGCACAATCTAAGACCATGCATGGGGTTCAAATCTACACAATATCAAGAGGTTAAGGAAGTTGGTGACCTAATAATAGGGGAGCCCATGAATAAATCCCTAGTAGTGATTGTCGTAACTATATATGGCATAGAATAAATGAAAGGGTCTAAGGTCATAAAGAATAATAAGTATAACACCATGGAAATGATTGCCTAACAGTGAAGTATTTGAACTTATCAAAATTTCTAGCCAATAGTGTTGGATTCTTTATCACTGGGAGTTTCCCTCCACTGATAATACCTTCTTTTTTCTTTTTTCTTTTCGTTTCGCCATCATCAAGACATTTTATTGTCACTAGAGCAAGAGCCTCAAGGACAAAACAAATGGATAAAGCCAATGAGTTAGAACCATAAAAATTCACAGCATAATGAGATAAAATGAAATAACATGATATGATGTATATAGAGGACATCAACATTTCAAAAGTTGCCATGGAAATGAGAAAATTGTCCCATCAGAATTATATTCACATATATAATAAAAGAATATATCCAATTTCATTATTTCAGGCTTATTTTAACTAGTTAATTCTTTTTACTAGCTGTTTCAATCATAACACCAACTTTATCATATAGTTTCTTGACAGTGCGTCATACCATCATTTTGACATGATACATTATATTGAAAGTCAGAATCAAGAATCTTTGTTAGGATACATCTTGTCTTCCTTGGCTTAAAACCTTTGTCAATCATTCAACTATTCCTATAAGCTCACTAAAGCCAATCAGAAACATTTTAACATCATATTTATATTAAAGGACATAATAACTAACAGACAATAAAGTAAGTAAAGGACTTCACATAACTGACACATAATCACTCCATAGAATAGGATTTTCTTGTTATGGCAACAAAAATTATAAAGTCTTGGAACAAAAGGCAAAATTTATAATGGGTACATATAGGAAAGGAGATTCCATATGGTGACAAGTGCCATGCCATTTTTAAGCCCTTCCACCCTCTATTGTGGGTTCCATATCAAGTTAGGTAAGACTTCCCAGATTCCTAAGACTTAAGCGATTATAAATGACATAAATATGCTCCCCCTCATGCAAACATATTCCAATGTCTAAAGGAATTACACTTGTTTTTTAGAAATAGGTACTAATTTGCTATAATATTTTACTATCATCATGAAGTCATACATGCAAAAAAAAAAATCAATAATTAAATTTGCTTCTCTGGCCCATTTGTTTATTCAAACTAAACTTATATGAATCATCATTACTTATAACAAAAACAATAGCCATTTCCAACACCTAGATATTGTAGCATAAACCATTTGAGAGAACTTCAAAGGTCTCTGTGATATAGAAAGAATTAAAAATTCTTGTCTTCCTTAACTATATACATCTTCAACTAATTAAAATTATACAAAAAGCACCAACCTTGCTTTTTTTTTTTATTTCAATTTGAACATTGGACCTACTTTCTATAGAGCATAAACAATATATCACCCAACCAACAGATTGGTAGTTAGATAATGGATCCTCCTAGCATAACAACAAATCTCTTTAGCAACAATGAAGTCCAAAAGCTTGTTTTCATTACCCTCTCTAATAACATCAAAGCATGACTACTATGTTTGATTATCACATAATCATCATAATCCTTAAAATCTACTTTACTTGAAAATTGGTACAAAATGCTTCTTCTTCAATAAATAGTGTTCAATTTGTTTTAAAGATTTAATTGAAAACATTATCAAAAACTACTACAATATGTCTTGCAAATCTCAAAATTTATCAGCTCTAAAATTAACACATCTTCTTCTGAGCTAACTCGACATGAACTTTTTTTTTTTCAATCTATTCAAGATTTTGAACAATATGCTCGTCACAAAATATTTTGCCCACTTAAAATGCTCATTTTTCCAAAAATAAAATTTATATATTTCTTTCTTTAACTGCAATTATATTATCTTCGCCTTCAATAAATCTAATATTATCAAACGTGTGACATTGAATATGAAAGGCACAATGGTTTTTAATCAAAACAAAACTGACACATAATATTAAAATTTTGTGAACAAAATAGTTACTAAGAAATACAACCATATAAAAGAGATAACATAGACAAAGCATATGGCACTGTCGTGATCTCCTGAGCTCCCAGCACTCAAACAACCCCACCCTTCTCACAGTTCCAAGAAAGTGCGAAAGAAAATGCATAAACCACTAATCATCAGGCCATCAATAGTTTTCAGTTTAAGGCAAATTATATAGTAATTACAAAATTCCTGAAGAATATGTCAATATCCATAGCGGCCAGGTTAAATAGATGTCATATCCTAATATTATAAAAAAACTAAGAAATTACCAATTTTACGAAGTTAACCACATGCATTGAAACATTAGATTAACAACTACTCAGATTGCACAACCTTAATTCTCAAAAGGATCATGCATATCGTGTCAGTCCATAAGACTCTACTTGAGCATTGAAAACATTTAATATGCTAAATGTAACACACGTATGTTAGTAGGTCTAGCTTTGACGTGACTTTGACTTCAGCATCCATAGATTGTCGGATCCAGGCTTCTGAAAGGGATTCATACTGTTTGGATATATATCCCCAAGTCACTGCCGCTGGATTCCTAGACCACATGACTCAGGTATTGCAAGGTCTAGCATTACATGCATACTAAAAAGTAAGACCAAACAAAGCTTATTTAAAGAACCAAAGAAGCAAAACCGTGCCTCTTTAAAGAACATGGGGCATTACCTTCATAGCATAACAGCCAAAAAAAATTTGAGTACTGCAATTTGCACCAAAGAACTTGAGGACAGAAAATTATGATTAGAAAAACATTGAAATAAGAATCATAGCAAGAAACAAGGAGAATAATTTGAGTTTCAAGGAAAAGAAAAAGAAAATAACTGTTACTGTATGGGTAAAGAATCTCATTATCCACAAACCTGAAAATTTATCTTTTGTTGAAAGTCAATGCCCCACCCCTTCTACCCCTCTTATAGCCCATCCTTTTGTCCTAGCTATAGTCCTACTGTTGGCCTTTATTGGTTTCTATGACTTGATAAATAGCATATACTTCCCCTAATAAAATATTATGCAAGTTACTACCACTAATAGCTGAAAATTTTACATGTTCTCATTGCAATTAAACATCATGTGCAATTTGTGTTTTGCACACTGCATCATGGAGTCAGAAACCCATTATGTGCTTCCCTCCACACTTCACACGTGTTGGTTTAAATTCTACAACAAACTTATTTGATATGTGTAAAGCAATATCACTGATAAATAATGACATAATATTATTTTATCAATAAATAAGCAGCAGAAACAGCAACTCAGATTGTTATAGCCAACATTTCCTAGAGCTAATTGCCCCCTCAGTGATAAGCAATTGGACATACAATCAAATAAGCTGCTACATGACTACATAATTATTCAAATACGCTTTCAGCACATCTCTACAATATAGCATGTCTTCATACCAAAAAAATTATCCTTATTAAGACCAAATGAGTAATTCTGATTAAAAAAAACTTAACATAAATGATGCATATGAAAGAAGAGAATCACAAATTTTTCTAAGGAAGGCTCAAATCTCATCAAATTTAGAATAAGAAGCGAAAAAATATAATCATCGTTTAGCTAATATGAATATGCTATCAGAAAGAAGGAATGTAATTTTAATATGAATGACATGTGAATCCAAAAATAAAAACAATTAATATGCTTAAACAAAATTGCCAGTAATCTATCAACAAAGAATTAAGCTCTAATTTACAAGTAGCAAGGAATATCCTTTGCTAATAAGCAAAGGAAAGCCAAAAGATTGAAAGGATTGGAAATATAGCAATTATTATAAGCTGATATACTGTATTAACCACCAGAAATAGATAGTTTACAAATATGTAATGACATTAAAATGTTCCATAATAAAAAAACAGACACACGAATATATCCCAATCAAGATATACAATGAGCTCTGAGGTAATCTGGTAGAATAAGAGAACCATAAAGATTATAAGAGTGGTGTGACTGCAAAAATTATAAACTAACAAATGATCTAACTTGCTCAAAGAAGATTTATTGTTCAATTTGAGGCAAAGGAAATACAATAAAATTTTGTTTGATAATGTTGAGCTATTGATTGTCTCATGATGTATAAATCACTGTTATTAATCACAGAAACAGACACATTACATCATAAGCATGCTGCGGGTGGTTTTGAAGATGAGAGGATGTACTAAAGTAGGACTTTCTATGTCTATTTTCTCACTGATCAAATTTGTTTTATATTAAGTTTCTTTAAAACAAAGCAGAAGACAAAACACTAAAAAACAAAGCCATAGTATCCAACATTAAATGTAATAAGATATTTCCTAATTGTGTTAAAAAATACATGATAGTTAAAATTTGAAACATACCAAGTTTTTTGACATGGATGGTGTCACAGGTCTGAGCTTCAAAATTTGTAGACGATGCAATTCCTCGATTTTTTGGGAGTCACTGGGTAACTGACACCAAATATCATATAAGAAAACAGCTTTTAGGCAAGTTATTCTTTTTGAAAAACAATGCATATTAGTAACATTACTTGGGGCGTCATGCGAGCTCGTGCAGGAGCCTGAGCAATTGTTTCAGCCATATTTAAGCTAGTGGAAGTACTTGATGCAGTAGGTGGCAGCACAGAACTAGTCTGTAGATTACTCCCTCCAATAGGAACCTCTGCCAGTACAGATGTCCAGCCATCAGCTCCAATGATAGTTGAAGAAGTCACAGGAAGACTATCGATGGCAGTAGTCAGGCCAGGAGAAGACACTCTGATTACATCTGAACCGGCATGCTTTTCTTCAGCTCCAAGGGAAGGAAACTCTCTCTCAAATGAGGATTTAGTAATGCCAATAATTCTGCCCCTGTCCCCCATAGACTGAACACCATTGCTTGAATCATGGCCAGCTCTCTTCAGCCAAGAATCAGCCTTTCTACCTGATAACATTGATTGAGAACGCCTTATGGAATCTTTTTCAGATTTGCTATACATTAATAAATCAGGATAGTCGCCGAATCCATTGTCCAGTAAAAGAGACTTGTCTCTTTCATGGATTTCAAGATCCTTCTCCCGATCCCTATCCCTATCCCTGTCACGATGGCTTCTTCCAAAACTATTGTAAGCACGAGAAGAAATATCTTTCTCGTGTCCAATGTAACCATTACTGGTAGAACTTCTTCGGAAAGAAGAAGAGGTTCTCCCCGAGAAAGACGATGAGCGAGGAGCATCATAATCAAAATTACTCACTGTCAATCTGCTTCTTGACGAGAAGCCATTGTTGTGTTCATCTGTTGCCAAGTTAAACCATCACATGATTAACAAGTAGCAAGGAGTCATAAAAAGAAATACCAAAAGATTTGTTGGGATTTATACCTGACTGCAAGGAGAACCCACTTTGGTGGTTTGAATTGCCACTGCCTGCTGCACTGCTGTTTGAGACTTTATACCACTCTGGAACAAACGTAGGCTCACTCCGTTCCATTGCAGAGAAGGCTCATCATATAAGCTTAAAAAAAAATGTAGCTAGCGTGTATGTGTTGTTCCCCCTATCATATAAACAAAAACTTAATCCAATATCTCTTCTTCTCCACACTCCTTTGTACAGAAGTATACCAGCACCTCTAAACCCAAGTATTCCAAAGAAGAGAACAGGATGTAAACAACTAGGTTATGTTAAACTTGCGTTTCCAATCGATACAACTGATGATTAGAAATTAAACAACTTAAGTCCACAAATTCTAACCTGACAACCCAAATAGTTTTGATGAACGGATGCTACAAAACTAAAGGGATCTTTCCAGCTTCCAGAGTTTAAAAGATAAGACCTCAATCTCTACACATTCATCACAGGCAATCCATATCTAAAAAGCCACGGGCTGCCCTAATTAGAGGCCCATCTGCAAACCCATGGTGAATCCAAAACAACGGTGAAGAAACAAAGAACCCTAAGAACCGGTGATCTCGTTCCACATCAGACCCATGAAAAATATCCCAACCCACGGAATGAACAAAAACATAAGCCGAAAGCCAAAAGTAGCGGTATTCGTGAAAACCCTAGATTGAACAGCCGTTGCCAAAGCCGGCGCAAGGAATAGAACTGCAAATGGTCAGGAGATGCGATCAACCTCCCCTTTGTACGAAGCGAGGAGCTTTAACCCAAACCTCAAAACCCTACCCCTTTCTTGATACCCTCGGGATGTTTCCCGTTGCTTGTAATGTAACGCTTGTATCCGACAAGAATTTTTGAAGCCGCGGACACGAATGGGATAATTGTTAATCCCTACACCTTTCTTTCTCTCTCCTTCGCACAAACGTCTTCGCTTGCTCAGCTGTCTTCGTCTCAATTCCCCTCTCTATTTGCTTCAATTTCTCTCGCGATTTACGCGGCTTCGCTCTTCATTTATCCTCTATATCAGTGGTTTAGGGTTTCGGACAGGGAGTTAGAAGCGGAGGCGGTTCGGATTACAGTTGGTGGAGGAAAAACGGCGACGGGGAAGGGTTCCCTCTAAGCTCCACTTCTTTTTTCGTTTTCCTTTTCCAGTTTTCTTTTTTTTCTTTTTTTTTTTTTCCTTCTATTTTAAGTTAGGGTTTTGAAATTTAATTAAATATTTATTTTAAGTCAAACTCATGAGTCAAGCAAACATTTTTAAATTTAACTAATAATAATAAATAATAAATCTTAAAATAGATAATTCAAAATAATATTTATTTAATTATATAAATGGGCTTAAATAAATATATACATAGGATATTTATATATTTTTAAGGATTAAAATAATAGTTCTAAAAATAGGAAAAGACTTTTTTTATATTTTTTAATATTTATTTTTGTCTCATCACTTTATTTGTGTAAAGATAGTTTCTTTCTTTATGTTTTTTTATATTTATGAGAAATAATTGATTATAAATATTTATACTCTTTATATTTTTTGAATAAATGAAATTTTAATTCAATTTTAGAAATTATCAG
The DNA here is from genome assembly GCA_019925795.1 of Dendrobium chrysotoxum. NCBI lineage: Eukaryota > Viridiplantae > Streptophyta > Magnoliopsida > Asparagales > Orchidaceae > Dendrobium > Dendrobium chrysotoxum. The sequence goes on from CM034313.1 coordinate 91,050,272, forward strand.
ATTAAATAATAATGATGAGAATATTATTACTTTTTATTTTTTAATAATTATTTTTTGTTTCATCTCTTTATTTGTGGAAAGATAGCTTCTTTGATAATTTTTTATATTTATAATAAATAATTTATTATAAATATTTATATTTTTGAATAAATGAGAAATTATCAAATTAAATAATAATGATGAAAATATTATTGAGTTTGTTAGGTTATTTTATCTATTTGTTGAATTTTTTTATTTATTTTCTGCTATGAATTAAATCATATTAATGAGATATTATCACATCTTAATCTGAAATTTTGTTCATGGCCAAATAGGAAAGCTCTCATTTAAAAGTTATAATTCTTGAGGAGATTTTTGGAAGGAAATTATGGTGAGTTTTTTTTTTATATATTTGTATTATTTTATTTCTTTTAATGTTAAAAGCATTGCACTTAAATCATTTTAGAATTAGTAAAGATTTAGCATTTTCCTCTCTTTCCTCCACCTTTCTCTCCCTCTCTTCTCTTATTTAGTAATGCTTACCTAATAATTCTTAGCTATTGGTGATCAAAACAAAGTGTTTTGGGCATTGTATTGACTTAGATTATTGTACAAAAATTGAAATTTTTTTTTTATGCAATTATTTGCACCAGTCATGATTAAATTATAATGATTTGAAAATGAGAAAATTAAACCGAAATATTATTGTGAATCTTAATATTTTGATGGAAATTTTAAAAATGGTGATAGGAGGGTGTTAGTTTGTAAATTGGTAAAATTTATGTGTTATATATGAAATTATATTTTAAATTAAGGGGGATTTATATATATTATACTTAAAATTATATCATTTAAATATTTAACACATAAACTTCATTATTTATATTATTAGTATTCAAAACTTTAAAAGTGAAGAACAGTAATACCCTGTTTAATCCCGTTAAGATGGCATCGGTCCCTCGTTATGACTTCCTCATCGGTCCTATTGCCCTTCACATGTCACTGACTTATTAGTCAAAGAATTCCCTATCGCAAACTCCACGATGATCTTTTGATCCCATTATTAGGTGTTGTGAATGCCTTTCCCCTTCTTCGGATTTTACTCATTGTTGGCCCCATTTACATCAATCGCATGTTGTCATTCCCATCATTGCCCATCACGACTTGATTTTATCACGACTTCCTCGTCGCTTTAACATCCAACAATGTCCGATTAGAGACTCATAAGTTGTGATAGTGTTATGTTATGTAAATAGTAAATTTTAGATGTTAAATATACAAACTTTATTATTGTGAGTACTAGATATGTAAATTCTCTTTATATTAAAAATTTTGCCAAAAAAATTATATTTGATTATTTTATTAAAATGATTAACATTTTACTAAAATATTTACTTAAAGCATAATCTATGTCTCATGTGAAAAATGTTTGTTAATGATACATTAGAAGTAATGTTGTCCATGTGTAGTTGGGCTATATGCAAGTTTGCTAATTCAATTAAGGTCTCGTTTGAGACGGCTTTCTTACTGCTTCTTAAAGCAATTTTAAGTACAAAAATTAGCTAGAAAGTTGCTTTAAGAAGTAGTAAGAAAGCTACCCCAAACGATGCCTAAAATGACATGGGATATTTAAGCTAGGGTTGCAAAAAATTATTATTCTTCTTCAACTTGTTAGTAGATAAGTATAAAGATTCTGTTGCATTCAATTCATATATAATAAATAAACTCTTATTCAGCTCGAATTCAAGTGATTTGAACACAAACTGGATGTACAAAAATAATGTTGAACAAATGAAAACTTGGATGAGACGAACTCAAATGAATCGAAAGCTCACTTAAATTTGGTTTGTTAATTTATACCGCCTATTTCATGAAAAAAAAAATTGTATTAGGATAATCTGATAATCTTCAAAACTATTGGATTTGATCAAGATTAGTGTAATTCACGATATCAAATATAGTGTTAATCTTAATGCAAATCCAAGAGCTTTGAGCCTATCATGATATTAAAATTCTTAAATAATTTTATCATAGATTTATCTTCTATTTTCAAGCATATTATCTATGATTTATGTTAATAAAATCTATGATTTTTTTCTCCATATGAATCACTTTTCATTTTCCATTTGCAATAATTGGTTCAAAACAATATTCATGACAATTGATCGCTATTAATATTATTACTATATTATCATATAATGCCCCAATTAATCGCTATTAATATTATTACTACATTATCATCATCACATGATGTGTGGGACAAGCTCACTTGTATATTTTCCAATTGTTTGTGATTGAATATTATCTTCCCCTAAAAATATTCATAAAAATTCACAGTGAAAACTCTGTCAATAAGTTTCTCCAAAGTGGCCTATATTGAAACCCATTACAAGAAGAAAATGTCATTATCCTTTGCTAAAAAAAAGTTGGACCATAATTTAAGAAAATGAAGTCTTATATAGAAAAACAACTCATCTCATTTGAAGCTCATTATGAGAAACTTACTGAATATGAAAGCTACTTTAAATGGGTCCTATAATGCAAAAGTCTTCATCCAATCATTACAAATAACTTCCACAAACAAAGTTTTCATCAAAACAAAGTTGGATGCTTCCAAAAACTTTGTAAGTGAAACCAAATGTAACAATGTCAAGCCTCCTTAACCAACCAACACATACCAATACCACAACCCAACTCAATATGACCCACAGACAAATAGGTCTAACTGATTAATTACAAGAGCTGGATCGATTGCAAGCACAGACTTCATAACCAAGGAAATTAGAGATAGCTATTTTTTTATTTTAGTTGATGAATCTCGTGACATATTTTCTAAAAAACAAATGGCTATTATGTTGCGTTATGTTAACGAAAAAGCCCATATAGTTAAACATTCTTTGGGTATAGTTAATGTTCCAGACACAAAAACTAAATGTTTCAAATGATCCATTGAATAACTACTTTCAACTCATGGTGTAACTATATCAAGAATGCATAGCTAATATTATGATGGAGCAAGCAATTTGAGAGGGGAGTTTAATGGGTTAAAGGTAATATTCCTGAATGAGAATAAATTGACACATTACATTCATTGCTTCTCACGTCAACTTCAATTAGTCTTAGTAGCAGTTGCAAAAAAAAAATATGTTCAAATTGCATTTTTGTTTACAATAATTTCGAATGCGATGAATGTTAGTGTTTCATGCAAGCGGCTAGACAAACTTCGAGATGAACAACGAGTGGAGACTTTAATAGAATTACAAAATGGAGAACTTGTACGATGATAAAGATTGAATCAATAAATAAGATTGATTACAATATTTTCCTCAGTAATTGATATCTTATAAATTATTTTGGAAGATGGTATAAACTCTGAACATAAAGGCAAGGCATTTGCATTATTATTGATTAGAATCAATGTAATATTTTGATTTTTTTTAATTTTTTTTTGCTTACTTTTAATGAAAAATATATTTGATATGAATGTTGAGCTGTTACAAACTATATAAAGAAGAGAACAAGATATTTTAAATGCTATGTCTTTGGTTCGGATATGTAAAATACGACTACAATATATTAGAGAAAGTAAATGGGAAGACTTCATCAACAAAATAACTTTTGTTGTGAGCAACAAAAAATTGACATTCATCATATGGACGATAAATGGGTTGCTTAGGGACAGCTTTATCGTAGAGCTCAGCATATAACAAATTTACATTATTTTTTAGTTAAAATATTCTACACAGTCATGAATATGCAACTTTAATAGTCGAATAATCGTTTTACATATATAAATACTTAGTTACTTATGTTTTTAACTTATTTAAATCCAAATAACTTCTTTTATGCATTCAATAAAGACAGATTAATTCGAATGATACATTTCTATCTATTTGATTTTAGTCTGTTGATACAGCGATTCTTGATAATTAGTTAAAAACTTATATCTGATAACTGATAAGTCCATTGGATAAGTTGGCTTGCGTTTCCACTCTCTCATACGGCTACAGCAGCCTTTTCAGACACACAAAATCATCACCGTTGATTGACTGCTCCACATGAAAGATCAACCATTGCTTGCCAACGGCTCTGTCATCTTTCCTGTATTAAAGAACTATTACTGTAGCAAGGAAACCAAGATCAATGAAATGAACTTTCTGGTTCAAGCTTACGCTATGCTTTACTATTCTCTAACCTTCTCCTTTGCAGGTTATATTCTGCTGCGGTAAGCTTTAAAGCTTCTCAATATCATGGATATATGATTTATGCACAATTTTCAATGTTTAAAGATATTAGAGGCCTTGTTGAGAAGATGGCACATAATAGAAATGATATTTTATATCCCCTTATTTTCTGGCTATTAAAATAAACATTAGTGCTACCCATTGCAATAATAGGAATTGAAAGAGCTTTTTGTACAATTGCTATCATAATAAATAGACTACAAAATTGAATTGGAGATCAATGAATAAATGATATTTTTATCGCTTATATTGAGAAAGAAAAAAATTGGATTGTATTGATAAAGATATTATTATCCAACTCTTATAGAATATGAAGAGCAAATACTATAAATTATAAATATTATTTTATGTAATGGTTATCTTATTTTAATACTTCCGTCTTCTTAAAATTAAAAAAAAAATTTAAAACTGTAAATGTCGATCCCAAACTCAGATGAAAAAATTTGAAAAAATTTTTTAAAAAATTAAATTGGGCCTGTTATAAGAAATTGCTATTGAATATTACTCTATTTTTCCTTTTAAAAAAATATTGTTTTTTATTTTTTTGTAAATTGCATGCAAGAATATATATCCCTCTAAGGTGAATAATTTAAATATTAAAAAAAGGGACCGTGAATCGAGACCGTCTATTATGCTCGTGATTGACGGATGGACGGTCGGATAAATGAATGAGTTGGAAAGCAGCAGGTTCAAAAATTTGGCAAGAGTGAAAGTTGCCCCCCCCCCCCCCCCCCCTGAACTTTTTGGCTAATGACCAACTCAAACGATTGTTGATCCTAAAGTGAATATTGATTAATTTTTATTATTAAATAAAAATCATATTTATTATTAAATAAAAATCATATTTATTTTTGCTTAAATGATTTTTATGTGATAAAATATGGATCATTATTGTATAATAATTCATTCGATTCATCAATTATCATTTATATAAAACTCTTCAACATTGATTTCAATGATCTTTGACATGTATATATGATTCGGGTCGTCATTAGTACTAAAATTTATTTTATTTTTCTTCATCACCGCTAGGGGTTATCGTTTTAGGCCAGCCCTCCCTGAGTCCAACTCTCTAAAAATTTTAGTGGGTTGGCTCTATTGATTATGAGCATAAACAGGGTACTCTAATCAAGCTCATTTATCGTTTAAAACCTCCATTATGATTGTCATGGATGGCTACAAAAATGAATAAAAATATTTATTAGCTTAAAGGTGCACAACAAGGGTTGAATTGAGCATGCTTGGCATTATTAAACTTCTTTCATAATATTCTAGTTTTGGACCCTCACAATAACACGAGAAAAATAAAATAATTAGTTATAACTGATACGACTCTAGAAAAATTATATTATTTGCATGAATCTTGAGGTAATCTTTGAATTGGAAGCTTCTAGAATTAAATTTACGATTATATGAACTCCAATTTCAACAAATTTATAGTCGAACTGCACATCTCAATAAGATGAACCCAACAACACTAAAAGTGATCTAATCCGAGCCTAAATGAGCACGAATCAAACACTTGAAGTAATAAATGGAAATTTGAGACATTAATTAAAAGGTCAAATGATCTCCAAATTTGACATGCTTATAGTCGAATCAAGCGGTTCGATAAAATAAATCCAACGAACCCAATATCACTCAATTCTAACATCATTAAGGCTCTTAAATGCAAAAAAATACTTCATGGTCAAGGGGATCAATATGGAGCACATGATGGAGTGTTTTATTATTATTATTATTATTATTATTATTATTATTATTATTATTATTATTATTATTATGGTTCAAATTACCAAAATGCTCATTCCAAAAAACCTAAAATAGAGTCTCATTCTCCACATAAAGATGAAGGAAGAAATGAGAGAATTAGAGAGATACTTTATATTTTTCATCTATCACCATCGATGACGACCACCACCGATGATCACTTCCATATCCAAACTCATGTCAATATTTAACCATGTTGTTGATTATTACTATCTTTTTGCGGATGATAGAATTTTTTTTTTGTCATAATTATTCAAATATATGTCTCATGTTGCTGAATATTTGCTTTGTATTATATGGTTTAATTGGTTCAATAGATGGAGTATTCAAACACCATTCCTAGGATTTTTATTGATGAGAATGAGCAAGTTGGCATTGATGATAATGTCGTAGAGCCATCTGATGATGCATGTAATGATGGTTCGGTAATAATTAAGAAACATAGAAGGATGACATTCAAGGTTTGGGGTCATTTTGAGCTGTTATGTAATCCTATATATGGTAAAAAAAATATAAATATAAAAAATGTGGTGTACAATACCTATGTGATAGTAACTTAAGACGACACTTGCAAAATTGCAAAAGAAGAAATATATGTAATATAAGTTAGATCAGCTCATATTGCAAACCACCTCTAATTCATTTATTTCCATGATTGATTATAAGTTTGACTTAACAGAATTTTATGATTTATTTACTGCTTGCATAATTATGCATGATTTGTCATTTCAATGTGTTGAATGGATGGGTGTTCGAACACCACTTTTGACCTATCTGCGTTGGGATGTACAACTATTTTCTAGGAATACATCAAGAAATGATTGCAAGAAATTATTCACCAAAGAACTTTCTCATATTTAGTCATCGTTATCTAAGTGCTCTAGCAGAGTTTGTGTTACATCTGACCTGTGGACATCTATAAACATCGATGGATTTATTTGCTTGACCGTGCAATTTATTGATAATGATTGACATATACATAAAAAGATCATTAGTTTTTCTTTCATACCATCACCCCATGATGGTATAGCGCTGTTTGAGAAATTGCAATCTCTATTTCTTGAATGGAAAATAGACTCTAAACTTTTCAATATTACATTGGACAACGCTTATGCAAACAATGTTTGTGTAGACAACTTGAGAAATCAATTGAATTTGCGAAGTGCTCTTCTATGTGAAGGTGAGTTTTTTCATATTAGATGTACCACACAATTATTAATCTTATTGTTTAAGAGGGTCTGAAGGAGATTGATGGTTCAATCTCAAAAATCAGTGAGAGCATAAAATATGTAAAAGGCTCTCGGGCAAGAAAATAAATTTTTTTTATTATATTAAGTATTGTTGCTTCGAATCTAAAAAGGGCTTACGACAAGATGTTTCGACAAGGTGGAACTCCACTTATATAATGCTTGATAGTACTATATATTATCGAAGGGCCTTTCAACACCTAGAGTTGGGTGACTCCAACTACAAATCTTCTCCAATAACTTTAGAATGGGAGAGAGTAGAGGCACATTTATACTTTCTTGAATCCTTTCTACGATATAACGTGTGTTTTATCTGGCATAAAGTACCAAACAACAAATCTTTACTTTCCATGCATTTCAATAGCTTATGCAGCACTAAAACATGAATTGTTAGAGGGCCCTGAGTACACAAAGCAAATGACTTTACTGATGATTGGAAATTTTGAAAAATATTGGTCGGATTTTAGTGTCATTCTCGCAATAGCAGTTATTCTTGATGCAAGATATAAATTCACATTTGTAGAATGGTGCTACAGAAGGTTGTACGTAGGTGATTATGTGTTTGAGCTTAAGAAGGTAAATAATAGATTGTTCTCATTATTCTCAAATTACAATAGTAAATCAACTTCAAGGAGAATTTGGGGAAAGTTCTGTTATTAAACAATTGATGGTTATAAATTATAATGATTAATGGACACTACTATGATAATTGTTATTTGATGGCTGCCTAACATCTGCTGGACTGTTGTAAATTGTAATGATGAACTTATTTTATGTTATTACATCTGCGTAGATGCTGTTAGTAATTATTACACATGGTTATTAGGTTATATAAAATGCAAATGATTACATCTATTAGCTATTGCCAATATATTATACTTGTCATGGCACATGCTGTGCAGCTGTTGCAGTTTATTATACTAAGTTAGATGGTGTTAAATAATCTTATTTACATCATTACATGCAATTTATTACTCTATTACACTTGTTGTTGTAGTTTTTTATAACTGCTATTATAATGTTAAATATTTGGCAATGTCTGAGTTCTCTTGTTGTGTTCTTCGTGTCTATTTTTAGTGTCTATTTTGCTTGTTGTTCATGATTTTCCTAAAGCCTGTTGACAGTTGGCTGCTATTTTCCAGAAGCCCTGTTATGACTGCTGTGAGCTGTGGGTTGCTGACATTGAACTTTTAAGTTTTAATGCTTCATCAACACATCATCTATTTGATGAATTAAGGTAAAGGGTAAAGCTATGAAAGCTCAAGCAATGATCAGAACTCTTTCTAAACTGAAAGTGAGAGTCGTTGGGGGTAAATACTATTGCAACCACGTGGCATTTGCGTTAGCTTAGATCAGGATTCAATATTATATAATATATTATGTAACAGATATTACATTAATGCAAATTATCACCTTGGATTATAGAGAATTAGAAATACCAAATATTCATTATTTACTTACTTTTCATTTGTTGTTGAATGAGTTAGAGGGTTTACCTGAGCTACTCATTGAAGCTTTATAGTTATACTATCACAGTATCACAATCTCGTGATTTGGAATTGTCCATTCTATTTGTTTAAGGGTTTTAAGTTTTTTATATCTAACCATCTTCTTTTTACAATTAATTCAGCTTGAAGAATAGGAGGGTTTATGATATCAACTTGTTTTTGAATGAGTTGGATATGTAATTTATTAATTTAGATGATTTAGTTTTTAATTTATGCTTGTAACTGTAAGTTCTTATGTATGTAATTTAACTATCTAAATTCATTTGTAAATTCTAAATTGTACATTTATAACGTATTATGTAGTATATAAAAATGTAAAATTGTAATGTAATATTTGTACAATGCTTGGTAGATTTTAATGTAATTTACCTTGTCAAATACGTGTAATTTTATTAAATTAAATTTTACAATTTGCATCACTCAATTGCTTACGGATTGGGTTGAGTTGACCCGATCCTGAACCGGGTTGGGTTTGGGCTAGGAAAAGTGACTTGATTCCCAAACCGAGTCAGGTCAAAATCTATCGGGTCAAAGTTGGGTTTGACTCGAACCTGACCTGTGGACACGATTTGACTCCCCTAGCAATAGAGATCAGAATAAGATTAACGGGAGACCACAATCTAATGACGATGAATAGATTTGATGATGGGTAATTGTGATTAGAAAATAACAGTTTAGAGATGGCGATCGAATGACTGTGAATGGATTGTGATGATTGGACGATGGTGGTTGTCTGATGACAATGGTTTGGAAATGGTGGTTGAATAATGGTGATTGGATTATGATGATTGAGTGATAGTTATCAGATGATGATGGACGAAAGATGACAGTCGGATGATGGTGGATGGATTGTGATGATCATGCCACATTGATTAGATGATAATGATAGGGAGAAGACAATCATATGATTGTGAATGGATTATGATGATCAATTGACAATTGATATATAATAATAGTATAGAGACAACAATTGGATGACAACAGTCGAGCGATGATAGTCCAATAATAGCAATATGTGACAACGATGGCTAACGATAATTTTTGGTGCCTAACTCAAGTAGAGCTATAATGTTGTTCCTATCTCCATACTCATATCCAGGCCATTTATATAGAGAATAAGGAGATATTTATAGTACTTTTATAACGGGCATTTTCATATTTAACCAAAAATCCATAACACTTCATCGAGCAACTCATATTGAATTATTTAATTATAGATTATTTATTCAGTCATTAGGTATTTTAATGGCCTCTTAATTGAGTTACATTGGGTTAGTTGGATTCATTTTGTTGAGCCGCTATTCGAAGACCATTTGGTTCTCCAATTAACATCCCAAAGTTTTCGACAGTCCTTCAAGTGCTCGATTTATGCTTATTTAGACATGAATTGGATCACCTTTAGTGTCCTTGCATTCATCTTATCAATATGCTCAATTTGATAATAAATTTGTTGAAATCAAACTTTAGATGATTCTAAATTTGATTATGGGAGTTTCCAAAACAAACATCGCATCAAGATTTATGTGGATCAAAATGAATTTTCTTAGGACATTTCAATTATTAAATAGTAATAATAATAATAATAATAATAATAATAATAATAATAATAATAATAATAATAATAATAATACAATATAAAAATTGAGATATAAAATTTTAATTATTTTAATAAAATGGTATTTAAAATTTTAGCGTTGATAACTTAATATATATTATATTAATATTTTTAAGCTAATCGACTTGGAACGAGTAGTCAAAAGAGGAAAACTGGCTCAATCTGTTGACCTCACGGGTCCGACCCCTAGCCGGCTCATGAGCCGTACTCACATGTAGAAAGGGAAAATTATTAGGTCTGGACCTATCTCTGCGTTCGGACGCCAATAGAAACACGTCATGTGGCTTCAACTTTTTAATTTATTTTTTTTGCTTTATTTCTCGTCAGCTCGATCGGCTCGACCCAGTCCAGTGTTATTTTCATTTTAAATGTATGGTTGACGCTATTTTAGAAACCCGCACTTTTGAAGAAAAAATGCGGTAGGAAATTGCAGAAAAGAGATGGATTGCTCACCGAAGAAAGAGGGGGAAGGGGTGCATGAAACCGGAAGTATGAATGAATCGGAAATTAACTTAGCTGGATCTTCCTCAGGTTTCAACATATCGGTAAGTTTCAATCTCAGCGCAAGTTGTATGAAGAAAATACGAGGTAGAAAGTTGTAAACAAAACTGTGTAGAAAAAGGTTATATGATTTCTGCTTATTAGAGGCACAAACTCTTAAAAGTAAATAAAGCTGTGCAGTTAGTCTAAGATTTAGACGAAAAAGTAAATAAACTCTTAGATATTGTTGTTTAACTTTAATTAGTTATTTTAGGAAGAAGAAAAATATTATTTTTAGATTTAAGAAAGATATAGAAGATGCGTTTTAGATGTCACATGACGTGATTGAAGTCCCAAGGCAGAGATAGGTCCGGTGACCGGACCTAATAATTTTTCGGTAGAAAGCCATGACACGTAGCATTTCTTATGATCTCGACGCTCGCCGCGTTGTCGTCGAAGATGTGGAGACGGAGCATTCTCCGAGGCATTTGCAGTGCCGGCTTTGCTTCGTCGGTCTCGCCGGCCGGAACTTCACCGCGGTGGCTCTCGAGTTCCACTCGGAGGTTCGCGGCTTTATGGGGCAATGGCGATTACGGAAGGCTGGGGCTTGGAAACTTGGAGTCTAGGTGGAAGCCCACTCCTTGCACCTTTTTTGACAAGGACGACCCTCCGATAGCTATCTCATGCGGCGGTGCTCACACGCTCTTCTTGACCGGTGGTTTTATTTCTCCTGGATATTATTTCGTTGTTCAATTTCCTTTTTTGATCGGTTGAGATAAGATAATCACATCACCATCGCTAATTTTAATCTACCTTTGAAATGATGCATTTGTAATTACTGACAACGATCTTGATATTTATGTTTGCTTTTTTTAAACATTTGATAGAATTATTTCCATTTTGGTATGAAATAGTGAACAGATGCTTGCCCTTTTTAATGGTGCTTATTAGTGTTGAGCAGGGAATGAGATCATTCTGAAGTTTTCCTTCATTTTTTGACAACAAATCTGAAGTACAGAAGGGGAACATGGTGTGAGGTTTATATGTGAAGTCAACAATTTGATTGGTGTCGCCTTAGGGTTTACAGTGAAGGAAAAAATTTGATTGGCGCCGCTTTAGGGTGGAAACGAGCATTCATGGTTTGCACATATTTGATTCTAAAACTTCTAGGCTTGTACAACAACAACAACAACAACAACATCAAGCCTTTATCCCACTACGTGGGGTCGGCTACATGAATCCTTTTTCTCCATTGTGTCCTATTAAAAGTCAAATTCTCGTTTAAATCTAATAAAGAAAGATCATTTCTAATATTTTCTAACCAAGTCTTTTTAGGTCTACCTCTACCTTTCTTAACATAAGTCAAATCTAAGACCTCTACTTTCCTAACTGGGTCATCGGGAGGCCGCCGTTTTACGTGACCAAACCATCTAAGGCGACTCTCTCTAATCTTATCTTCCACTGGAGCTACTCCAACCTTTTCACGAATATGCTCATTTCGTATCCTATCTCTAAGGGTAAAGCCACTCATCCACCTGAGCATCCTCATCTCTGCAACACTTAACTTAGAATTATGCTTCTCTTTTAATGGCCAACATTCAGCACCATAAAGCATTGCAGGTCTCACCACCATCTTATAGAATTTTCCCTTAAGTTTGAGGGGTACTTTTCTATCACACAATAAGCCCGATGCATTCCTCCACTTCAACCATCCAACTTGGATTCTGCTGATAATATCCCCATCTATATCACCATACTCTGAACAATAGATCCAAGATATCTAAAACGTGTACTCTTATTAATGACTTGATCGCCCAAAGTCACAATGCCCTCACTAGGTCTATTATTACTAAAATTACACTCCATATATTCCGTTTTAGATCTACTCAAGCGAAAACCTTTAGACTCTAAGGTTGACCTCCACAATTCTAGTTTACCTTCAACTCCCTCTCTAGTCTTATCAACAAGAAGAATATCATCAGCAAAAAGCATACACCAAGGTACATCCTCTTGCAAATGTCTAGTGAGAACATCGATGACTAAAGCAAAAAGATATGGGCTTAAGGCTGATCCTTGGTGTAATCCAACCGAAATAGGAAAATACTTGGTGTACTCCCTCTCTAGGCTTGTAAAAGGAAAAAAAATCTTAGATAAAAATGAGGAGGAACTTCTGATCATATGTTTGGGATATTAGGGAATGATGGGTTTTTATGTGTTAGGATCTGCTTGATTTAGGAAGAAGAACTCTCTTCATGAGCTTCTTGGGGAGGAGGAGGGAGAGAGGGAGATGACCAAACCAGAAATCTGTATTTCTTAAACCATACATCCTATTACAATCAATTGCCTATTTATAGGCACAAAAGCAACATAATAAGCTACACAACTAGCTACAAACACAAAACTAGGACCAATATCTAACAATTCTCCACCTTGGTCCTAGATTTACACACAAAAGAAAAGATAACTACTGTTCACAAAGAACAACCCCGTCGGTCTTCCCTGTCAATGGCGTCCACCGGACGGTTAACACTACCTTAAGAACTGCTCCACCATCTTCTTGAGTTTCCTGTGTGCCTTGCTCTAGCTCCACCTCCCGACAGATCTTCTCCTGTCGCACTGCGTCCCACGCAGTCAATTCCCGAGCACCTCATGTGCCTCGCTTCTGCGCCTTGTGCATCCACTTGCACCTTGCGCCTCGTGCCCGAGCCCTGCGCCTCAAGCCCGCGTCCTACAACTCAAGCCCACGCCCGTGCTTTGCACTCATGTGCTTTTACTTCGACCACATCCTGCGCGTATCCACCCGCGCACTTAGCCCTGCGCCTTGCTCGTCACAATCCCACGCCCTGCACCGCCGCGTCTGGCCAGTGCCCTGCGTGTCCTCCATCGGTGCCCTGCGCTCATGTGCAACCTCCTCGTACACCGCACGACCTCGCACCTCCAGGCGCCCCGCACTCCCGGAAGTGCTCCTCAAGAACAGGCCAAATCCACCTCAATGTCTCTCGGACTCCACCTCACCTGAAGCTGAAACTCTACTTCAAAAGATCTGAGCCGATCTTTAATCAAGAACAGAAAGATTTGCTTCCAACCGGTTCGCTGCCCTGTTAATGCAGCCCGCAATCCATGGCCAAATCAGTCCAGCCGACTTCCTGGATTCAGATTTGGATGCTCGATCTGAGCCCGTCTTGCAACGAAGCCGCGTAAGTCTAGCGAACAAACTCGACTTCGGCCCGCACTTCCGCCTCCAGCGTGCCTATCTCCACACACGAGCATTTTGTTCCGGGATTTGATCTGATTACGATGGAGGACCAATAGCTAACATTATGAATTTTGGATCAGTGGTTAAAGAGTTATGATATTTTTAATCTGATTGTTCACACTAGAAAATCATCTCTCTATATTGAATTTTGCTTATGCTATATTGGGTTATTGGGGAGTTCAGACATTGGAAGATTATGAAGGATTTGGGTAATATTTGGATGAATTTTGAAAAGGTTGGATGTGTTTGGGTTTGAGGGAAGTTAGACTAGAGGTTATGTAGAGGAGATAAAAATTGTGCTGGAAAAGAGGAGAAATAAGTATTATAAAAGATAATTAAGAACTCACAAAAGCCCCGAAGGATCAATTACCAAGCTTCACCGGAGAGTAAAATAGCTACCAAATATTTTCATATGAAATTCGCGCAAGCGAAAATAAATTTTATTTAATGAATGAAAAATACAAATAAATATTCTAATTATAGGCCTTGTTTTAAGCCTAAATTACTTTGAAAAGACTTATGAACAACAACAACAACAACAACATCAAGCCTTTATCCCACTACGTGGGTCGGCTACATGAATCATTTTTCTCCATTGTGTCCTGTTAAAAGTCGAATTCTCGTTTAAATCTAATAAAGAAAGATCATTTCTAATATTTTCTAACCAAGTCTTTTTAGGTCTACCTCTACCTTTCTTAATATAAGTCAAATCTAAGACCTCTACTTTCCTAACCGGGTCATCGGGAGGCCGCCGTTTTATGTGACAAAACCATCTAAGGCAACTCTCTCTAATCTTATCTTCCACTGGAGCTACTCCAACCTTTTCACGAATATGCTCATTTTGTATCCTATCTCTAAGGGTAAAGCCACTCATCCACCTGAGCATCCTCATCTTTGCAACACTTAACTTAGAATTATGCTGCTCTTTTAATGGCCAACATTCGGCACCATAAAGCATTGCAGATCTCACCACCATCTTATAGAATTTTCCCTTAAGTTTGAGGGGTACTTTTCTATCACACAATAAGCCCGATGCATTCCTCCATTTCAACCATCCAACTTGGATTCTGCTGATAATATCCCCATCTATTTCACCATCACTCTGAACAATAGATCCAAGATATCTAAAACGTGTACTCTTATTAATGACTTGATCGCCCAAAGTCACAATCCCCTCACTAGGTCTATTATTACTAAAATTACACTCCATATATTCTGTTTTAGATCTACTCAAGCGGAAACCTTTAGACTCTAAGATTGACCTCCACAATTCTAGTTTACCTTCAACTCCCTCTCTAGTCTTATCAACAAGAAGAATATCATCAGCAAAAAGCATACACCAAGGTACATCCTCTTGCAAATGTCTAGTGAGAACATCCATGACTAAAGCAAAAAGATACGGGCTTAAGGCTAATCCTTGATGTAATCCAACCGAAATAGGGAAATACTTGGTCAAACCACCTTGTGTTTGAACACAAGTAATAGCTCATGCATACATATCTTTAATGATTTGAATATAAGCGTTATTAACTCCTTTCTTTTCAAAAACTCTCCATAGCACTTCTCTTGGAACTTTATCATATGCTTTTTCTAAATCAATAAATATCATATGTAAATCCTCCTTATTCTCTCTATATTTCTCCATCAAACCTCTTAATAAATGTATGACTTCCATAGTAGACCTATCCGGCATGAATCCAAATTAATTTTGAGAAACATTAGTATCACGCCGCAACCTATGCTCCATAACTCGTTCCCATAGTTTTAAAGTATGACACATTAACTTAATTCCTCTATAATTCGCACAATCTTGTGAACTAATAAAAAAATATGATATAGATTTATAACTTGTCTAATACAAAGAGAAATAAAATAAGAAAAAATTAAATACAATTTTAACCTTTTAAATGCATGAAAATTTAGATTGGCCAAGTAAGTTGAGTAGAGTGATTATGAAATCAAGGGATTTATATTTTAACCTCATTGATTGTTATGGCCCAACTGCCCATTAAAGGATCTTAATTTAAGCTTCTTAACTATTCTACGATGATTTTAAAGTGATTATAGGTTGTCCATGGGTTTGCATAGAGAATCATGTATGATGAACTGCCCAAATTTGTATATAAATCATTGGTTTGCAACATTGTTATTGGCCTTTATTTTTGTACTGCATCAAACCACCTCATGAAACCTGTTGAAAGTAGGTGCTCCCATGTAAAAGTTTTAGAAAGCAGCAGAGCTTAGGGATTTATCTATTTTGCAACATTCTTTTTGCCTACTGATTGGATCAATTTTTCTCATCACTATGTGCAACCATCTAAAATCTAAAAGACCTTTACTGGTCAGTGCATATTCTAAGGCCTATTTTACTGGGGAGCTTTTAACTTCCATCAATCTTGAACAAGCTTTGAATGGTCTAAACAAAGAACTTAAGAGATCCATAAAAAAAATTTAGAAAAAAGAAGAAATCGATCTACAAGGTTATTTTATGGTTTGGTAGTATTCCCTGACTCAAAACCACAAAACATCAGGATGAATATTTCCATATCCTAAATTATATTAGTTTGCCTTTTAACGCTTATTTTAACACGACTATGGAATGCATCATGTGCATTCAGAACTATCGCAAGCTCATGTTATTGATTTATAGCTAAACTAATACTTTTCATCTTAAGCAGATTTTTGAAATGTTTGCCCTTTCTTATTCCTATCCAGCCAGCGATGTGTACTTTTGTGCCAATTCAAATTTAGTGCCATTTTGCTTCTACGTGCCTACTTGCGATCCATTCATATCTCCACGACTAAGTGAGCTCCATTAGTAGTTATATGAATTTATCCACCATACGCAAGCCATCTTCAACTATCTTAAAGAGGTTATCCTTCTTAAGACAATCTTTGAACCTAGCCAACCTATAAAAGATGCCCATCTCTTACATTTCACGAACCCCTTAGAAGTATCATGCCATTTTTATCTTATTTATAATCCTTCTTAAGAAATTTTAAGCCAAATAATCATGCCTCTTAGTTTCCCAGGCACGTTTAGCATATGTTGTAAATGAATCATGAGGGAGGGGGATCTATAGTTTTCATGTTATCTTATTTAGTTAGGGTATGTGTTAGGCCGGCCCAAAGGGGGCCGGCTGAACCAGCTGAATCGGTCCCTAGTGGACCGTTTTTGTCTACAGGAGGGCCCAAGGGGGGCGGAACCACGGAGAGGGTGGGGGTTGCTAAGGAGATGGGCCCCACACAATAATTAAACATTCTATTGGAGGAAAATTTCAAATTAGGGGCTGTTTAGGGATTAAACTTCTAGGGTTAGGGTTATTTTTAATTTGAATCTGAATTTGGGATCTATTGTGTGGTGCTTGGGCTCTAGTCTTTGGCTAGAGATTTGGAGAGTTGGTTCTTCAATTCTCTTCTCAAATTGAAGATCCGTATATCTTGTGTTGTTTTTTTTCTTCTATTAGTGAATTTCAAGTATTTTCTTTCAGATTTCTTACAGTTTTTTTTTATAAAAATCTGCTCTGTTTTGACTGAATTTCTCTGAAATTCAGCCAACTTCTACATTATTGGTGGCTATTTCCTGTCAAATTGGTATAAGAGCACGTCGATTTAAGGGATATCAATGGCCGGAAGGAAGGTTGAAGTCTTGGAGGGAGAGCTTGGGCAACTCAAATTAGATTTTGAGGAAAATATTTCTGATTTTCAAAATCAGATTGCATCTGTTAATGAAATGATAGAGGGAAAGTTCGCCGTGGTGGAAGATATGTTGAAGAAATTGCTAGAAGCCAAACCTAATCCGGCGACATCGGAAGCAAATGAAACTACCAGAGGCCATGGAAGAGGTGGGAACCCTAACATGTTTAGGGGAAAGGAAAATCTAGAAGTGGAGATCTTGGAGGGTGAAGACAGAATGCCTCCTCTAGAACCACTTTCTAGGGAGGAGATGAGCATTGGCTACGAAAGAAGGGGTGCTGATTATGTGAGGAGAGGGGATGATTTCGATCGCCGGAGTGTTGATTTTAAAAGAAGAATGGGGGATTTTAATGAAGGGTTTGGGTATGACCTTCGGAGGGAAGATCATGACAACTGGGGAGCACCTCCTCTTCGAGGAATGGGAGGCGATGAAGGATTAAGGGGAAACGGGGGTGACCCGAAGGTGAGGAAGCTGAAGATGCCCATCTTTGAGGGTGAGAACACACATGGCTGGAACTACAAGGTGGAGCGATACTTTGCAGTCAACGGGTTGACAGAGGAGGAGAAATTGACAGCTGCAGGACTGTGCTTAGAAGGGAAGGCATTGGCATGGTACCAATGGCGGGACATGAGGCGACCCATTCGGAGCTGGAGGGAGTTCAAGAACTGTTTACTAGAACGTTTTCGAACCAATAGAGGAGGATACTTCTATGAACAGTTTTTCGCCCTGACACAGGAGGGGACCGTGACAGAGTACCATGATAGGTTCGAGTACCTTGCTAGTAGGCTAGATCGACTCTTAGAGACAGTACTAGAAGGAAATTTTATGAAGGGGCTTAAATTGGAGATCCGAGCAGCAATTAGGGTGATGAGGC
Source organism: Dendrobium chrysotoxum (assembly GCA_019925795.1). NCBI lineage: Eukaryota > Viridiplantae > Streptophyta > Magnoliopsida > Asparagales > Orchidaceae > Dendrobium > Dendrobium chrysotoxum. The sequence goes on from CM034313.1 coordinate 91,068,942, forward strand.
CACGAGACTTAAGGGAAGCCATGGAGCTAGTACGGTTTGTGGAGGACCAGAAGTATCTGGAGAGGGGGGCTAGGGGGAACAACTCAGGGGGGTCATATAGGATGACCACCACCTTCTTCCCAAGGGGTCTGCACCAGGGAGTTTGAGAGAAGTGCCAAGGGAGAAAGCTGGAGGAGGGGGTAGTTTCAAGAAGCTTACTGAGAAAGAGATACTTGAGAAGAGGGTTAGGGATTGTGCTTCAGATGTGATGTGAAGTACATGCTAGGGCATAGGTGTAAGGATCGAACTCTTCAGGTTCTCGCCGTCTGTGATGATGAGGAAACTGAAGAGGAGTGTGAGCTAAACTTTGTGGTGGGATTCACCACGAATCACACCATGAAAGTGAAAGGAGAAATAGCTGACAGAGAGATAGTGGTGCTGATAAACAATGGGGCAACCCACAATTTCATCTCTAATCAGATTGTCGACTTGTTGGGGGTGAAATTAGTGGATACAGGTGGCTATGAGGTGATGATGGGCACAGGAAAGGTGGAGATGGGTAGAGGAGTATGTAGGGGAGTGGTGCTGACCATTCAGGCGATCCAGGTGAGGTAGGATTTTCTTCCATTGGAGTTAAGGAGTACTGATGTCATCCTGGGAATGAAGTGGCCACAGACCTTCGGAGATACTAAGATCAATTGGGGAGCACTGAGGATGGAGTTGGTGGTAGGGGGAGGAGGATGATGATTCAGGGAGACGTCAGGCTGTCCAAGGCTGGAGTATCTCTCAAATCTCTGATCAGGATCATACAGGAGGTGGGAGGAGGATTTTTGGTGGAGTTGCATCGCTTGGAAGGGGTCAGATTGAAGGATGAGGGAGACATTACTTCTTCAGTACAACCACTCATACAGCAGTTCCGTGATGTTTTTCAACCTCCCCAACGCCTACCTCCACAGAGAGAGCTGTAGCATGCCATTACTTTGAAGGAAGGGGTGTCACCGATCAGTGTTCGTCCGTACTGCTATCCTTAGATTCAGAAGGATGAGATTGAGAAGCTGATCTGTGAGATGTTGGAGGCGAGGATCATCAGGTCCAGTGTTAGTCCTATCTCTAATCCTGTTTTACTAGTAAAAAAAAGGATGGGAGCCAGGGGTTTTGTGTGGACTACAGAGCCTTGAACAAGGGGACAGTGCCGGATAAGTTCCCTATTCCTGTGATTAATGAGCTCTTGGATGAGTTGTATGGTGCATAGATGTTTTCCAAGCTGGATTTGAAGTCAGGGTATCATCAAATTAGAATGAAGGAGGCAATGTTCCGAAGACGGCTTTCAGGGCACACGAGGGGCACTACGAGTTTCTAGTAATGCTGTTTGGACTTACTAATGCTCCTGCTACTTTCCAGTCCTTGATGAACAGGGTGTTCAGACCGTACCTCCGGAAGTTCGTTCTGGTTTTCTTTGATGACAAACCGGTGTATAGCAAGACTGAGAAGGAGCATCTTGAGCACTCGAGGGTGGTTTTAGGAGTTCTACAGGAGCATCATCTGCGGGCTAACCTAAAGAAGTGCAACTTCGCACAGGCTCGTGTGGAGTACTTGGGGCATGTGGTATCCTAGGAAGGAGTGGCGACTGATCAAACAAAAATTGAGGCAATGCAAAAATGGCCTCTGCCTAGGAACCTGAGGGGGTTTAGGGGTTTCCTAGGACTGGCTGGTTATTATTAGAGATTTATGAGGGGGTACAATACCATAACTTGGCCCTAGACCGAGCAATTTAAGAAGGATATCTTATTGTGGGGAGAGGCAGCGACCCAGGCTTTTGAGAGATTGAAGAAAGCCATGGCTACAGTCCTAGTTTTAGCTCTCCTGGATTTCAGCCAGATTTTTGTAGTGGAGATCGATGCGTCTGGATATGAGTTGGGGGTTGTACTCATGCAGAACCACAAGCCTATAACATACTATAATCAAGTGCTGTCAGCCAGAGCTAGGCTGAAGTCAGTATATGAGAGGAAATTGATGGCGATTGTGCTGGCTATTCAAAAATGGCGCCCTTACTTGCTGGGTAGGTATTTCATTATCAGGATAGATCAGAGGAGCTTGAAATACTTGTTAGAGCAAAAGATGGTGACTAAGGAGCATCAGAGGTGGCTGTCCAAACTGCTAGGCTATGATTTTGATATCCAGTACAGGCCATGTATGAAAAATAAGGCGGCTGATACTTTATCAAGATGTGTTGGGGAGCTCTAGGGGATGGCAATTTCAGTACCACTGATGGTAGACTGGGGGGCTATCAAAGAAAAGAGCATGCAGAATGAGGAGTTGAGGAAGATTAGGGAGGATTTGATGAAGGATACGAGTATCCATCCTGGGTACTCACTTGAGGGGGAGAGACTCTTACATCAGGGGAGGTTTGTGTTGCCACGAACCTCCATCAATATTCCCCACCTACTGCAGGAGTTCTATGGGAGGCCATTCCGGGGTAGAGAAGATATACATGAGACTGGCTGCTAAGTTATATTGGAAGGGGATACATAAGGATGTGGTGGCGAGGTGTGTGGTGTGTCAGAGAAACAAGTATATGGCTATGGTTCCAGGTGGGTTACTACAACCATTATCACTTCCAAACATGATATGGGAGGAAGTGTCCATGGATTTCATAGATGGCCTACCACGGTCGGAGGGGTTCACATTTATTATAGTGGTGGTTGATAGGCTGAGTAAGTATGCACATTTTATCCCCTTACGACACCCCTACACCGCGGTGATAGTGGCAACAACATTTATCAGGGAGGTGGTTAGACTGCATGGGATCCCAGAGTCGATAGTGTTTGACCGAGACAAAGTGTTCCTCATCCAGTTTTAGAGGGAGCTGTTTAGGTTGCAGGGCACTATTCTCAAGAGAAGCACTGCCTACCATACTCAGATGGATGGGCAAACGGAAGTAGTATGCCAGAATTTGGAGACTTGCTTGAGGTGTTTGCTTTTGAAACATCGAGGATGTGGGCAAAATGGTTAACATGGGTCAAGTATTGGTACAATACATCGTACCATTATGCTTTTCAGATGACTCCTTTTAAAGTGTTGTATGGAAGGGACCCCCCACACTTAGTGCACTTTGGGAGAGGAAACACACCGGTTTCTTCAGTTGAGCAGGACTTAGAGGAAAGGGATAAGGTGTTGGAGGAGTTGAAGAAACATCTGTTGAGGGCATAACAAATCATGAAGAAGCAGACAGATTCACATAGGAGAGACATACAGCTTGAAGTGGGGGAGAATGTGTTCTTAAAACTACGACCCTACAGGAAGAGGACAGTTGCTAATAGGAGGAACGAGAAATTGGCCTGAGGTACTTCGGCCCTTACTAGATTTTGGACAAGACCGGAGCAGTGGCATACCGTCTGAAGTTAACCCCATCCGCCACCATACACCCAGTTTTTCATGTGTCACAGTTGAGGAGAGCTCTAGGGGAGCATGCAGTTAATGCAAAGTTACCAACTACACTGACAGAGGAATTGGAAGTGGTCTTGGAACCATTGGAGCTAAGAAGGTTAAGATCAGATAAATAGGGAAACAAAGAAGTGCTTATTAGATGGAGGGACCTTCCCGAATTCGATTCTACTTGGGAGCTATATGAGAGGGTGAAAGTTCAATTTCCTTCATTTCACCTTGAGGACAAGGTGAGTCTTTGGGAGGGGGGTAATGTTAGGCCGACCCAAGGGGGGCCAGCTGAACAAGCTGAATCGGTACCGGTTTTTGTCTACAGGTGGAGGGCCCAAGGGGGGCATAACCATGAAGAGGAGGGGGTGGGTGGGCTAAGGAGATGGGGCCCACACAATAATTAAGCATTGTATTGGAGGGAAATTTCAAATTAGGGGCTGTTTAGGGATTAAACTTATGTCCTTTTGCTTTAATTAGCTTTATTTTGCTAGGGTTAGGGTTATCTTCAATTTGAATCTAAATTTGGGATCTCTCGTGTGGTGCTTGGGCTCTAGTCTTTGGCTAGAGATTTGTAGAGTTGGTTCTTCCTCTCGAATTGAAGATCCGTGTATCTTGTGCTGTTTTATTTCTTCTATTAGTGAATTTCAAGTATTTTTTCTTAGATTTCCTACAGTTTTTTATAAAAATCTGCTCTGTTTTGGCTGAATTTCTCTGAAATTCAGCAAATTTCTACATTATTGGTGGCTATTTCCTATCAGTATGTTGATGACGAGCAACGAAATGATAGGGAAGATTGTGGCAGACTACATATATATTGATTATTGAGAATGGAAGAATCCAATGTAGGAGGAGAACTCAGGAGATAAAGTGAAGAAGGTGATTGAGAAATTAAAAGAATGAATGCCTCAAAGGAAGAGAGATGGGAGGCAAGGAGAAATAAATCATGAAGAACCTAAGGGAGGAATCAATCCTTAGAAGTGATGCTTAAAACTAGTTTTTTATTCCATCATAAATTTACGAACTTTTTAACCTACTAAAATTAAAAATAATATCAAATATATTCAAAAAGATAAATGATCATTTCACCCTTCATAATTAATAAGTAATAAATAAGAAAAAATGATAAACTAAACATGATTATTTTGATAGAAGCAATCCTCAATACTGATAATTGAAACTAAGCATCACGCATTGCATCAAATTGTTATTGTGGCAAACTATTCAATGGTTATGATCATGGGCCGTCATATCCAAATTATTTGAGTTCATTTATTTGAATAGGCTTTCTCCGTTCATTCTTGTGAGGTCTATGAGATCTTATATCTAATTTATGTAACTATAGTTTATAGCCCACACCTCCTTTGCTTCTCTTTCCATTTCTTCTCGTTAATGTTTTTATCTCTCTTATTGGTTCATTTTTTGAGATGTGCCCAATTACTTATTGTATGTTTTATCACTATATCTCTAGTAGGTGTTACATTCATTTGTTCTTTAGTACAATCATTTCTCGTAATATTCTTCCAAGTTTTACTATATATCCATCTTAAGTTTTTGATAGAAAATACTTGAGTTCGCAAGTAACCCTAACGGGAAATACTTGAGTTCACAAGCAAACCTAACAATAATCGGTAAAACAGCGAGAAAACACAAGAAAAAGTTTGGTGGAAAAGCAATCAAACTTTAGATAGTCTTATAGAAAGCAAAGCAAAGCAAGAATGAAAACAAAGATACAATCGATCCTCAATTCGAGAGGAGGATCGTTCTCTCCCAATCTCTAGACAAGAAGTTTAGAGCCCAAGACACCAAAGAGAACTTCAAGAGAAACAAAATTCATGCATGCCTTAACCCTAGCCTCTCATGCTCTTTAAATACAATTCTCCTTAACAAAAGATTTCCTAACATAAACCAATTTAAAAATTCTTTCCTACAACTCTTGAATTCTTTCCTAAAGCTCTTGCCGTCTCTTTTTATTTCCCTGATTTTTGCCCCATGGGGGCCCCACCTGGCTTGGCGGCAACTTAGGCTTGGCGGCAACTTAAGGAGGCGGCTTAGTCCGCCTCCTATAAAATTGAACCGGCCCCTATTGGGCCGGTTTGGTTCTAGGCGGAATTGCAACAGATTCTTATTTGTGCCACACCTAATTGGTTGCTAGTAATTTACCTATAAATCTCCAATCAGACTATTGTTTATTATAACTGTTATTGTTGAAGAAGGGGAGAAAATTACACCACTTGCAATTCTTAATAAAAATGAATTGTCAAGTGTGATTTATAATACCGATCCCAAATAGTTGGGAAAAGATTCATGGTGATGATTGTGATCATATTAAGTCTTCCAGTAGTCGGGTTATAAAGTTTTCATCAGCTCTTGTTTCTCTTGCCATCAGTGCTAATATTTGTTTGAATGATGGTTTTTTTCTTATTTTTGTATTTCTGCTATTTTTATGACATTTATGTTCTTTAATTGATAGAAAATGGTCGAGTTTTTGCTACCGGTTTGAACAACTTTGGACAATTAGGAACAACATCTGCAAAGACGCATATCCTAGTATGTATTTTTTATTTGTTTTTATCGTGTACGGCTTTCTGTGCATGTTTCCTTTTTTTTTAACCATATTGCATTCATTATTAGTTTAGATGTTTATGCTTTTGATTGCTTTCAGGCTGCTGCTTTCCTTATTTTAATATATGCTTTATCTTGATATGGTTGTGTGTGTAGTTATCTTCTTAATTTAAAAATTCGTTTCCTAATTCAATAGAGAAAGCGGTCTTTTTGAAGGATCATTGCTGTTCGTTTTGGCATATTGGTTATTGTTTTTATTTACTTTTGAATGAATTCATACGGGATGTGAAGGCGGTGCTAAGCATTCTTGGACTTTAGCAAGTTACACATTCTTGTAACAACATTGCAATGACTAGAGATTGCTTTCCTTCTTATTTATTTGTGGTTCAAATTTTGTAGAGCTGATTATAAAATTGTTGTGGCCACTGGCAGCGCATGAACTTTTAAACTGCAACAACATCTTCTTGGAACACAGGGACATCTTTGTTACATTTTTTTGCATTTGTTTTATTATCAGTGTTCTAGGCTTAGTTCATGTGACCAGTGCAGTTATAGCCAAAAGTAATCTTGGTCTGCTGTGATAATTCACAAAAAAGATAGCAGCTGCAGTACATGCATATGCATGTTTGGAGTAGTAGGATAATACATACAGACATACATACATATATGGCTATAACTGCCATATTTACAAGATTAAGTACATTTTATGGCTAATCTGGATTTCCATCTATAGCGTTTTTTGGGAAAATCTATAGCCTATTATCAAGATAATGAAGGCTTTGTCCATAAATTCAATAAATGATTATATGAGCAACTTGATAGAAAAATTTCAGATAGCTGCTGTGGCTTCTGAATGTCCAATATGATGGCTGATTTGTGGCCCTCCTCTCAACATTATAGCATAAGCCTTCAATGAGAGATTAGAATGGTTAAGAAAGATTTTAGGAATTTTTTTAGAGGTTCGCTATTGAATGGTAACTCGAGTGTTGTTTCATGCTGCAGATGAATTTATTTTGCTGTTCTCTCATGCTTACTGTTCCAGCTAGTTCTCCCTTTGTTTTTCTGTTCCTACTTCCCTGGACAGCAGTATAGTGCTTTTCTCTGCTTTCATTTTGCTATAACGACCTCCTGGTTTACTATTTTGGGATTGATTCCATGCTGGGACATCAAATAGCTTCTTGTTGAGATAGCAAACAAAAAGTAAAAGCAATGAACAACCAGCAACAATAGCACATGACAAGCATCAGCCAATGGCAGCCAGTAGCAAAGCAACAACAAAGCAGCAAGGCTGGAGTGGTAGGGTATGTGGTATAGTATCAGGCATTGTAGTTTCGATTTTTTGCTTCAATGGACTAGTGGAAAATGGAAGGAGAAGAGAAGGAAGAAGTTAAACATAATTTTTTTGGAAAATTCTGATTTACATTTCATTTATTTGCAAGAAAGTAAGCTAGCTACAGACAAATGTGACAAAGATAAGTTTTTGCACTTTCTTAAACAAACTTCACAAAGAAAGGAAAATCTGGTACATTATAACAAATCAGATAAGTTGAATTTGGCATGAATTATTCAAGTCTGTTTTCCAAAGAAATTAAACAAATTCAAATTTATTCTTATATTGTTGTAATTTAAAATTTGATTCAACGGTATAGCTTTCAGAGTTGATATCTCTAGTATAATAATTGGTAGATGATTCAATGAAATCTATGGCTTTCTAACATCATCATTTTCTATCTTAATAATGTGATCTTGAAGAAGACAAACAATCTCTGGAATGAGAACTATATTTTGATAGAGCTTCCTCAATGCGACCTATGAAACCAACAAACTTTTCAACAATATGGGTTGGAGTTATCCTCGTTTTTGTAACACCACCAAAAGGTATACTTTGATTTTCTTATGGCTCATTGGAATCTTGCACAAACAATGCCAAATATCAAGCGCTAATACCATCCCTCTAACTCAATCTATATGAAAATTAAGAAGCTGAACAGAGACGAGAACTCCTACTTTTACCTAAACGTATAGCGAGTGCTTTAAAAAAAAAAAATCAAAAAACTTGAGTTAGCTCTCTATTGGAAACATACATTGGAGCTTCTACAATAGGGCTCAGGCATACCCTTCACAAGAGTTACTCGTCGCTAGAATTGTAAAGCTGATTATATGGTTGCCCAAGGAAATAGTAAATCCTCAAGAGGATCCTATCATCATAGGTGTCCAACATAGGCATATATTGGCACCAACACCTCTAAAGGATATGAAAATTCTTGAAACTCAAGAAATCATAACAATAATTGACAAGGTTGACTTGAGGAGACCTTTTATCAACCATTTTAAAGTAGATAGATTATCTAAGAATAAGTTACCCGCTTCTGAAATATGTAAATGTACTTGAGTATACCTTTATAAATGTTATATTTCATCACAAGTTATTTGACTAAAGGTGGTTATGATTAGGGGTGTACACGAGTCGAGTTGAGCTCGTGTCATGCTTAACTCAAGCTCGTGTCGTCGGCCAAATCTCGAGCTCGAACCGGAGGTCGAGCTCGACTCGAGCTCAAATGGCGCGCTCGAGATCGGCTCTTGGTGATGGATGCGAGCTCGCGAGCCAGCTCGCGAGGTGTCAGGCCGGCGTTTTCTTCCGCTTTCGGTTTCCGCATCTGCAGTTCCACGCGATTTCACGTCCAAGCTTCCACGCCTGAGCTTCTGTGCTCGTGCTTCTGCTTCCGCGCCTATGATTCCGCATTCTGCTCTCGCTTCTGCGCCTTCGTGGTTCAGCCCTCCGCACTCGAGCTGCTCGATGAGTCAATGAGTCGAGTAGCCACTCAATCGAACTTGAGCTTGTTTACCCAGCAAGCTTGTAAATTTGCTTGAGCTCGAGCTCAAAATTCGATAAGCTCGGCTTATGAGCTTATTATCGAGTCGAGCTCGAGTAGGCTCACGAGTCGGCTTGACTTGTTTGTAGCCCTAGTTATGATGCCTTAAACATGATGAAGTTAAGGCAGTCAGGCACAAAATTTATGAAAGATTTTGTGAAGCACACAAATCCAAATTAAAAATTAAGATCAAAATCAAATGTATGGGATATTACAAAACTGATATGATTAATGATTCTATTGACCAAGCTATAAAGTGCCACCGATGTCAAATCCTTGGAGATGCCCTTCATCGATTGTTTAACTTGCTATATCCTACAGTAGATCTTGGTCATTTGAAAGTTGGGGCATTGACTTAATTGGTACTATAGGTCTTCATCTTCCTTTCCTTTGGGTATCAATTTATCCTTGCTGCAGTTGGTTATTTCTCAAAATTGGTTGTGAGCATCCCTTTAAAATAAGTTTGGATGAACAATACGGTGAAGTTCTTCCGAGATCAAATTATCTACCGAAAATGACCTTTAAAAGCTCTAATATGTGCTGTTTTGTTGAATTAAATAAAATATGTTTGTGCAACTACTCAATATATGACCTAAGAAATAATGATTTGGCCTAAACATTTAATAATATCTTAGTAAAACTATTAAAGATATATTAACAAAAAAGTGACAGCCACATCACAAACTATCGTAAGCTCTATGAGCTTATCACACCCAGTATAAAAATGCGACATATGGCAACTCTTACTCACCTGTATTAGGAATAAAGGCCACACTCTACGATTGCCATTCAATATAGATTTGCATAAAAAGGAAATGCTCTTCTACATTAAATTGACTTTCTCAAATGATAAGCTCATGGTCTGGTTGTGAGGTCAATTCAACTTGCTATGGTATCTCTGGTAGCTTGGTTGGCATACACACATTTGGTGAGTCAATAAGTCTAAGGGATAAGCTGCATCTGCCCAGTTAACAAGCCAATGATTGACTTGGCACCTTAGCTTATATGCCCAAAAGTTGAGCTCTCTAGTCAATTTGATAAGCTCTAATAGCTGAGTTGACATAAATCTTAGGTGCTAAAGCCACGTGCCTAAAACCCTTCTCTTGCAAACTCTCGTAGTCACCCTCACTGGCATTATGACCCCTGATGGTTTAGACAAATCACTTCCTGTCTTGCATTCAGTCTCTCTAGCATTGTGGCCAACCTCCTTTTCCCTTGCCCCACCTCTTTAAGTGTCAATAGCTTCATGCTAGCCCTAAACATGTACATCCCGATATGCTCCGTGTCTCCTTAACACATGAATGTGTCCCGTGTGTCTCGCCTTCTGCATCCCTCTAATGCCCATCCCAGTCCGACAAAATTCCTGTGCCTTCCCTTTTGTGAACTTGACTGCAATGGTGCCCGCCCCACACTTCAGCTTTTCTCAGCCACATGCCTGCTTGCCCTCTCTTGACTTTCCTTATGGCGTAGCTCTCTTTCTCTCTCTTTTTGTGCACTATATCTTGCAAGAAAGCCTGTGTCAAAAATCCTACCTATCTCTTATCACTCTCTATAATCTTAGTACAACTGCTTACTACATGCGGCCCAAGCTTTGTTGACGAGAATAGGCATAACCTCATGGAGTTCTCATCTCTGACTATGCAAAAATCACACCTCACCCAACTATGAAAACTATTGTGGTGTGCTTTGTAGTCTTTCCTCAATTGCTTAAATTGTCTCAGCTCAATGTGACGTAGGTTGGCGTGAGCCTAATAGCTGTTCTTATTACATGAGTTGTGCTATGTTCCACTATTAACAATTGTCGAAGCACACACTTCATAGCCTTTTGGATACGATAATGGCAAACTCAATTCCCTATCATTTTGGCATTTCACAACTAGTAAGAATGATACACTGATGTCCATGTCTTAAACCTCCATGACGTAAATTGTTACTCATTCCACTATGATAGCTATTAGGGTGAGCCTTGTAGCCTTTCTTATGACTCAAATCATGTCATGTTCCATTATGACATCTTCTGGAACAAACCTTATTGCCTTCTTGACCACAAAAATCATCCAAATATTAGAGGGAGATGTTTGTTCCTGCCATCTTCTATACTTTGTAACACTTCCATGATAGATTGTTCAAAATACTGACAACTTTAATTTAAAAAATATTGGCGGGACCATGCTTGTGTGAAATTTCCTTGCATTCTTAATGAATGTCCCTTTAATGACATTTTTTATTAGTTCCCTTGATTCATTATGATTTTGAATACATTTTGATTCTCCCAATTGGGCATAGCCTAGGAGGTTTATGTGATTCCATATTATTTGGTGACATATTTCTAAAGCTATTGTGGCTATAGAAGACTTAACTTTTGCTGATTGGGAAACAACTTGCTGTATGATGCAAAATAAAGGCTAAATTAGGTTGTGAAAAAAAAAAAAAGATTTGTTCATGAAGACGAACCAATAAAAAATGCCAATAAACTGTTTGAGCTGTAATAATCCATTCATATTTTGATAGAGCACGCCATCATTATTGATCAATTGCATGGGGGTGGCATGAAATTGAGTTGCAAAGCTTATGCTTATGTTGGTTTTTTTTAAAGGGGCTGGAGCCAAGTTTCAAATTGCTTAAGTGCTCACATTTGAGTTCTTAACAAATACTGAGAAGTGAATGCTACCCATTGCCCTGACTTCACTATGGCGATTCTTTCAATCTCAAATACTTTTCAAACAAAAAACAGCTCATTTGATTGATAAGAATTGAATGAAGGTAAGTTTCTGACCATGTAAGAAGTTATATGAGTTCCACATGCTTCAAGTATAATAGACTAACACCTGTGCTTAAAAATATAAGATAAAATAAACTTCATATTTCATAAATTGCCTCAAGTATTTTAGTTTTGCTTTAGAAAGCATGGTACGATTCCAAACAATTCAAAAGTTTCTCAAGGAGCAAAGCAAATATAATTACTTATTCTCACATATCTTTCAAAATTTCTAAGAGATGGTGAAAGATGTATGCAGATATTTGGTTTTGTTAGTACCCAGTTCATCATAAGGAATACCACACATAATAAAAATATATTGTTGTTTTATGTTCGCACCATTTAGGCATTTTAACCTTTGTTCTCTCGCTCTCTCTCTATATATTTATATACACATTTGGTTGTTTATACTTTAGATTTATAGTTTATTTTGGTTAAAACAGATTTTGTTTATAATATATGTTATATTTATTTTGCTGAAGAAATATTTTATTATATTGTATAAACTATATATATTCTATTTATTTACATGTTTTTATTCGTCATGTATGGATGTGTATTTTTTTTTTTGTATAACTGTCATGCTTGCTCATACTTTATATTTATAGTTTATTGTAGTGAAGTAACAATATATATATGCCTATAATATATATGTTATGTGCAGCACGGTGATCAAATATATTATTATAGTGTATTAATTATATGCTATTACACACGTTCTCTTATCTTCATATTTACATTCTACATGCATGTATGTCTACTTGTTTTTATACTTTCTTATCCATACATATGTTCTCATAGATATGTGTGTAACCGCTATAATAAAATTTCAAAAATAAAAAAACACATTGATTTGTGTGTTTGTGTTCACGAGTATACACATGCATATATAGTATAATATAATAAAATTTTATACATTTCATATAATTGAAGATAATTTATTTTGGATTACCAAATATAATATAATAATATGTTTTTATATATATATATATATATATATATATATATATATATATATATATATATATATGTATATAACAAACAACAACAAACAATTTTAAGCCTTTATCCCACTATGTATCTACTAGTATAATTGCACGTGCATTAAATACATGTTAATAAAATTTTAAAAAATTAAATAATATTATAAAAATTTAAATATTATTTAATTAATTCAAAATTTTTATAAAAAGATCAAATAAATAAATTTATCATTACAAGTAATTGTAACAACAAATTTATCCCCAATCTAAGATAAATGCATTTAAAATTTTAATAAAATAGCAATAACAATAGTAATAGATTGATAAATTTTTTGATAATATATGATATCAAATTTATCATTATTGAAAAACTATTGGACAAGAGATTTATAGAGAATAAAAATATAAGCATAATAACTTAATTATTGTGTAATTAAATCATTTTTTCTAATATAATGCACACAATATCTTAATTGAATGTAATTTGTATTATAAGACGATATGATCGTTCAAAAAAAAAAAAAAAAAATATATATATATATATATTTTTTTCAATAGATATATTTCTTATATCTAATGAAGTTTGACATAATTGTGTTGTATTACTTTAAATATTTATATAATCAAACTTTAGATTTAAGTGAAATTTAAATTTATCATTGTAATAAATAAAATTAAAAGAGAGAAATTAAACATTTACCTATTTTTATGATGGTAGATATTGCATGAGGCTATAAATTTTTATCAGCTAAAGACATAATTTTCTTCGTCACATGAGTTTGAGTAAAATATTTAATAAGAATATTGAACTTAAATGAATATTAATATTAAATATTATTATTATTATACTTAAAAATATTTTAAATTGGATATAAAAAAATAAACAATATAAACAAAAAATTAAATATATTACTCAATAAAATATAGCAAAATTTCAAAAATTTTGTATGAGCTAGAATTTTTTAAACACAATATATAAATGAAATAAAAAATAGACAATCAAAATTTTAATCATCTAAATTTTAGATGCTATATTTATGTAATCTCTGAAATTTTTATTTAGTGATAATTATTTTGTAAGATGAAACAGTGTCTGCTAGTGAGGCAATGAAGCAACGGTGTTGATGATGGTGGTTGCGGGGGCCAATGACTATCAATTGATATAATAATTTTTAAAATCACTCAAAATATCATTTTGAGTATTTTTAAAAATAATTTATTTATTTTTAAAATAAATAAAAAGTTAAAATAGTTAGAAATCACATCAAATAAGTATTATTTTTCAAAAACAAAAGTGATCCCAAATAGGCCTTTTGCAAATGTAATATAGTTAATAAATAAATTCTTAGTACAACACTCACGAATCTATATGGATATTTTCGTACACATCTATGCCATAAGTAAAATTATTAGCTACTTTAACCTTTGTAGAATCTATCGAAACAAATGATTATATTAAGGAATTTTTAAGTAGACATTTTAAATAACAAATTGTAGATAACAATAATTTTAGAAGAGATAATTTTAAAACATATATGTGAATACCAACAAACACCAACAAAAAAAACTTTTACATAAAAGATTTTTTGGTGATCACACCTAAATACCTATATATATGTATCATAATTAGATATTTTAAGATATATTTTAAAACTTAATGTAAAAATTACAAGAATATGAAAAAAATATAAGAAATTACATATAAATTCAGTTCTTATAAATTATATTTTTCTTCTTAAAAATTTGTTATCTACTATTTGTACTACTATAAAATGAAGAAAAAATGATATGAAATTATACTAATTTGTTGAAGAAATAAAATATAGATAAATTTAATTGAACTTACTTTGGAATGGTCTGGAGTATAGCGAAATATGATATTGTATTATTTCTGCAGAGCATATTGCAAAATTTAGTTCAATCTTATTGCAAAGCATTTTCAGAAAGATTAAAAAAATATATATACTATTCTTCACTCAAAAAATCAATCCGAATTTATAACAATATATAGAAATATTACTTAATTTTTTGAAACAACAAGAACTAATTTTTTATATTCTATCGAAACGACCAAACATTGCATTGTCAGGTCCCAAGTCCTGGATGAGAAAAGTGGAGGGTTACGTTAAGTAGTCGACAACCAGCGTAAAACTTGTCGAATAATCATGACATCAATCTTTTAATACATTGTGTTAATGCTAGGGTGTTCCCTGTAAGCGACGCGCTGTATGACCTTAATACAACGAGAAGTGTGCAAGGTCCGCTGCATATTCGCCCGGGTGCAGTGTTATATAGGCAAGGGTTCCCACATCATGGATGATTAGGATTTTGAAATGTATGTTCTCTTATGAAATTAATTGATAATGTGATTCAGATTCATAAGAAGATAAATATTTTATGCATTCAGGAAACCAAATGAGTTGGAGAGAAGGCTAAGGAGATTGATAGTTTAGAGTTTAAACTTTGTTATTCTGATAGAAGTCGAATTAGAAATGGTGTAGGTGTGATTATAGATAAGAGTTGAAGGATAATGTCTTAAAAATTGATAGAATTGGAGATAAAATTATTGTTTTGAAGATTATTGTTGATGCAAAGATTATTAATATTATAAGTGCTTATGCTCTTCAAGTAGGTTTGGATATGTGTTTAACATTAAAATTTTGGAATGACTCAGAAAAATTAATTCAAAAGATACTTCTTGAAGAAAGACTTTTTATTGGAGGAGATTTAAATGGACATGTTGGTAGAGAGGTAGAGGCTTTTAAAAGTATTCATGGTGGCTATGAATTTGGAGTGACTAATGAAGGTGGTAAGATTATATTAGATTTTGCTCTAGTTTATGATTTTGTAATTGCTAATACCTTATTTAAGAAAAGAGATGAGTATCTCATCACTTATAAGAATGGATGGATATAGTAAAACTCATATTGATTATTTTCTTATAAGAAAAATAGATCGTTTAGATTGCAAAGATTGTAAAATTATTTCGAGTGAAAGTTTATGTACCCAACATCGCTTATTAGTTTTGGACTTTAAGATGAAAGGATAGAATATGAAAAATTTAGTAAAATGTTGTTATAAGATTAGATGGGGGTTTTTAAAGAACACTAATAAAAATATTTTTGAGAGTAAGATTCGAGATCTTAAGATTTTATCTGTGTATGAGGAAGCGAATATTATGTGGGATAAAGTGACTAGTAATATTAAGAATGTTGCAAAAGATGTACTTGGAGTTTCAAAAGGAAAATCTCATAATAATAAAAATAGTTGGTGGCAGAATCAAAATGTGCAAGAAAAGATAAAAAAAGAAGCTTTGTTATAATAATTAGTTTAAATGTAAAAACTCTGAAAACTGTGAAAGATATAAAGAGGCTCGTAAGCTGTCTAAGAAAGCTGCAATGCAAAGATTTTAGCTTTAATGATTTATATAATAGATAGATTCTAAAGAGGGCGAAAGATATATGTACAAGTTAGCCAAACAAAGTGATATGAGTAGTAAGGATTTAGTTCAAGTGAAGATCCTTAAGGATGAAGATCAAAAAGTACTTTTTTTAGAAGAGGATATTCAACAAAGGTGGATGAGATATTTTGCTTAGCTTTTCAATAAAGATTGTGAGAATACGATTGACTTTTGTGATCTTAGCACTCTAAATGAAAATAGAGATTTTTATTTTTATCAACATATTAGTAAAACTGAAGTTAGAGAGGCGTCAAAGAAAATGAAGTGTGGAAAAACTAGTGGACCTAATGATATTCCAATAGAGGTGTGGAAATGCTTAGGAGATGAAGGAATTTCTTGGCTTACTAAACTTTTTAATATTATTTTGAAGACTAAAAATATGTCAGATGAGTGGAGAATGAGTGTGTTGATTTCTATTTTTAAAAATAAATATGATGCACAAGATTCTACGAATTATAGAGGAATTAAGTTGATGTGTCATACTTTAAAACTTTGGGAGAGAGTTATGGAGCATAGGTTATGATGTGATACTAATGTTTCTCAAAATCAATTTGGATTCATGCCGGGTAGATCTACTATGGAAGCTATTTATTTATTGAGAGGGTTGATGGAGAAGTTTAGAGAGAGTAAGGAGGATCTACATATGATATTTATTGATTTAGAGAAAGTATATGATAAAATTCCAAGAGAAGTGCTATGGAGAGTTCTAGAAAAGAAAGGGGTTAATAATGTTTATATTCAAGTCATTAGGGATTTGTATGCAGGAGCTGTTACTTGTGTTCAAACATAAGGTGGTTGGGCCAAGTATTTTTCTATTTCAGTTGGATTACATCAAGGATCAGCCTTAAGCCCGTATCTTTTTGCTTTAGTCATGGATGTTCTCACTAGACATTTGCAAGAGGATGTACCTTGGTGTATGCTTTTTGTTGATGATATTCTTCTTGTTGATAAGACTAGAGAGGAAGTTGAAGATAAACTCGAATTATGGAGGTCAACTTCAGAGTCTAAAGATTTTCATTTGAGTAGATCTAAAACTGAATAAATGGAGTGTAATTTTAGTAGTAATAGATCTAGTGAGGGGTTTGTGACTATGAGCGTTCAAGTCATTAATAAGTGCACTCGTTTTAGATATCTTGAATCTATTGTTCAGAGTGATGGTGAAATAGATGGGGATATTATTAGTAGAATTCAATTTGGATGGTTAAAGTGGAGGAATGCTTTGGGTTTGTTGTGCGATAGAAAAGTACCAGCTGACCTCACTTAGTGGGATAAAGGCTTGATGTTGTTGTTGTTGAAACAACCAATTGAATTAAAAAACCAGCATACAACTTGTAGAAAACACACGAGAGTCGTTAAGACTAACCAAACTCCACAAGAATGAATTTATGAGCAAATTGAAAATGAGAATATTATTTGAATTAATTAACTTTAATTACAGTCGAATGTGATAGAGATTCGAAACGGTTTATATTTAACTTACAACCGATGTTGGCGGAGATTTGAAGTGCCATTGTTTTTCAATTACTTAAACGATGCAAAGAGATTGCGAATAGGTGGAGAGTAGAAGCCGAGAGGATTGGATATGGGAAGAAGAATTGTTAGGGTATAGTTGAAGACTTCTGCGAATGTGAAGAGAAGCCAAAGAGAGGGGAATTTGATTACATAATACTAATTTTTATATTTTATTTGATTACATAGCACTAATTTACATAATTATTAGTATAATGTATTTAAATAAATATAATAATAATTATTTTTAATTAATGGTAATCATTATTCATAACTTCAACGTTAAAAAAGAATTAATTGAAATATTATTTTATATATATAAAAGATCAATTTAAATGCATATATAATCAATTAAATATTCGTTTAAATTGTTATAATTGTTGAGAAAAACTTTTAAAATTTTATGTTCAATATTAAAGCATGTGTTTACAAATTATTAAGAAATTTCATTTTAAAATAAAATAATATTAAATACTTTTTATAAAATCTTAGTGCCAAGTTTGAATTAATAATATTTTATAATTTATATTAAAAGAAACAGTTCATATGTAAAAAAAACAACAACATAGAGATTAATGATGTTTGATTTAGTAAATAAAAATGACAATATTAAAAGAGATGAAATTTATCAATTCAAATGATGAGGTCATGATGTTGATTCTCTCAACAAAAAATTACAACTTCTTATGACATTGTTCTTGAATAACTTGATCTATATTATAATTGATAAGCATATCATAATTAATAAGCTTACTTACATGCAAGTTTATACCTATTGTTGTATTCATATATCTATATTTAGCTCGTAAGCACCACTTCTGATGGCTAACTGTCTTCATTTAATGACTGATTTTATTATTTCTATTTTCTGTCTTGCTATATATATATATGCTAAAGGGAATACGAAGTGTAGGGGATATGAAGAGGGGAGTATGAATGTGTATTTAATGAATATGAATTAAGACTATAAGAAAAGGGAATGGGAAACATTGAGGATATGAAGAGTGGAATACGAATGAGTATTTAATGAATATGAAGGAAGACTAAGAAGCATTAGGGAATTTAAATGATTTCTTCATTTATTTGCTTAAATGAGAAGTAATTACATATTAATTATTTTTAAAATTATCAATTAATCGTAATAAGATAATATAAAATCAAAGGTCAGTATTATATTTGAATAATTAAAATAAAAGGCTAGAATTTTATTTGAGTAGAAACTCAAGCAGTTTTTATGATAGTATATATATATATATATATATATATACACTCTTACATTTTCTCTCTCTCACACATATTTATATATACATGCGCTCACACACGCCATGTAGTTTCTTAGAAGTTGTTTCTTCAACTTCTACTTTTAGAAGGGAGAAGTGGCATTTCCTTCCATTTATGTGCAACCAGACTTGCCCTTCATAGAACAAAAAAGTGGGAATATTATCCTAAGATCCTATATTTGACTTCAAATATCCTTCATATGATTGACTTTGAATTGTTACAAACTAACAATAAATCCTAAACCTGCGTATTGTTGATTTGAATGATATTACTAAAATAATGAATTTGATTACTGTCGTTCTGAATTTGATTACGAAAATAGTAGATTTGATTCTTTAAAGTATGAATATTGTCATTTGCTATTGGTTTGCTAAAATCAGCCATTGGTCACATTCAGATTTTGAGCAACTAGATCCATTGTTTTAGTAATAACATCCAAGACAACTGAAATCAAATACATTTTTTTTGTAACTACATCTAAAACTATTGTAACTAGATTCATACAAATTAAAATTTACCGTTTGTTTGTACCAAGAAAATAATTTTATTACTTTTAGGTTTATTTTCCCAAAAAAATTATGAGCATTCTTATTCTGTTACGTTGAAACAAGGATAAGACAAATTACTTTTATCGGTTCTGTCTGCTCAACCTGAAGCAGAACAAACGTTTAAACAGTCTATAATTGTATCCTAAGAGAACACCGTTTTGTTAATTTTAATTCCTTCACGTCTGAGAAAAATAAAAGAAAAAACTTTAAGTCGAAGTTGAAAAGGTCTTACTTTCATTGAATGTACTTCTATATACGATCCATGTCTATTTGAATTTAGGTATTCTAATTCAGCTTCTGTGTCGCACCAATGTAACTTATATCAGCTAGCTCTCACAGGTGCCTTTTCTACAACCATTTCTTGCAGGAACCTTTCCAGATTTCTGGGTTGCCTGAAAAAGTTGTGCAGATCTCTGCTGGTTACCACCATTCTGCTGTTGTCACTGGTGTGGGCATAAGCACATGTGTAACTATTCTTATTAGTAGCATGCTTTTACAATATTTCTCGTTTTTGTTTGAACTTCATTAGTTTAATGTTTATAAAACTGAAGAAGGTTTTAGGTTATTTTATAATTTAGAATATCTTGGACTAAACTTTATATTGGAAGCTAACACTTGTTGCTACTTAAAAGAACTCACTCTTCAGTAACTGTAAGTGATTCCAGCTTTCTATTGAGAATAATGTTTTTTTTTCCCGTTTGAATCTGCGGGGAAATGTGAAAGATTTACATGGACGCTGTATGGGTAGGCCGGCTTTTCTTGTGACGCTCAACTTAAAAACTTGACTAATTCTCATCATATTAAAAAATGTTGATCTCCTTTCCCTGTGCTAGCTATTTTTTATTTCTGTTGTTCTCTTTCTTTTCTACCTATTGATGGAGCATAGGATGATTACATTTGTTAGTTTGGTTAACTAAGTCTATCTCATCTTACATGTCATATGTTATGCTTTTTTGTCTTTCATTATCCAAGTTAAATGTTAGTGTTTAAGGTGCCATTTTTCATATTGAATTAATTTTTTATTTTCCTTATTTGTTTAAGGGTAAATTAGTTATTTTGATTATGGCACTATTAGCATAGATAGCGCATAAAATCATGTAATTGAGATGCTGATGATGAAATGTTTTGAGCTATTGTTCTATGAGATGCTAGCCTTTTATTGCTTCTTTGTGCTTTCAGGATTCATTCAGGATTCAACACCTTGTCTTAATGATTTGTCAATTCAAATTTTGGAGGAATTAATATTAATAGATTGAGGATTCGCTACATCTTTCTTTTCCCATCCATTTCCTCCCTTCTCCTCTCTAAATCCCTATGCTTTCACATTTCCACTGTTTATCTTACATCTATTTTGGTATCAGAGCATCCTGCTGTCTCTGAAGAATTTGATGCACTTATTGCTTTTTTTGTTGTCTTATTACACTTTTTCTGCTATTTCCTATGCTGGCAAACATCTCTCAGGTGCCACATTTAGCAAAAACTATTTCTTATGATTTCATGCTCTGTTTTTGCAGTTAACAGGTGAATAATCTCAATACCGCTCATATGAATAGTAAATGCCTCCAATTCTTTCAAAAATAAAAAAATCCAATCCTCTTCCATAACTTCATCCCCAAAAATCTACCAATGCCATCAAATATCCATTTCTTTTTTTATTTGACTTTGAAATTTATATTAGATTTCAGATTTGGAATTAGATTTGAAATTTGATTTCAATATTTGAATCTGAATTTGAGTTTAAACCAACTCATCCTTTCCTAAAATTTTTCCAATTGAATGCTCATCCGTAACACCCTTGATTTTCACCTACAAACTAGCAACAAATCTTCCAAATTGAGACATCCAAATCTTATTCTGATTAACCTCATCCTTTGAAACATCTCGAACATATTCTGCCTAATCTATTTGATCTCTACAAAACTGGCCTTATTGAAATTTGAATTCTATACCTTATCTTAGTCATCTGACTCATCTCATTCTAAATCAAATCCATTGAGGTTCCCATTTTCTTATCCAATCCAATTAATTCAACAATGGGCTCGAATGAAAAAGAAGGAAATTATTTCCTTTCTGTCACCATTACAAATAAAAGGAGCAATTTATATCAATATATCACTATGCATGAAGGCCTCTAGACTTAGATTTTCGAAGTTGATTATTAGTGCTCAAGCAAACCATCAATCCATATCTTCTCCTTCTCTCACCTCATTATGGTTTTCCCGTGGGAGGAATTTTTTATTCATCTCTTATTCTAGACATGGAAATTCCATTTATCTTTTCTTCTTCACTAATGTAATTCTCAGAGAATGGATCTCATCAGCTTAATCATACAACAAAAACTCTCTGGTTCCTCCAACTTTGTTAAGTGCCATTGAATAATTTTGTCATTTGTGTTTTATTCTATATTTCAATAACTGGAAAATTTTATTGGTTAATTTATCATTTTTTATTTTTGAAATATTTTTATTTTTTGCCTATTTGCTTGTCATCTGTAATTTTGTTATTTGGAATAAAGAACTATTATTATAAATAATGCTTAGAGTTTTGCCATTGAGAGGACATTGAATGATATATTATGAGTTTAGGCTCAATGAGATTTCAGGCCCTTTTGAATGCCTTATAATTCTCTCCTTTGTGCTTTAAGGATTGATTTCATGCCATCAATATTCAACGCTAGCTTTTGACGAATCAACATTAATTGCTTGAGGGATTTTATTATCTTTCCTTTTCGTTCCCTTTTTTCTCCCAAATCTCAATTCTTATTTTTTTTGCTTGGTATTCTGAATCAAAGCGTCGTGCATTTTATGAAGAATTTGATGCATTTATTGATTTTTTTGTTGTTTCTCTTTTATTTTTCTGTTATTTTTTTGAGCCAAAAATCACCTCTTATATATATATATATATATTCTATGAACCGTCTCTCATGGTTTCACCCCTCTCCACTAATAACAAATTTCCAATAATCATACATTTCATGCAAAATGCAAAGGCCCCTGTTCATTCTAAAGTTGAAAAAAAAAAAATCCCGTTCCCCTTCCACAATCTGCTCACAAGCCTATACGACTTCCATCAAATATAAATCCTTTATCTGTCATTTGAATATAAAATTTAAATTAAATTTTATATTTAAATTGCATTTTTATAAGCATAATTTAAATTGAGTTCTAACGACCTTATCCTTTCCTAAGGATTTCTTAATTGATTTGTTAATTTTAACCTCATTAATTATCTCCAATACATTAGATACAAACTTACTAAATTTAAACCTATCCTTATTCTATTCTAATTAATCTTATCCTTCATAACCACATCTGAACACAATCTACCTATTATACTCTCCTCAAAATCAATCTTATTTAATTTGGAACCTACATTTAACCATAGCCATCTTATTGAAAATCAAATCTATTTGTGTTTCTAAATCCAAATTTGTTCCAATCAACCCTAGTCAACCAAATGCAACTAAGAATGAAACTATAAAAACCAATTCATTTTAGTCATTCTACAAATAAGAGGATCAATTTAGATCTATCACTATGGCTTGGAAAGATGCTAAGCTTGAAAGCGACTCTTTTCTTATTTGGGTAAAAGATTGTTTAACAGTCGGGAGGTCTTCACTATTCTTTAGACTCGAAGAAAGGAGTACCCAGATCAAGCTTGCTAGGACGCGTTTGACAACATTAATGATATTTTTTGCTCTTCGAAACCTGCTTATTGGACGCGAGAGAGAGAGAGAGAGAGAGAGAGAGAGAGAGAGAGAGAGAGAGAGAGAGTCTATATGATATTGTCTTTGGTTCTACCAAAGAAACAAAGAACTTTTTGTTCCTTTTAATCAGAATTCACTTCAGGATCAATTTCTTATGGGTAGGATTTCTCATTCATCTCTTCTTAGGCATGAATTTCTCGTTCGTCTCTAACTCCTTGGGATGAATTTCCCAAGTACCGGATCTAGTACAACAAAATATCTCAAGCTTTTCCTTTAGCTTCTCTTTAACTCTTCGGAGCAATGTTCTTTTCAATGCGAAGGAATCAAAGGTGCATAAGGTGGATGCATGGTTTACTGTCATTGACTAAATTTGTCATTTATATGTCATTTTTTATGTTATTCTACTTTCATTGTCTGAGTTATTGATGATGGTTAACGTTTTTTATTTTTTGAGTACTTCAACATTTTCCTTGTCTTTTTAGGGGTAGTTTCATCATTTGGAACAAAGTACTATCATTAATAAAAATGTCTAGAGCATGTAATTGAGATGATGTTGAATGAAGTATTTTATGTTATGAGTCAATTAAGATATTCTATTTCTTTCTTTTCTCTTCTCCTTTCCTCTTTTCTCTCCTAAATACTTATGTGTTCACATTTCCACTCCTTACCTTTGCATCACCCCTATCCTACTTTTAGAATGTTAGAGGTAGTCTCTCTCTCTCTCTCCTTTTTCTTGCTATATATTTGTACTTTTATGGCTTATATTTTTAAACATGTTAATCATTTTTTTCTTTGTTAATCTTTAAAAACACTTTAGTTTCTTTGATTATTTTTTCTTGTTCCTTACATTAAATCTTATTCCTAACTTTGGCTGTGATATTTTTCTATTAAATTTGCCTATTTTTATTAGGACAACGGTGTTTTATTAATGCAAATATTTGGTTGTAAAGGAGCCTTTGATATCTCAATTGAATGTGACAAAAATTAGAATGTTAAAATTGGATGTGTAATTAAAGTAGGTAGGATAAATTAAGGAATAATTTTACTAATGTATTGTTAGAGTGATATGTTAAAGATAAGATGATTGAAAATAAAATGGAATAAAGTACATAAAATTAGTGTAAGAGGATAAATAAAATAGTTAAACACTAGGTAACATAGATATAAGTTTAAAATGATTAACAAAGAATATGTTTTACTTTTTAGATGACACTCAACACTACAACAACAACAACAACAACGACATCATAAAGCCTCTATCCCACAATATGGGGTTGACAACATGAATCCTTTCTCCATTTGTCCTATTAAGAGTCAAATTCTCACTTAAATCAAATAAGAAAAGGTCATTTCTAATACTTTCTAATTAAATTTTCTTAGGTCTATCTCTACCTTTGTTAACATAGGCTAGATCTCATACTTCTCTCCTAACTAGGTCATCAGAAGACCGACGTTTTATGTGGCCAAATCATCTAAGGTGACTCTCTCTAATCTTATCTGCTACTGGAGCTACTCCAACATTTTCATGTATATACTCGTTTTGCACTCAATCTTTGAGTGTAAAGCCACTCATCCACCCGAGCATCCTCATCTCTGCAACATTAACTTAATTGCATACTTCTCTTTTAATGCCCAACATTCTGCATCATAAAGCATTGCAGGTCTTTCCACCACCTTATAGAATTTTCTCTTAAGTTTGAGAGGCACTTTTCTATCACACAACATGCCCGATTTATTCCTCTACTTCAACCATTCAACTTGAATTCTACTAATAATATCTCCATCTATTTCACCATCAGTTAGAACAATAGGCCTGAGATATGTAGAACATGTAGTCTTTTTAATGACTTGATCGCAAAAAACCACAATCTTCCCACTAGATCTATTATTACAAAAATTACACTCAATGTATTTAGTTTTAGATATACTCAAACAAAAACCTTTAGACTCTAAGGTTGGCATCCATAATTCAAGTTTTCCTTCAACTCCCTCTCTGGTCTTATCACAAGAATGATATCATTAGCAAAAAGTATACACCAAGATACATCCTTTTCCAAATGTCTAGTAAGAATATCCATGATTAAAGCAAAAAGATATGAGCTTAAAGCTGATCCTTGATGTAATCCAACTGAAATAGGAAAATGCTTGGTCAAACCACCTTGTGTTTGAACACAATTAACAGCTCTTGCACTCAACAATAATGAATGAAAAATGATGATTCATAATACCGATCCCAAATTGTTTGGATAAGACTAGTGGATGAATATTTTCTTCTCTTTATGATTTTATTTTTTTCATTTTGGGTCTTTTCACAAGTAGTACTTAACTCTTAATAGTTCACAATGGAGAAAAAAGATTCATTTAGCCGATCCCATGCAGTGAGAAAAAGGCTTGTTGCTATTATTGTTGGTCTTTTCACAAGTAGGGATATTATTTCATATTAATTTTGATTCAATTGTTGAATGATGGCAGCTTCTTTCTTTTTCTCTTCTCCTAAGGTAAGCATCTTTATTTGGTTATCTTTCTTTTACCTTTCAATGTACATTCATAAATATTATTCTTTATTTTGTCCTTACGTTTCCTCTTGCAATTGATTGACGATATTTGCAAGTAGACTTCTCTTTTCTTAATATATGATAGTAGACTGTGATTTGGTATTTCCATCTTTAAGAATAATTAATTATTTGTGGTTCTTGTGAAGTTATGTGATCAATTTTTGATGTCTTAGATCACTTTTTAAACTAATTAAATGTACCTCAAATTTATTAAACAAGTTCCGATATGCCTCTTTAACCATGTATCTTTCAACATCGGTAACTTCCCATCTCACCATCCATCTAATCAATGGTGCATATCTCTTCTGATTTTTCTTTTAAATTTTTTTGAATTCTAATTGTATACATCCAGAAGTATTTTTTAATTGTTTTTAAATGTGCTGTTTGAATTAACTCACAGCATTTACAAGTGATTAACTGCTCGTGTTGTCTCCTAAAATAGTTGTTCACTACTCCAGTAGCACAGAACAATGTAAAATCAATCTTATTCTCTCAAAACTTTTTCTTATTTATCCCACCATAATACTTCTCATAACCCATCAGATTAGCAGCTGCAAGTCATATTATTTCGCTAATAATTATTGCGTTTCTTCTTCCGATTTTGTTATAAAAGTTTATCCATGCGTGCACAAATTTTTTTCCTCCTGTGTTTGTTCTCACACATCTTGATGAACCTCAGTAATAATTTAATTTATGCTCTCCTATCACTAATTTAATTCTCATTTAAAATTTTATCCATCATTTCCAAGTCCATCGTTATGCTTGATGCGTTTGATTATTAGGCTCACCTACCTATGATAACTATGGCCTTATTCGGTTTCATTTTTTTTTCTTTTCCAGTAATATCTAATTTTTGTCAGTAACATTATAGTAATAATTCATCTTTATGATTGTGAAATATATATGCAATTATAGACGTGAGGTATTCTACCCAGTATATTTATACACACACACATTCATACATATACACCAGGTGATTCTCAAAATGATTTTTTTAGGCATATTAGTCGAGCTTTTATCATATCTACGGAATTGAATGTACCAGCACAATTTTGAAGGAATATTGATCCTGGATTCATGTTATTGTTCTAAATCATTTTATGTGATTAATTTATCATTGTTGAAGCTTTCAATCCTGCCGGCTTGGTTGGGTTTCATCTGGATTATGCTAGTGCTGAAATTTACATCAATGACCTACGCCTTTCAGTTTCATGCCCTTTCATTCATTCAATCACAGTCCTATTGCTACAACAATAACATCAAGCCTTTATCCCACGACGTGGGGTCGGCTACATGAATCCTTTTTCTCCATTGTGTCCTGTTAAGAGTTAAATTCTCATTTAAATCTAATAAAGAAAGGTCATTTCTAATATTTTCTAACCAAGTCTTTTAGTCACATACCTATTGCTGCTGGTCTGCTGGTATATATTGATTATTAATAGAAGAACTTCCTAACCTTTGTAATGTTGTTTTACATGCTTTTTTAGAGGATGGGAGACTCTTCATCTGGGGCAATAACTCCTGTGGACAGCTTGGCCTTGGAAAGAGTAATCTTCCCGCTTACGCTGAACATATTTTCCGCTTATTTACTAGCACTTGTTTATTTGCTTTATGTTTGAAGTTGTTCTACTGTTCATAAAGTTTGCAACTTTCCTTAAACATCCTGTATAAAATTGTCTATGGGATGGAATGATCATATTTTTTTTCCGGACCGCTGCTCCCCCAACTCACCAGTACTTTCCACCTCCCAAAATTTAAGATGCACTAAACAGGGATATAAAACATGATTTAAAACAGATTTTAGCAGGTCAATTTCTTTTGGATGAAAAATTATATTAATGCAATATTATGTTTTATGAGATTCTTGGACATTCCATGTCTTTGTACAAAAATTAGTAATTCCTATTACTTTTCAGTTTTTTGGGTTCATGGACTTTAGCCTTGTGCGTATGGTTATAGTAATGATGGATGGATAACATATTGGACAACTTTGCTTAAAGCAATGATACTCTTTTGATGATACTTTGTTGCGGGTAGAAAATTGTGACCAAAATTGTAACTAATTTTACTGTGATAGCTGTTGGAGAACATTGGCAACTTATGTGCTTGACATGCAGAACCAAGACAATGCATGATATTCAATTCCCACTCTTTACTTTTGTTTTTCTTTTAAAGCTCTCTTGTAGGCTTTTCTTGACCTAAATATCTATTGATAGTAGTTTTATGGTGCTTTAGAGATTTTTGAGGGCTTCCAAAGTTCTTTGGTTTTTTTTATTTGAAGGGTAGAAATTTATCCCATATATTTTATAAAAGGCATAAGACCAATTATAAGATTTTGAGAAGAGTCACTGCAGCTGACAAATGCTTGATACAAGAGCCAAACAAAAATGCACGCTCGACATTTTTGTAAGAGATAAGTAATAGTATGAGATGTATTGAGTACGAGTAGGGATCGAACCCATGACCTTATGGTTGGAACTGAGGTATAAACCTCTAAGCCAATGCTTGGTTCATTCCTAAGTTCTTTAGGTTGATAATTGAAGAAGCAGTTCTTTGGACGCTTGCATGTGGAAGCTCCAAATTTGCCAAAATGTTAAACTTTGAATTAGTTGTCAAATTGACATATCAATTTATGCTCTTATAGGTTTATGATTGAGTTGAGGTGAAGCTTTTTGAACACCAACCATAATCGACCAACCATTTTGTCAAATCTACAAGGCCCAATGTTCAGGGTATGCTTGGTTTAAAGGAATTGAAGGTAATGTTAATGAAGTTTGCTTCACAATTCATAGTTGATATTTGGTTCTGTTGCAAATCAGAGGTTTGAGAAGAAAAGCTTACTTTGTTACATTATTTCTCCTCTATTTATAGATCTATACAAGATACCTTAATATGGAAACACATAATCACAAAATAATTCTAATATAATCCTTCCTAAATCAGTAGCTCGATTTCTGGCGTGAGTCCTGCGTCCCACGGCTTGAGCACTGTAGCCGTTGGATTGATTTGCTTTTAAACGGCTGGATTTGATACTCCCCCTCAAGCTGGGAAGTATGGATCTGTCATTCCCAGCTTGGCTATCATTCTGAGAAAGACAGTGTGATCCACTCCTTTGGTAAGGGTATCTACAAGTTGATCTTTTGATGGTACATGGTTGATACATATGAGTCCACTGTCCAATTTTTTTTTTATAAAATATCGGTCCACTTCTATGTGCTTGGTCCTGTCATGTTGGACTGGATTGTGAGCTATGTTTATTGCTGATTTGTTGTCACAATGTAGTTTTATAGGTCTGTCCCATTTGATCTTCAGATCTTCCAGAATTATTTTTATCCATAAGACCTCACATATTCCCAGGGCCATAGCTCTATATTCTGCTTCTGCACTGGATCTTGCCACCACGTTCTGCTTCTTGCTTCTCCATGTGACTAGGTTTCCTCCCAGGAATGTGCAATACCCAGATGTAGATCTTCTGTCTACTGGTGATCCTGCATAATCCGCATCGGTATATGCCTCTAGGGTTATTTCTTGGTTTCTTTTAAAGAGGATCCCTTTCCCTGGGTTACCTTTAAGGTAGTGCAGTATTCTATCTACTGCTTGCATATGAACTTGTTTTGGATTTTGCATAAACTGACTGACCATACTTACAGCAAACGCTATATTTGGTATGGTGTGGGAGAGGTAGATTAATTTTCCGACAAGTCTCTGGTAGACCCCTTTATCTATATCTAGATCTTCTCTTGCTTCCCCTAGTTTAAGATTAGGTTCTACTGGTGTCGGTGCTGGTTTACAAGCTAGTTTACCTGTTTCTTTTAGAAGATCTTTGATGTATTTTTGTTGTGAAATGAAGATTCCTTTACTGGAGTGGGCTACCTCGATTCCGAGAAAGTATTTTAGCCTACCAAGTTCTTTGATATCTAACTCCTTGGTAAGGTTTTTCCTTAGACTTTCTTTTTCTTTTTCATTATTCCCAGTTAGGATAATATCATCCACATAGACTAGTAGTATGGTAACTTCCCCTGAGTCTGAGTGTTTAATGAATAGTGTATGATCCCCGTGACTTTGCTTATACCCATTGAGAAGCATGAATTTTGAGAATCTTCCGAACCATGCCCTTGGTGATTGTTTGAGCCCATATAGAGCCTTTTTTAATCTGCACACCTTGTTACCTCCAGATTTTTCTTTAAACCCTGGTGGAATTTTCATAAATATTTCTTCTTCTAGATCCCCATGCAAGAATGCATTCTTCACATCCAACTGTTCCAAATGCCAATTGTACTTGGCTGCTAGTGAGAGTAGTATTCTGATAGTGTTCATCTTGGCTACTGGTGCAAATATTTCTTGGTAGTCAATACCATATGTCTGAGTGTATCCTTTTGCCACTAGTCTTGCCTTGTATCTTTCTAGCGTGCCATCTGCTTTGTATTTTACAGAGAACAACCATTTGCAGCCGATCGGTTTTTTTCCTATTGGTAAATTGATGATCTCCCACGTATTGTTCTTTTCTAGGGCCTGCATTTCCTCTTTTATGGCATTTTTCCAATTTTTATCAGATAAGGCTTCAGAAATATTCTTAGGAATATGGATATCTTCTAGTGTAACCAGAAAATTTTTGTGTGAGGACGAGAAGTTATTAAAGGATATGGAATTGGTTATAGGGTATAAGGGAGGTGGTGAGCTTACCTTTTTTCCAGGAGATGGTTCAGATTCTTGGATTTGCTTTGGAGCGAAATTTGAGCTTGTACGCCTGGAGTAAACCTTCCCAAATCTAATAACAACTTTGTCATTTGTTTCCTTATCCTGGGTTTCAAGTGGATTGGTTTGAGGTGGTGGAGGAAGGTCAAGAGGTACTAGTTCATTTTCCTCATCTTCCTCAAGTTCCGTCTCCCTCTGAAGATGAGATTTTGAAAAATAGGAATTTTGTTCATCAAAGGTAACATCAATAGAGACAAGGGTTTTTCTTGTGGGTGGATGATAACACTTGTAACCTTTTTGGGTAGCTGAATAGCCAACAAAGATGCATTTGAGTGCTCTTGGATCTAGTTTTCCTCTATCCTGGCTGTGAATATGAGCATAGGCAGTGCACCCAAAGATTCTGGGTGTAAGATTATGATGGGTTCGAAATTCGGGGTAAAATGAGGACAAAATCTCCATTAGAGTTTTGAGTCCTAGGGCTGTTGAAGGTAGTCGGTTTATGAGATAAGTTGCAGTTAGGAGGGCTTCCCCCCAATAGGATTTTGGTGTATTGTAGTGAAATAGGAAAGCTCGGGTGGAGGCTATAGAAGGTGACTATTTTTTCTTTCTGCAACCCCATTTTGTTGTAGGGTGTGAACACAGGAGGACTCATGGATGATCCCTTCATTTTGGAAGTAGGAGGAAAGGGTTTGGTTGAAATAGTCTTTAGCATTATCGGAGCGAAATCTCCTTATTTTTACCCCGAATTGATTTTTGATCATGGTATGAAAAATGGGAAGAATGGTGCTTACATCAGATTTATTTTTGAGGAGATAGATCCAAGAAACTCTAGTGCAATCATCAATGAAAGATACAAACCAACGTGCCCCAGAGATATTTGGGATTTTTGAGGGTCCCCATATATCACTATGAATAAGATAAAAAGGAGTATTACATCTCTCGTTTTGATTTGGGAAGGAAGTTCTTTTATGTTTAGCTAACTCACAGGTTTCACAATGAAAATGTTTATTTTCTAATTTTTGAAAAAGTTGTGGATACATATGTCTTAGGACATCAAATGATGGGTGTCCTAACCTATAATGATGAAGCCAAATAGTGAAATTCTTATCAACTAGGGATAACATAGAGTAGCTAATTTTAGATTGGTTTAGTTCCTCCAGGTAGTACAATCCTGCTTTCTCCTTAGCAAGTCCAATCTTCTTCCCCGATCTCTGGTCCTGAAATAAGCAATAAGTAGGGTTAAATAAAGCTTGACAATTATGGTCATTGGTAAGTTTGTGTATTGATATTAGGTTTGTGGATAATTGAGGTACGTGGAGCACATTTTTCAAGGTGAGGGAGGGAGATAATGTTATGTCTCCTTGGCCTGCTACAGTAGTAAGAGAACCATCAGCAGTGATGATTTTCTTGTTGTTTGGGCACGGAGTATAGTTGATAAAGTGGGTATGTGAGTGGGTCATATGATCTGTGGCTCCAGAATCAATGATCCATAATTCCTTTAGATGATTTCTAGAAGCACTTAAACTAATAGAAATCGGAAACTTACCTGAAAGTGCAAGTGAGGAAGATGCGTTTGGTTTTTCAAGAGATACCAAGAGTCGTTTCAGTTTATCAATATCTTCTTTATTGAATTCTCCAAGGCTAGACTGTGCTTCTGGGGTGTGATGACTTGTAGTGTTGTTGGCGTGCGACGTGCTCCTTGTTTCACCTTTTTGATTCCACTCCTTGCTGGGGGGTTTTTCATGTATTTTCCAGCACGTTTCCTTTGTGTGTCTTGACTTCTTGCAATAACTGCACCAAAGTGAGTCTTTGTCTTTAAATTTTGAGGAATCTTTACCTTTCTCCCTCCATGATGATTCTTTATTCGCCACCATTGCTGAACTTTCAATGACCTTTGGTTCTAACATTATTCCTCGTCGGCTTTCTTCTGCGCGGATGAGAGAAATAGTTTCGTTAAGTGATGGCGTCTCCTCTTTGCCGAGGATCTGGACTCTAACCTGATCAAATTCTGCATTTAGTCCTGCAAGGAAATCATAAACTCTATCTTTTTCAATAAAGTTCTTTAGGATCGCAGCATCTTCCGAACATCTGGTTTCTATGCATCTGTAGTGATCAAGTTCTTGCCATAGATTTTGTAGAAGGGTGGCATACTCCGTCACGGTCTTACTCCCTTGCTTTGTGCTTCCAACTTTGATTTTAATTTCAAAGATTTGAGCCACATCACGAGCTTTGGAGAAGGTATGTTTGGCAGCATCCCATATGTCCTTTGCAGTGGAAAGGAACATAAATGTATCGCTAATTTTTGGAGTCATAGAATTCCACAACCATGACATAATCATGGAGTCTGCTTCATCCCATGCCCCAAATTTAGGATCTCCCTCTTTTGGTCCTCCTCCAAGGAGGTGGTGTATTTTCCCTTTCCCCTTCAAGTAGGTCTTCACAATTGAGACCATTTTAGGTAGTTCTTTCCATTCAAGCGATAGGAAGGTTGAATGCTTTGGAGGTCACCTCGTTCTTGGTGCACCATCTTCTCCTCAGTTTGGTCAATACTTTGGGATGAATTGATTTCTGACATTATGATAGTGATTAAGACTATCAGAATGACTTTGGATAGCAATAAAGGCTTCCAAAAAATTACGACAATAAAGTTCGAATTTTTTTTCTTTCTCTCTCGGTTAATTTAACCGGCCGAGTCTTTAAAAGACTCGGTTTGGATAAATAGGGCACGCAAGCACGCAGGATGGCTTCCTCAGCTCTAGAGCCCGATCCGGAGCAGGGACGGACCCGACCAAGCGTCGGGTTGGACTCGGCGGAATCGTGGTTTCGACCGCGGCGGCGTGGCAGCAGGCGTTTGAGTCGGAAGAGGCGGCGGCTGGGTTAGGGCAGAAGCAGGTCGGGGCGACGGCCGGTTGCAAAGCACGGTAATGACAGACGGCTAGGGCTTCGGCTCTTTCTTGTTCATCGTTGCTGTTCGGCTTCGTTGCTTCGCAGGATGCGTAGAGATTGCGTAAGTCGCTTCTTTGGCGGCTCCTTCGTGGCTGTTCGACTGTTCTCCTTCTTCCTTCGTCGAGTGCAAAGCTTCGACCTCTTCTTTCTTGAGGATGACCTCCGACATCCAGCTCCTGCTTCAGGCTTCGTTCGGTACAGCTTCTTCCCGCTCGGTTCCCTCTTCCCTTCGTTGCTCTGATACCATGTTGCAAATCAGAGGTTTGAGAAGAAAAGCTTACTTTATTACATGATTTCTCCTCGATTTATAGATCTATACAAGATACCTTAATATGGAAACACATAATTACAAAATAATTCTAATATAATCCTTCCTAAATCAGTAGCTCGATTTCTGGCGTGAGTCCTGCGTTCCACGGCTTGAGCATTGTAGCCGTTGGATTGATTTGCTTTTAAACGGCTGGATTTGACAGGTTCCAATGTAATTAATAGTTAAGTACATTTAACCTAGACTACGTGAAAAAAGGATTTTTTTTTTCATTTATATTGTCTTTCTCAACCTAGTGAAAAATCGGAATATAGTTTATTGGTTCATCCCTGTGACTTAGTTGTTCTCTCTTTATAAGGAACAAAGCTCAATGGCAATTTAAATTCCATTTATTTACCATTTCTAGTTCCTTTACTTTTCCTCTTCTTCAATCCGTTCAAATAATATAGAGCCTTAGGTATGATTGATTTTTTTGACTATATTGGTTGAATTGTTTGATTTAATTGAGGTAGCGTAGAACCGTATTTACGTGAGTAAAGTCAATCAAGTCAATATTGAATATAGTTGATCAAACCAAGGACAAGTTACCCGGGTTAAGATGGTCAGACCTTTGAAAATTGTATTGAACCCTTAAGTTGCCTTATTGAGTTATCTGAAATCATCATAAAGATCTTTGACAAGTTGCCAAAAAATATCAGCAAGAAACCATTTAAACTAGTCAAGTTGATCGAGAAGAATCCACCATTAGTGATATTTTACTTGCAGTACTTGACATGCGTACTCAGCCAAAAGTCACATCTGTTCAATAATATTTGGCCTAATACCATATAGTGGTAATTTTTTGAAGTAAACGATCCATGGCCAACTACAAAAGTCATTGCATTATGCTACTGTTAGCTCTCCTTTGTATAAACCGAGAGTTAAGAGACAGATACAAGGGATGAAAAATCACCGAGCTTTAGGTAGTTATGAATCTCAAAAATCCAACTCATTTTATTCTTTTCCATTATGAATTGGTGTACTCTCTAGTTTGACTTGATTTATCCTTCTTTATGAAGAGTTCAATCGTATTCCCTAAAATAATTCATTTGAGAAATCTAGTCGATTCTATCTAATCCTCTTTTCTATTACTTCATCTCTCGAATTATGCTAGTAGTCTCAAGTAAGGTTCAACCATATTTCAGTTGACAATCTTAGATCTAACATCTTTTTAAGTGCGATGAGCATGAGAGATGGTTCGACTGGGAACTAAGCTGTGAGTTGCAAGGGCAATCGTTGAGCAAGACACATGAGCTTGAAAAGATGGTTAGAACCAGGAACTAGGTTGTGAGCTATAATGACAATTGTTGAGAAAGAAACCTTAGGAATATGTTATTTCTAATCAGCTCCATAAAATGGAGGATTGTATTACCTATATGATTCATAATATATTAGAGCACTTGCCTCAATTTGTAAGCGCGCCTTAATCTCTTCACATACATACCCCAATTTGCGAGCATGCCTTAATCTCTTTGCATAATTTGAGAATGCTGATTGCTACTTATTGGAAGATAGTATTGTGAAGTCTTCGCAAAGGAGACCACGTGTGTAGCTCAACCAATTGATGATTTATCTATTCATATTGCTAAAGGGAAAACTTTACTAAAGTTTAGGATGTCAGTCATGAATTTCTAGGAGGGAAAGTTGGATCCATCTAACCATGTGGTGGCTTGTTTTGAGACTGCTATTTCCCTTTTGGCAGTAAGTAATGTTGTGAAATGTCTTCTGGTTTTCACCACTTTTAAGGAAGCACCGCTATAATGATTTTTGTGCCTTTCACATGAAACATTCCCGTTTTTGCTAAATTTAGAAGGCAATTCACCACCTAGTTTGTGAGCACGTACAAGTTACTTAAGAATTCACATGCCATTTTGAATATGAGGCATGGGATGATTGCATCACCTAACAACCTTTCACATGCTTTTAAGGTGAGATGATGTTTAGAATTTGGAGGCACTTGGCAATGCTTATCCATGGACTTCGTGAATGTAGTTCCACCATGCCTTCAACATGAAGCAAATGAAGTCTTTGTCAAAGTTGTTGTAACTGGAGAACATATAAATCAATGCTAAAGAATACAATTAGGTGGTGTTAACCCAAGAAACCTATATTGCAAAAGCTTATTAATGTCACTTACATCCTCACAACATGCACAATTAGGTGTATCATTGCCAAAATTTGTTGTCTGAGAAGCTACACTTCCACCAGGTCGACACTCCGAGACATGAAAGGGGAACAACTCCTTATAACTCTTAAGTGGGAGTGGACATCTTTTCGACCAAATTACTTATCAGACATTCACTTTGAGATTTGATGGCCAAGGTAGTCATTGCTATTTTCGACAAAGTGTACTTCATATGATCACCACATATGAGTAGCTTCGACTGTTCGTGACCATACTAATATTACATTTCCCACAAGGATTATGGTCATGCTACAAAAGATTTTCGCCACCTTCACAAACTTATTGATGTGCTTTTTCTTGCTGAAAAGTTAAAATAATGTGTCTTTGTCAAGTCAGGTTGAAGATCTAATAAGCTGATGATGATAAAAGGCATGAAAGAACATACTCCAAATCAATTTTCCATGTTGTTAGAACTAATCTAGTGATTCTTGGTGGTGCTGGAATGTAGGCCTCAAGGTAGTCTTCTCTTAAGCAACTAAAGTCGGGAGAGATTTATAATGCTCATCATTGTCGGAAGTGCTCTTGAATGCGATAGATTTACAATTCAGCAATCCATACAACAAGTCATCTTTGTCAACACACTCATCATTAATTTTAAAGTTGGTAGCCTCTTGATTGACATAGTGATTTTGGTTAACTTTATTTAAATTTGTTTTTGATGTAATTATGGATGTAAATGAGTCACATTGAGCTCAAGCCACCCTTAGCTTGAGATTGAGTCTGTCTAATTATATTTTTTCTTATTCACTCAAGCCGCCCTCATTTTTTATCTTTTCAACATAAACCAACAGATTAAGCAGTATAAATATAATATAACATAACAATATATTCTATTATAATACCATGTTTTACTATCATATTCATGGATCAACCGCATGAGTACAATGCCTTGATGTTGATGTCGTAGGGGACTCTTACCTGGCATTGTCCCTCATTATCTGATCTTACTATCCCCCAATTATGGGCTTTCAGCCAATCTACACCCACTGTCTTCATGTTTTGGACCACGAACACTACCAACTCAACATAAAACACAAGAAGGAAAATTCAGAGGCATTGTTGAAGATGATTAACAATTTTTGTCAAGTATAGACCTATATCCTCTTTGACGGAGAAGAAAACTAAATGTGACTTCTTATCCGACTAAGATTGTCGTCAGAATCTTTGGAGCGTTGATCCTTAAGACTCCACATCCTTAAGACTCCACATGAGCTACCTATGTTCTTATATGATTCAAATATAGCCACCACATTGGATTCAAGTATTTCATGTCAGTAGCATCCTCAATCTTCCTACACCCATCTATAGCTGCCAAAAGGGAGAATTCAATATCATATGTAGCAGTTACCATTCCAATTTCTTTTATTTCGTTTATAACTAATAAAATATCATACATGACAACCATTGTTCTAGCTTCTTTTATAAGAAATAATAGGCAATGGAGGTGGATAATTAGATAACAAATTGTTGAGATTACGATAGCTTAATTTTTCTTAAAAATTCATATATAAAATCTAAACATGATTGTTTTAACTATACGAATTTGAGCGAGATGATTTTATAGATATGACAAAAATATTTGGAGAAAAATAATACTTCACACATTTTCATTATATCATAGTTGAAAATTAGTTTTTGAGGTGTAAATCTGAGAGAGATAATAATCTCTATGTAACATTGTCTCCCAATCAAATATTTGGAGTTTACCAAGGCATTTTAGCACTTTAATCCATCAGGGGCAAACTTGTCATGTTCTTTACTACAAACTTTGCCTTATTTCTAAATTATTGCTTGGTCCTAAATTA
This sequence comes from Dendrobium chrysotoxum, assembly GCA_019925795.1. Classification (NCBI taxonomy): domain Eukaryota; kingdom Viridiplantae; phylum Streptophyta; class Magnoliopsida; order Asparagales; family Orchidaceae; genus Dendrobium; species Dendrobium chrysotoxum. The sequence continues at coordinate 91,106,529 of CM034313.1, forward strand.
ATGCTAGTCTTGCAACTCCCTTTGTCTTCTAGAAACTTCTTAAATTGTCTCATATTGAACCTTAAGAAGCTGCAAAACTTGCTTTCATAGTGGCTACCGTTGTTATTGTATTTCCCATCATTATATATTAAGATGTAGCTTTGGACAATTTTTTGCAAAATAATTTGCCAATAGTCTTACATGCAGAGTGGAGTGAAATAACAACTGAATCGGAGATCAAGGACTCCTTCAGATTATCGGCACAAAGTACTAACGAATTGTATATCTCTTCCATTGTAATGTTCACCTTTCTTGCATTTCATTTAGGGTTTAGATTATGGTAAAACTAATCTAAAAATACTCGGGCCTCTTTTTACTAGGGTTTTCATTTCTCTAATATTTTGAAAATTGGTTAAATAGGCCTATTTAATCCTAAATATTTATAAGACTAATTTGGGATATTTTGTGGGCTCTTAAAGGCCCATAAATTAAATTCCTTCATCTTTTAATATTATTTAAGCCTATTTATGAATATTTCAAATTAAATGGTTAAATGAAATAATAAATAACCTAGAGCTTTGAAAAAAATCCTAAGACACTCCTATAGTCATGAAAGTGATATTTCCTATTTTAATGAATCCAAATATTCTAAAAAATGGGAATCCCTCTTTAAGTTTTTTATTTCTCTTTATAAGTGTCGCTTTGAAGCTTCTCAAATCTTCAAGCATTTTACTGTATGAACCATATGACATCTTTGAATCCAATTTACCCTTAGAAAAATCTCAGGATTGCTTTGATTAAAGTTGAACCAATCTCACGTATTTAGTTGATGAATGTCATATGCATAGCTTTGTCCATCGTATATATCAATAAGAACCCACTCATTAAGGATTAGATAATAAAAATATATTATAAGTCAACATATACATACCATCACGATCAAACATCTTAGTTTTTGTTAAGCTATAAGTTTTTTTTTTGAAATTCAAAATATTTTAACTTATCTTGTATATGCATTGAGACTAGGACTACATGGCTTTAAAATTAGTTAAATGAGATTTAGTTGATCATCTTTTTTAGGTAGGATTGTATGGCCGGAAGTCGGACCTATTTAACCTCAGGCGAGATTTCAAGTTTATAAGTCCCATGCATTTTGGTAGATTTAAGTTCAGGCTACTATCTATCGATGGTTCTTATTTTAGATCTAGGGTTAGAGATTGATGTTCTTCTTCAATTATATCATAGTTCTTACATTTCTGATCTTTTTCTTAATCTTGTGTTGTTGAATATAAACACTAACATTCTAAACTAAATTGGTCAACTTTATTATAAATTTAATTTTAAAATATAAAGTCCAATGTAGGATAGTTTTGAGTTTATCTCAGAATCAAGTACTCGTACATTTCTTTCTTTGGTTTCTATTCAATAATTAATTTAAAGTTGATCTAATTATTTTTAAAATTTTAAAGACTAAATATTTTAAATGAATGTCTTAAAAATTATATAAAATATTAGCTAATATTTTAATAAATAAAATTTAATTATTATTTTAATAAAAAAATTTCTCAAGGAATAATTATTGTTGAGATGTAATTAATTATAAAGGATTGCCCTTATGAGAAATCTACACCCCAAATAAAATAAACTCAAGTTCAGTTAAACATATTATGTAGGGAAAATTTTTAGGGCATATAAAGTAAAATACAAATTTTATTATTGGATCATAGAAAAATAATTTTTTTGTCTCTCAATATAATATATTATTTTTATGTTGATAAAAAATATTTCATATCCGTTGAGGATAGAACAGATCTCAATCAGATTTTTCGTTGACTGTGCTTGGGAGAGCTGCTATTTTCATCTAATATAGTGGTTTTGCCAATTTATTTTTATTATTAGCTAACATCTTTATAAATTATTTTTTTAATTAGAATTCCCTGCCATTTTAATCTTGGGCTGAGTGATGATAATTCAAAAATATCTTCAAAAGGATTTTTAAAATACTTTCAAAATAAAATAAAAAATTTTCAACATTAACCTTTTCAAAAAGAAAATTTTCAAAGAGTCAATTCTAAATTTTTCTCGTACCAATATTATGGTTGTTATATGAATTTATACTCAAGAAATGACATGTGGCGTAGGATTTCTAAATCTATCAACACTCAATCCTCGCATGTCAGTTAAAGTCACAATTTTGGGGTTAGTGATTTAAGTCATTGGTCAAAAAACCCATAAGGATAGAGTAGTAATTGGTTGATAAATGATGATTTAATTTATGGAAATATAGTAAAAAAAGTTGATATAAGGAATTTTTATTTTTTCCGGAAAATTTGAAAGTTAGTTGCGTGAAAATTTAGAAAAGACATTATGGAAGGAATATTGATCTTCAAGTTTGGCGAGCAACTTTAGTTGTCTTCTTGTGAATCTCGTTTTATGCTCGGGGATATGATAACATTTGGCCAAGGATCGTTTCTTACACCGGGCATATAATAAAATTTGGCCCTGTGCCGTCTGAGGTTAAGACCTTGAAGAAACAACCTGCATTTGAAAAGTAGGTTCTTGAAATAAACATGCCTTCTAGGGAGAGGTCAGTTACTCAAGACAATAGGAAGATGGTGGCTGAGACATCACCAAAGGCCTTAAGCTCTCGTCCTTCTACATTTAATAGGCTGACATTTTCTATGGTCTAGAAAATCAGTGAGAAACAAACAGCTTTAACCCCAATTACAGTTAAGGATATAGCAGTAGCAACAATAATTCAATCAGTTCAGTTTTTGCCGGTTGTTCTCGTTCAGCTAGTCAGCTAGTGTCATAAATTTTTTCTTTTTTTTTTCATTCTAGTCATTATGAGGTGGGTAGTAGTTCTTTCAAAGTCTCAAAGAAGAAATAAAAATAGGAGACTTAAAAGAGCATTGGAAAGTGAGGAACATGGAGAATGAGATTCTAAAATGATGGAGACCTCCCTATTTGTTGGGGTAGTAGGTTCAATTCTCTTTTTGTATCTGGAGGAGAGGAGGATGTTGGAAAAATCACTGCATCACCCCTGAGGTCTCCACTTGGATCGCATAAAAGACTTTTGAATAAAGGGCAAAGTAGTGGGAATAATATATTAGAAATGTCTTCTAGAGAATAGCTGAAAAAACCTTTTTTTTATTTTTATTTTTTTTTAGCTGAAAAAACCTATTCTACAAAGCAAGGGAAATTAAAGCTATGAAGAATATGATCTGCATGCGAGTTACTGACATCATTTTAAGGGAGGACAAAATCCCGAAGACAGTAAATTGATTGTTTAGCCATCAAAGAAAGATAAAAAGAATGTGCTCGATAATAAGTTTTGTCAGTGTTAGTTGCTGATTATGTTTCTAAGCTTCATACTAGGAGAATAAGCAACGAGCAGATAGTTTTGGTTGACAATTCTGTGATAGTCCCTGACAGACTAAAGGCTAATTATTACGATTACTAAGCGGTCTATCATACCTCTTTATTAGCATTTAGTAGATCCGATTTATCATATAAGTTTTGGAGGTCTTCTGAAGAAGATAAACCTCCCATTCTTGTTGATGAGTTACGTGCGGGGGGTTGCATTCAAAGCTTATATTTTTAATAATTTTCAGCAAATATAAAGATATATTTCATACTAATAGTGAAAGATATGTTATTTAATAAATGAGATAAAAATTGATGTAAAATTGAAAAGAAATATTTTGTGCACACTAAATTTGAAGGAAAACTTAAAAAATGAAATTGCAAATTGAAATTTCTAATAATTTCTTTATGCATATGAATTGACCAAAGATTGAAAGTATTTTAGAAGTTTGACATAAAATTTAGGAATTTCAAGATTGCACGACACAAATTAAAGCTTAAATTAAAAAAATTAAAATATTTTTAATTTAAAGTAAAAGCAATGCATAAAATATCAAATTTCATAAACAAGTTCAATGGAAATCATTAGTAATCATATTTCAATTACATATCCTTTATTTTCTTCAAGGAGATTTTTTTCATCTTCAAAATCTTTTTATTGTGAGTCAATCTCATCTTCTTTTTCTTTTATTGTGAGTCAATCTCATCTTCTTTTTCCTGAACAATAGGATACAAGTTAAGAAGAGCTATCATCAGTGTGGATGAAATTTTTTTTTTTTTACCAAATAATTCTTACATGCCATTATTGATCAACTTCTTTTGTTGCCTCTTTAATTTGTCATTTCTAAGTTAGTTTGTCATCGCCGAAATATTCCTCATCAATATTTTTTATTTTCGTAATTATTCACTGACAATTTTCATAGACGGGGATATTATTAGTAGAATACAAGTTGGATGGATGAAGTGGAGGAATGCATCGGACTTCTTGTGTGATAGAAAAGTACCACTCAAACTTAAGGGAAAATTCTATAAGATGGTGGCTAGACCTTTTTTTTAAAAAAATCAAAAGATGAAACTTTCTATAAGATGGTGGCTAGACCTGCAAAGCTTTATGTGCAGAATGTTAGCCATTAAAAGAGAAGCATAATATTAAGTTAAGTGTTACAGAGATGAGGATGCTCAGGTGGATGAGTGCTTTACTCTTAGAGACAGGATACGAAATGAGCACATACGTGAAAAGGTTGGAGTAGCTCCAGTGGAAGATAAGATTAGAGAGAGTCACCTTAGATGGTTTGGTCACATAAATGGCGGCCTTCGATGACCCGTTTAGGAGAGTAGATGTATTAGATTTAACCTATGTTAAGAAAGGTAGAGGTAGACCTAAAAAGACTTGGTTAGAAAATATTAGAAATGACATTTCTTTATTAGATCTAAATGAGAATTCGACTCTTAACTGGACACAATGGAGAAAAATGATTTATGTAGCCGACCCCACGTAGTGGGATAAAAGCTTGATTTTGTTGTTGTTGTTATACACTCTAACTATTTGGATTAATAATCTCTCATATAAATTTTTTTCCAAAGTTTAATTGTACTTGATAAACTTTAAATCATTTAGATGCTTTTAATCTAACCTACTTCTATTCTTTATGTAAATCTGTTGAAAATTTTGAAATTAAAATTTACTATATCTATAAATTATTTAGTATATTCAATATTAATAAATTAATTTCCTACTTATTTAAAATAATAATTTACTATATCTATGAATTATTTAGTGTAAGCCCCATTTTGACTCCTTACAGTCAATCTAGAGTGTAGCAAAGAAGGAGAATCTGAACAGACTTGCTTCTTACTTACACCCATTCTGAAACACTCATATCAGAATTAGATGAGTAAGAAGTAGCTTATTCAAACTACCATAACATTTCTAATCATATCCAGCTTTATGCTTCATAACACGAAGCACATGTAATATACCTCAAATAAAAATGCACATCTCAATTAAAATACAGAGTTTTACTAAAATTTTTAAAATTTACTTACATATCCAAAAGTCTGTATGCTCTCACTCAATTCCCTTTATACACCCAAAAAGTGTATGTACATAAAAGAGTAGTCAACTATCTTGTCTACTACTCCACTGGCTCCTTCCCCTTGCCTGCAGTACAACCACTGCTAGTGAGCTAGAGCTCAGTGAAATACGCAAGTAATGTATAATAAATAATAATGAACATGGCAATTACTGTAAAAATATGTATATTTCTATACAAAATATAAGAAGTATATAACTCCACTTTCTGTTCAGTTTACTATTCAACACCTTTATATAAGTTATATGATAGCTATAGATTTTGCACCCTTTCAGCTTTCCAATTCAAGGTTGTGTCTGAATTCCCAACTTTTAAAATTGAAGCTGTTCTCTCATTCAAGGTTGGGTCCGAATTCCCAACTTTTAAAATTTCGAGAGTATAGGCTTAGCTCATTAGGTCTTTCGCCTTTTACTTGTGCGGGCATATCCCTTATATATGACTTATTTCACCTTTTTCATTTCATTCATTTTTCACAATCATACAGCGTGCTATTGTAATCATTACTTAATGAATCAACTATTTATATATGAAGGAACTAATGTTATCCTAAACATAACAAATATAAATTTATAAATATAAAATTTTACTATTTCCTATCATATCGTTTGGGCATCTCATCTTATTAGGAGTTTGTTCTTCTAGATACTATTTTCTTTTTCTTTTATTCACCACCTCTACCAAACTACTCATTCAACCTTAATCCCTTTCTTTCCTCTCTTCCCCTACTGAAATCAACAAATTTTATATATTTGCAAATTTATATTAGTTATGTTTAGGATAACATTAGTTTCTTATGTATAATGGTTGATTCATTAAGTTGTGATTACAATAACACGTTGTATGATTGTGAAAAATGAATAATATGAAAAAGGTGAAATAAGTCAATATATGGGGATATGCCTACACAAGTAAAGGTGAAAGACCTGACGAGTTTAGCTTATACTTTCGAAATTCTAAAAATTGAAAATTTGGACCCAATCTAGAATGAGAGGGCATCTTCAATTCTAAAAGTTGAGAATTCAGTCCCAACCTTGAATTGGAAAGCTAGAAGGGTGCAAAAATCTATAGTCATCATATAACTTATATAAAGGTGTTGAATAGTAAACAGAACAGAAAGTGGAGTTATATATTTCTTTTAGTTTGTATAAAAATATACATGTTTTTATAGTAATTGCCAATTATTTCTTATACATTGCGTGCATATTTCATTGAGCTCTAGCTCACTAGCAGTGGTTGTACTGCAGGCAAGGAGAAGGAGCCAGTGGATAGTAGTCAGGACAGTTGACTACTCTTTTGTGTACATACACTTTTTGGATGTATAAAGGGAACTTAGTGGAGAGCCGTAGAGATTTTTGGGTAAGTAAGTAAATTTTAAAAGTTTTAGTAAAGTTTTGTATTTTAATTGAGATGTGCATTTTTATTTGAGGTATATTACATATGCTTCCTGTTATGAAGTATAAAGTTGGATATGATTAGAGATGTTAGGGTAGTTTGAATAGGCTATTTCTTATTCATCTAATTTTGATATCAGTGTTTCAGAGTGGGTGTAAGAAAGAAGCTGGTCTGTTCAGATTCTCCTTCTTTGTTATACTCTAGATTAACTGTAGATGGTCAAAATGGGGTGTGACATTTAGTATATTCAATATTAATAAATTAATATCCTACTTGAAGGCACTGTAATTCCTCAAAATCAACAGCACAACAATTGAAGCCTAAAATCTTAATTATTAAAATTTTTAAAGTTGGCGGTGATGCACTATACATTTTTCACTACTCCATTGTATAAAAATTATAATATCACATTAAAAAACTTATATCAATAAAAAAGTTTATAATTCTGTAAAGATTCAATTAATAATATATGTGAAATTTTTATCCAGCATGATCATAAGTAGAGTGTTCTTAAAACATAACAGTTCTCTCATTTAGGTATTTTATAAACCTGTCAGTAATAACATATATATTCTTCATCAGTTGTTGATAAGCTTGTATTTTAGATTTATTCTTGAAAAAAAAACTCCATGTTAAGATGAAATTGATTTGATGCAATGTTGATGGAGTTGACATTTATTCTTGAAAAAGACTTGCTCATACTTCTTTTTATCTCCCCCCAAATGCACCACTAATTGCATCCTTCACCTCTCATTGCATTATAAGAATAATTTTTTTACTGGCCTCATCGTGATCAACATACCTCAACAGATTTTCTAATGGGCGTGTCAACTTCAAAGCATAGGTCACACCATTCAATAATAGCCTTGAAAATGATCTCCTTACCTTTCTTTTATTTATAGTCAACACTAAATCTAGATTTGTTTCAATTTTCAAAGACATACATACATCTTAAATTTTCTCTTTTTTTTTTTACTTGTGCTTGTGTGCAAGAGTGATTAAAGTATCATCAAAATAAGTGATACTCAGGTTCTCCAAATTTGCACCATTTGTATATTTTCTCATCATATTAAGAACAAGACCATAAATTTTGTGTAAATCCAGATGACTCCAAGGCTTTCTTAATAAATATATATTTAATTTTCTCATTTGATTAGTCTTTTCAATATCCTCTAATATTTGATCTATGCAATGGACTGCACATGTTGTTCAATGTATATGCGCCCTCTTACCATATGCATTTGACTTATAAGGAGCTTGAGATATATTCATGATGTAACAAAAAATAAATATATGTAAATAAAATACTACAACATTCTAACCTATAAGGACATAATTAAAGTGGTTATCTGTAACCAATTATAACACATTTGCTTCTCTATCTTTTCAATTTGTGCTCAAGGAGCTTAAAGAGCCTCAATGCAGTTTACGAATATTCAAATGCATCATCTGATTCTCAAAGTACTGTGCCTGATAGTGAATTAACTAAGAAATTAATTATGATCGTTGTCTACGATCAACCATTCAATTTGACATAAAAGTTCAGCCCTTCTTTTGCCAAATCTTCTTTTGTTCCTCTACATTCTTCTTAATTGCCTTTTTTATTCTCTTTCAAGTAGGAGGGATTTTCAGCTCATAATAAGATGGAGGTCTGAGACCCGGTCCATATTGCTCAATCATCTCTACCATGTAGAAAACTCTCTAATTTCATTGCAGTGAAAAGGATGACGGCTGGATAGAACAACTTAGCTATGTATTTTATGATCTATCTCTTACTCTCTTATAGAAGTTTTCTTAAATCCTCATTTGCTACGTTATTTTTCCTTTTTGTAACTTTTTTTTCAAATACTAGATACATTTGAAAATCCATAGGACATTTCATCTTAAGTCGCTTTTACATATTAAATAGTTTTCCTGTTTTTATGTCTTAAAACCTATATTAATCATGAAATTTCTGCTTACGACTTCCAAATACCTTAATTCGTTTTTCTGGTTTGCAGGGGCGAAAAGTGTAGTCTCTACACCTACCAGGGTTGACTCCTTGGATGGTATCTATATTAAAATGGTTTCATTAGGCTCTGAGCATTCAATTGCTGTCACAGGTAAGGTGGAAGATTTACCATGTCCTTTCAGAACCCGTTGCATTTGTTCTTTTTGTTTTTTCTATGTGCCATCTAAACTTTTTCCTCTTTACATTAGATGAAGGTAATGTGTTGAGTTGGGGGTCTGGTGGCGCTGGGAGACTTGGTCATGGTCATCAATCCAGCATTTTGGGATTCTCGTTTAGCTCAAGGTTTAATTGGAGGATCTGCTCCTTCATTATGATTGAAGTTGTAGCTTTTATCATTTTCAGAGAAGTTATCGCATGATAATTGGAAAAGTTAGTTGAACACTGATTTATTTCTGCAATACAACTTTTTATCAAAGTAGGCAGTACAAGTATAAAACATATGGAGCTTTTATCTAGCAAAGGCAAAAGTTTCCACATTGTAACTAGGGCTGCAAACAAATCAAGACGAGCCGAGCTGATATCTATTTGAGCTTGTGCTCATTTACCAAATGTATGTTCAAGCTTGGCTTGAGCATGTTTGAGCTTTTATGATAGTGTTCAAGCTCAGCTCGTTTAAAATCAAGCTTGTTTGAATTTAGTTTGAGCTTGACTCCAGCTCAGTTCATTTTGTGATCATTGAACTTTAAAAGAATTGCTTGTTTGGAAATATAAATGAGTATATTGAGCCAAATTCATTGAGCTTAAAACATAATATTGCAATTTTAAAAGTTTTAAAAATAAAGTTTAAAAATCCCATACTATAATATCCTTCCAATTTTAGCTTTGCCGAGACAAGCCATTTGCATCCCCCCACCATCCAGGTGAGTTATGAGCTTGATCATTTGAGCTCTTTTTTCTCATTTAAACATGACAATGTTACATTTGCCTACAATGCGCGACTAAACAAATTGCATGAATGGGATTGCGGGAATGGGGCTACGTGGCCCATTAAAGATAAACTATATTAGATATTAATTATAAGTCATAGCATTTATATTTTTAAAATTTTTTAATATTATAAACTTTATATTCTTATTATGAACTATATCATTGTTATAAACTATATTTGTGCTATAAACTTTTTTAATTTTAACTATACTTAATATGGATATATTTATGTATATATATATATGCACAGTAATTGTTAATTGAGCTTTTTAACGCGTAGCATCTTATGAGCTTGTTCATGAGCTTTAAATTGATACTATTCATTTGTAAAATCAAGCAAGAAGTTGTTCAAGCTTGTTCATTTATAAATTGAGTATTTATAAAATGGTTTAAGCTTGTTTGCTTAGTTAATTGAGTGATTGTGAATGAGCTCTAATTGGGCCGAGCTACAAGTAGTATGTAGAACGCTTGGTTTATTTGCTAACCTTATTATAAGAAATTTTTTATACCTTTTTTGAATGCCATTTTCCATGCTACTAAAGTTGTATAAATACAAAAATTTGTCTACTCACCTATTATTTAGTTGTTGATACAGTGCTACGTCACCAATCCTATTATATTTACATTTACAATAGTTTGATATATATAATAAAACGTACATATTTCTTTGTCTTTCTTATACAATAATATATGTATTTTCTTTCGTATATTATAGATTTATTAGTTATCTTTCACACAACTTCTTATTTTATTTCATTTGTCCATTACCATTTAATATTTATTCCATTTCCATTATTATTTTCATTATTACAGAAGCACCGTCTAAATGTACTCATAAAAGTACAACCATTTCCATTTTCATTTAACGTTATATTACTTCCCCAGCTAGTACCATACGAGGGTAAACTATAATTTGTATTCATATATCTTTTCCTTTTTCTAATTTATGCTTTCATTTATATTTTATAAATTATTTCTTGTATTTCATTATTCCTTTCATATATTTTTATATGTATTTTAAATTATATATATATTCAACCATATACATTTTCAAATTCATTTTCTTTTTTCTTTACATGTGTTTTAAATCAATATATACTCCTTTCACATATTCATATATATCCATACTATTACGCTATTTGATATACATTTCTTCTGTCATACTCATTTAAATTTCAAATGTTCATCATCACATATGCATTTGAATTAAGATCGTCTTACGCATAATAACATCCAAATATAAGTAAAATAATTATATAAAATATTACCTTTAGAATTTAAATGGAAATACAAAAATAAAATTGCTATACACAACTGTAATTATGCACTTTTTTTCCTTCGTTCTTCAATTACCTTCCAAATCTTTAGCTTGATATGGACTTCAAATTACTCTTCTCAATTCACTTAAGCATCTTTCACTGTTCAAAATTACACAATAATGTCTTAATTAATACTAAATTTGGATGCCTAAAATATAATACTAAAATTGGATGCCTTAAGTATCATCATAAACCGACATCAAATTTTCTTTACAATTTATTACACTATTTTATAATATAAAATTACCTCACAAAATCTTTTCTTCCAAATGAATTTTCCCTTCACTGTCGCCCCCTGGAATTCTTCCCATCGACGATAATATTTTACTCATTAGATTAAAGAAGTAACAATATAAATATTCTATCAAATCTGAACAATAAAATTAGTAATTTAACACTTTTTATTTTTTTTTCATCGTTAGAGAATGGAAGAATTCCAAAAATCCCAAATTCTTCTTTTTCTCCTTCAACTTTTCTTCCTTCACCTATGGAGAAGACATTCCTTGTTGATTATATATAATTTCACGGAAGAATTTATGCAGAAATGGAGAAAAATCGACAACAAACCTTCCTTATTATTCTTCCTCTCGCTTACTACATTTTCTTCTGAATTCAGCTTCTTTAGCGATAATGATCGAATAGGAGGAAGTTATTCTTCATTAGGAGTCCCCTGATTTCATTCACGTACTCTATTCTTTGCTCGGAATTGAAGACCGATCCTTCCAGCCCCGTCTGTGATTGCGTGTGGTCCGCCTGGGCCGCGTCTCTGTTCGGTTCCGCTCGACCTGCTTATGCAGGTTTTCATTTAGGGCTGGCCGGTTCAATTGAACCGGCCAGAATAAACTGGATATTATACTCTCCACACTCACACTGACACTAATACTAACACTAACACTAGAACGTACGTGAAAAATATTAGAAAATGCCAAAAGACTTCCCTCTCATATGAGCAATTTATAGTTCTTCAAAAATAACTTCTGAACCGGTCAGATGGGCCCATAGCGCTGCGGTGCTAGATAGGCAGTGCTGTGGCATTCTAAGTGATTCGATGTGTTGTTTCATTGCTTAATTGCTTAGCGTTGTGGCACTCCTGGTGGGTGAGTTGGCACTGCGGTGCTTTAGAGGTTGCTTTATCTATGTTATTTTTTTTCCTGACAATTCCCTATCATTCGTTTATAGTTTTTGTCATCAACTTTTTGATTGTTACGAAGTACTATCATCTTTTTTCCTCTGATATGATTCAATACTGTTATTTTAATGATGTAATATCAGGCTGGTTAGTGGGCTCTAATGGTTTTCCACGTTTGCAGAAAGCTGTCTTTACTGTTATACGTTCTCTTCTATGCTATTGAAAATGCATTTTGAAACTTAAACCTTTTCTATTTTTGTTTTAAAAAAGTGACACTGTTTCTCATTATACAGAATGATACTTTGTGATCCATTTATGCAGTGAATATATGCCAAGGCTGATCAAGAATTTGGAAGGCCGTAAGGTACATCTATGATTTCTTTTGTGTTCTTACCTTCCCCAGAGAACATTGTGATTGGTATTTGCGTGCATTGTTTTTATTTAAAGATAATTCATTTATATGTGCTTGCAGATCAACAAGGTTTCTGCTGGAATGCTGCACTCGGCTTGCATTGATGGTAAATCTATCTGGATGCTATTCATCTAATAATTCGTCTGTGTTCAGTTCTAACTTGTCTTACTATTTTTTGTGTGATTCCCATTCAAGAGCAAGGATCTGTTTTTACATTTGGTGAAAAGGCTGCTGATGTGATGGTATTTCCTTTAGCTTTTAATGCTGCTACCTGTTTTATTTCTTATAATTATTAGTATAGTAATTATTTGTATGTTTTCATTTATCATGCAGGGTTTCAGTGAAGGAAAGAAGGTTTTTGAACCATCTGCTGTTGAGAAACTTCCACGCTCTGTGGAAGTTGCCTGTGGGGGTTATCACACTTGTGTTGTGACAAGTAATTTTCTTAAATATATCTGATTTGTTACTTACTGAGTAACATGCATGTGTTTTCTTAAATTTTTTTTTTCAATTTCATATGCTTGCTCTTGTTTTCTATTTTATTTTTAAATTGCTTGCTATTTTTTTACCATCATCCAATGAGGCAATAACCTGTTCTATAAATTTTCTTCCTCAAAAAAGCATGACAAGTTTATTCTTTTAACAAGTGATGTGGGTGGAGCCCAAGGTTTTAGACTGATGTCAGAGATGCAAGCTCATCACTTGTTTGGTGATAAGGTGATTGCAATTCTGATAAGCTATAATTTTGGGCATGATTTTTAATTCTAATAGATCTAAGATGCTGTTTGCTATGAGATTTAAGTAAGATATAACTGAAGTCTTGTCTAACAAAATTCATTGAGACTTTTAAGTCCTTTAGTAAAACTAAAGCCTCTTCACTACTCTCTATTTCTCGATGAATTCTAGATTTTCTAAATCTCAACCTTGGTGGATTTATGAGAAGCATGCTGTGGGTTGTGGTGCCATTATCACAATTTTTCTTCTCTTATATTTTTTTCTCTCAAGCAAGTCAACGGCTTATGATCTCTCAATCTCAATAACTCATGATCTTCTTTCTACATCTTTTCACAACTTGTGATATCCTGACCTAACTATGTGCGATCTCCCTTCCTCTTGACCTAATTGCTCTTTATCTCCTTACCTCTAAAACTTGAATTTCTGTTCTCCCTATGTTGGTCGCAATCTCCATCTCTAAAGCTCTTTTTGCTAGCCCCGATCACCATCTCTTGAGCTCCCTTCATTGGCCCCTCATATTACAAGCACTATTCTCTGCTTTGATCTCACTTATCTGCCTCGGCATACTATCCACATTCCAGTGCAACTCCTTAGACCTGCATCCCGATTCCCTATACAACACCACCTTATTGGTCATCTTCTTTTCTTCGATAAACTTTATACTATTTTTTCATTTTTATATTTGCATTTTTATTTTAGGAGGATTTACATGTACAATGCTCAAAATTTCACCATTTATATATTTAACATTTATTTTTACTTTTTACATAATATCCACCATCTTTAATTTCGTTAAAGACAAAGCCTTAGAATTGCGACGATCGGAGATGAGTGGTTGCGAGGGGATCTCATTGGGTATTTTTGGTCAATTCCGCCTTTTTTTCTTCCCGCGAATTGTTAGACCGGTCCAAGATGGATCGTCTAGCCGACCCAGCACCAGGGCCGGCCCCTGGTGTATCCTAGGCAGACCAAGCAAGTCATTGGCCCTCTTATGGGGCCCTTGATTTGAATGCAAAATTTAAAAAAAAAAGTGGGCGGTTTAGGAGGGAATTAATTTTGGAGAGGCTAGTTAGTATTGTATTCTTTAAATAGGGGGAAAAGGGTTAGGGTTATGTTTTGTTTTGCTGAATTTGGAGTTCTCTAGGATTTCTTGGGCTCTAGCCGCTGGCTAGGGATTTGGAGAGCCGGATCTTCCTCTCGAACTGAAGATCCATTGTATCTTTCGCTATCTCTTTGATTTCTGCACTTGTTATCTATCAAATTGGTATCAGAGCGCTTTCTTGGGCGGAAAAACAAGTTGTCTTCATTCTTTTTGCGATTGATGCCTAGATCCAATTAATGGCAGCAAAGAAGATGGAGGCGTTGGAAGGTGAGATGGAACAACTCAAGGCCAGAGTAGAGGAAAAATATTCGGGGTGGAGGGAAGACTTAGCCATCGAGAACCACTTTGGAAACTCTGAAGACATGATGAAAAATATGCTTGAGATGCAGTCGAAAGCATCACCAACAATTCCTATGGTGGAAC